>BSBK01000094.1:7500-330000 GCA_027943335.1 Chamaecyparis obtusa
TTGCACTCAGTTCATAACATAAATAGCTGTGCTAACCGCTTCTCTCCAGTATGCTTATAATGCTTAATGAATTGCCTAAAATATCAAGATGTCCAGAGCATCTTGAGAGGTATATGAGTATTCTAATAAGTTCTATAGGTCCTCTATAGGAGAAAATAACTCAGTTGTGCTCGGTTCAGAACATAAATAGTTGTGTTCCTGTTCCAACAATTCTTCCTCCATCATCAAATATGTTTACTTCTTTCTCTCAAAAGCAACTCGGTGACCTGAATTGTTCAGTTGTGCCACACTTAGAAAATTATAGTTTAGTCCTTCTACCTAATAGGCATTATCACATTTGATTATATTAAAAGATAGGTCTCTAGCCAGGCCAGCATTATCCTTTTCCTGATGAATTTACTAACTTTTGTAATGAGCATGGTATTAAAAGATAGGTCTCTGCACCGAGGACACCTCAGCAGAATGGCATTGTTTAAAGGAGGAATAGGTCAATTGTTGACTGCATAAGGACATTGATGATAGAGAAGAATGTAGCTCAGACATACTAGAGAGAAGCAGTTAGCACAACTATTTATGTTTTGAACCGAGTATAACTAAAGTATGTCGTGACCAAGCATACAAGTGGCATAGAGTCTTATTACATTACCACTTTGTTGGCCTGCCTACTTTTCCTATCATAGACAACCAAATCATTATATAGCCACTACTGTTCATGACTAAACCTATGCCCAGGACCAAGAACATACCTATTGCAAATTTTTAACATGTTTTAATGGATGACCAAATAAGGTGCACAATGGATGACTAACTATTAATAATTATTAGATATCAAACTAATTGGGCTACAAGCTGGTCCTTCCAGTTGTGTCACCACTACAATTCAAACTACAAATATTGTTTAAAAGTAGTAGAGCGTCTTCATCGCCACCTCTACCATTGCTTTAATAGAGTTTAGATTTGAACCCAATTGATTTGTTTTCAAACCAAAATTAAAATGAAAATCACTTTTCAATTTAGAACTTATTTGAAGGAGAATCAAAATGAAAGCTCACGCATAGGCAAATGTGAATATGAAAATGTAGAAGTAGAAATAGTGCCCAATGGCTGAATAAATCCAGAGTGTGGAAGCACATAGCCAACATTTGCTAACTAAGAGTTTAAAAATAGTGTATGGAAATCCACCAAAGTATGAAATAGTGGTTGTAACATTTGGAACATGCAAACACAAAGGCACATGATTTTGGATTTGGTAAGGTTGTTGAAGTGTTGTAGATTTTGTGAGGTAAATACAAATGGTAAAACAAAGACTTATCTTGCACGCATATTGAAGGACAAAACAAAATGGGTCTTAGTTTATTAGCAAATGAAATTGGAGGATGTGGCCTATGTAGAGGTAGGGGGCTTTGGAACAAGCATAAGAATCCATTGAAGCGCATAGCGATAGTGGTAACTATCAAAACATGAAGGATAGGAGAGATGGATCACAAATCAGAAAAATACTCTGTTGAAAATTCTTTTAAACTTTAAAGAAAACCCAAGAATTGTGCACATGTGTGATTGGATTTTGAAAGGTTTAAAATCCTCAACCAAAAGCAAGCCGCAGAAACATAGCTTGCGAGAAGGGACATGGGAAGACATTTTGAAATATGAAAGGGAGATCACACAATAGGTTAGGGTATCCATCAAATATTAAAGGACATACGTGGAGCATAAAATAGATTTGCAGATAAGGATTTATAAATTTTCAACTTCATTCACTTTGTAGACAAGATCCCACATGAGTATGGGAACTTTCAAGCAACAACAGTTTGTTGTTCCATGCTTGTGTGTGCTATCAAAGCATCAAAATAGGATATAGATCTCCATCAATGTCGAATAAATTCAACATCTCAATATAAAAACTGATAAAAGTTATTGCCATCCCCTACAAAATTGACGTAGGCCATGGATAAACTGACTTCATTGTCATTTTATACTACAACTCATAGTTGTTACTACAAATCACATAACCCCCCCAAAAATAATGTAACAAAAACCCTAAACCCAAACTCAACCATTCTTCATCGAAAATTCATATGTGAGGATGAAGAATAGGTGGACAGTTAAGATTCTATTGTCATAAATCTGAGCGCACAAATTAAAGCAAAATCCCACTCAAACACCCTCAAAATCCTACAAACAATATATCCACTGCTAAAAATTTGAAACCTCATGAAAGCAAATATAATATAAATTAGAAGAGACATTACTATCGAGAAAAAGAGTAGGGAATGCAAGAGAAGGATTGCATAAGTTTTGTGGGTCATCTTCTATAGCCTGCACAATGGAAATGACTATCGATAAAATGACAAAAATGACTGTTGTGGAAATAATTTTCCCAGAAAACCAAAACAACGGTTCACGCACAGACCTAACGACTTATACATTTTGTTGTAATTTCGAATCCATGAATGGTTTATTTCGAATCCATGAATAGGTTATTCTGGAATAAAAAATGAATTCCAAGTTTTTTTTGAATTAATTAATCCAAGCATTGACCCAAAAATGGGGATTAATTTTCTAATTCAATAATTCAAAAAATGGCCACAAATAGAAAATTACTTTATTCTCGCATTAAATAATGACTATTCCAGGTTAATACCAAGAACCAACGGGCCCTAAGAGTTTGAGAAACACTAAGTTCAAAATGACAAGTATTCAAAGTGGGGATATGTCTAAACAAGTCACAAAGTGACAAAAGAAACACTAATAAGAGGGAGATCATGAGCATTGAGTTTACATCCTCCTCCTTTTGGTCTTTGTCAATAAACTAGTAAGCATCATGAAGAAGAGCTAGCTCATGATGACACTTGACAAAATCTTTTCAAAAACATGGCACCATGAAAAGAGTTTGAAGGTGGTTATAAAAGGGATGAGACCACAAGTGATAAGCATGTTTTTTTATCCTAACAATTAAGAGCTTTGAAATTAAGATGCTCAATCTCACTGGCCTTATTGAACACAAACACGCTTATGGTCATGTTAATGAATGTATCATATGGTACCTTATTTATCACTATTGGATAAGTTGCTTGTGTAAATCTAATTTCCTTAAAAGTCATTTGAGTTGCCTTTATCTAGGGGAGAGGGACCAATAGGTGATAAGGGTACTAAGGTAGGGGTTCCATAATGGGGGCTTAAGCTATATTTTTTAGAAGAGGAAGTCCTTTGAACAAAATTTTGTTCGGCCACGAGATTATTTGGAATCTTCTCCTTCAAAATAAGAGCTCTTGCTTTTTTGCATTGCATATTTAAGTAGGTGAAAAAAAGGCGGGGTTAGAAATTGCCCCACTGACTTATGAATGTTTTTTGCCACTTGTCAATCATTTAATTTCACATTTTTCTTAAAAAATAATTTTGGAGGGAAAATGATATTTTTACTTAGTTTTTTTATGCACAAAGTATGAAAGACAAAGTTATTGTATTCATGAGACCACACCCTTCCTCAAATTTTGGAGCTTAAACCTCTACTTTTTAGGAGCCCCCTTGTACATGGTATTGGCTAAATCATAAACTAAAAAAGAAATTTGAAAAATTTGGAAAAACAAACTAAGTATCCCCTGTAAGGAAACTCAAGTGCGGAAACAGCTTCCTACACTAATCTCGAAAGGAAAATATTGTGCAAATTCTTTTAAATCCTTACAATTTTAGATTCATTAACTACTTTTAACAATGATATTGCAACCATATACCATGCATATAGAAAATAGAGAATGAGACAATGATTTACCCTAGGGAAACCTTTTGGTAAAAACCCCAGCACTCCAAAACCTGCACAGTGTATTAATCAAAACTATTATAGTTTACAATACACTTGCAATGCAAGTTCTTTCAAAATATTTTTTCCAGCTCTTGAAGTCAAATCGCGGTAGCAAAAAATGTTCCAACAAAACACTTGCTTAACCTATCTTCACAACCCTAAAAATGCTTATATCATGCACTTCCCTTTTTATGGCAATTTCCAAAGATAGCTATATTAGGGTTTTACCATTCTCTGAGAAAATTGGGGAAGAGTGTACAGTACTCAATTTTATCAGTTGCCACATGTCTTCACCTATCATTGAATCTTCCAGATATAGCTCTTATGTGCCATAGGAATCCGTCATAACCGTTTCAGCCATGATCTCCTTACACAAAATTCAAGATGCCGACACATCAAGTGGAGTGACACATCAACATGCCAACTAGACATGTACACTCACACTTAATTACATTATTTGCAAGAAATACATTTTACAAAACAAATAATAAGAATAGGAATTATCCAAAGTTGAGACACCTTATTCCTAACATTCTCCCACTTGTTGAACACCTTGTAAGAGCAATAGGAACTAACCGCTATAGGCCATAAGGCCCATAGACTCCGAACACCATCTGAACTTCTCAATGCCCACTAGTTTCATTAATGCATCTGCAACATTCTTCACAGTATCTACCTTCTCCAAATTTACCTTTCCATCTTCCACCATATCTCTCACAAAGTGAAACTACACATCAATGTGCTTCGTTTTGGCATGGAAAGTTGGATTCTTCGCAAGGAAAATAGCACTCTAATTGTCACACCAAATATTAATCTGTTATGCATCAACACCAACATCAAAACAAAATATCCTAAGCCAAATGGCTTCCTTAAAAGCATGAGTAGCAGCCATGTACTCAGCTTCTGTAGTGGACAAAGCAACCACAGGTTGTCGCTTACTCATCCAACTGATGGCACCACCAAACATAGTGAACACATAAGCACTGGTGGATATCCTATTGTCAATATCACCTTCCCAATCTGAATCCACAAACCCATGAATACAAACTAAATGTAGAGATCCAGAAGAGTTACCATGATAACATATGGAGTAATATGATGTACCCCTCAAATATCTGAATACTCATTTAACTGCATCCTAATGTACCCGTCCAGGGTTAGCCATAAACCAACTCAAGACTCCCACTGCTTGGGCAATGTCTAGTCTAGTACAGACCATAGCATACATAAGACTGCCAGCTGCACTAGCATAAGGTACTCTACTCATGTCCTCCACCTCACTAGGATATTTTGGACAAACATCTACAGATAACTTTGTTCCCATAGAAACAAAAACACATAGTGGTCTACAATCTGCCATGCTGAACCTATCCAACACAGACTTCACATACTTACTCTGACCCAACCAAAGTTTTCTGTTAGACCTATCTCTACTGATTTCCATACCCAAGATGTACCTTGCTACCCCAAGATCTTTCATCTCAAACTATGCTGACAACTGACATTTAAAATAAAAAATCATACCCTTACCCTTCCCAAACAGCAACATATCATCAACATATAATGTAACAATAAGAAGGCAATCATTTTCAACTCTGAAATAAACACAATGATCTGATTTTGATCTTATAAATCCAATTGACAATACAAAGGCATCAAACTTAAGGTACCACATCCTAGGAGATTGCTTCAAACCATATAGAGATTTCTTTAATCTACAAACTAAGGATTATTTACCTTTAACAATGTAGTGCTTAGGCTGTGAAATATAAATCTCTTCCTCCAAATCACCATGAAGGAAAGTTGTCTTCACATCCATCTATTCTATCTCTAAATCATATGATGTAGCAAGAGATAACATAAATCTAATGGATGTCAACTTTGCAACAGGAGAGAATATTTCACCATAATCTATTCCCTCTACCTATGAATACCCCTTTGCAACCAATCTAGCTTTGTACCTTTCAACACTGTCATTTGCACAGAATTTCTTCTTGAACACCTATTTACAGCCAACAAATTTTCTCTTTTTAGGAAAAGGTACAAGGTCCTGAGTTTTTTTTTTCTCTAATGAAGCCATCTCATCATCCATAGCCTCAATCTAGGAACCTACATCTTCCATGCCCAAAGCCTTTTTCACATATCTAGGCTCATCAGTGTTAGTAATCAAAGCAAAGGCACAACTGGAATCTAACATAGAATAACCAAACCTTTTTGGTTGCTTTCTTTCTCTCATGGATCTCCTCAAGGGCTGAGGTTGAGGTTGTTCTTCCTCTTCTTTCGAACTATCAGAGCTGCTAGAGCTCTCCTCATCATTAGGCCCAACATGGTCTCTCTGTTCAATCTTCTCAGGGGTAGGAGGCAACTGAACAACATCTTTTTCCTTTTATTTTTCATCTAGTTGTAGCACAATAGGAGAAGATGTTAGCTCTCTAAAAATAACATTTCTACTATACAACACCTTACTAGTCACAAGATCCCAAAGCTTGTATCCTTTCACACCAACACTGTATCCGATGAAAATACATTTGACAGCTTTGTTTTCTAACTTAGATCTTTTCTCCTTTGGAACATGTGCATAAGCTTCACAACCAAAGACATGAAGATGTCTACTTGAAGGCTTCTTACCAGACCACACCTCCATGGGTGTCTTACCAACAAGAGCTGATGTAGGAGATCTATTAACCAGATAGCAAGTAGTGGCCATAGCTTTGGCCCAAAACCTTTGTTCTAAACCAGCTCCACTAAGCATACTCCTAGCCTTCTCCATCAGTGTCCTGTTCATTCTCTCTACAACTCCATTTTTCTTTGGGGTATAAGGAGTTGTCTTATGCCTCTTAATACCTTGTTCTTTATAGAACTGTTCAAACTTTGTTGAGCAAAACTCACCACCATTGTCAGTTCTCACACACTTAATCTTCTTACTAGTCTGATTCTCTACAAGAGTTTTAAATTCCTTGAACTGACTAAAGACTTGTGTCTTACTTTTAAGGAAATAAATCCATGTCCTTCTACTGTAATCATCTATGAAAGATACAAAAAATATAGACTTGGAGATTGAAGGAACTTTTACAGGACCAAATACATCAAAATGAATAAGATCCAAAACATCATAAGATTTGTGAGAACTAGAGTAAAACTGAACACGATTTTGTTTACCATAGACACAGTGTTCGCAAAAGTTGAACTCAAGATTGCAATCATTTAACCCCTCAACAAGGTTTATATTTTTTAGGGTTCTGAGACCCTTTTCACCAATGTGGCCAAATCTCATATGCCACAACATTGTCTTTTCTGTAGGAAGCTTACCTTCCAAAGTGTTTGCACTGCCATCAAAACCAATAACCACAGAATTATTCACTGCTCATTTAGATGGTGAGGATGAAGAACTATTACATAGAGGAATACATGCATCTAGCTGAAATAAGGTACCTCTCCTAGTACCCCTTGCAAGCACTATCAATCCTCTCATCATCTTGCATCCTTCTTTCAAAAAAACAACCTGCACACCTACATCATTCAACATACTTACAGATAATAGGTTTCGTGCCAAACCTAGAATGTGCATAACTCCATTGATTCCCTTTACTCGTCCATCAAAAAATCTGATAGTGATCCTTCTACGTCCAACTATCTTTAGGTGAGAATCATCACCCAAGTACACCTTTCCACCATCGAACTCTTCATATTTTGAGAACCAGTTTTCATGAGAGGTCATTTGAAAAGAAGCACCCGAGTCTACCAACCACACATCATCAGATGCATGGGCTGCCAAAGCTACAATAAAAGCATCTCCATCTTCTTGAGATTTTTCGGAAGCTAAATCTGAGCCTTTCTTTTTCTTCTTTGGTTCTTTGCAGTCCTTCCGAAAGTGACCAGTTTTATCATAGTTCCAACATTTCACCTTGGACTTTCCAGGGGTCTTAGAACTCCCTTGGGATTTGGATTTTCCCTTCTTTGACTTATTGTCATTCTTCTTTCCTTTGTTGGTGGATCTCCCACGAATAGCAAGGGCTTCCTCAAATGAATCTGAAGTTTTTCTTCGCATCTCCTCATATAGCAGCAAAGACACCACATCATCCATACAGAATGTGACTATAGTACTTCTGAGAGCCATCACAATATGGTCCCACGAATCTGGCAAGGAACAAACTAGGGTCATACAACGATCCTCCTCCTTGATCTTGGCACCGGATGATGCCAACTATGCAACCAATAAATTGACTGTGTTGAGACGATCAGTTACAGATCCACCTTCCTCCATTGTTAAAGAATACAACTTCTTTCTCAGGAACAACTTATTCACCAAAGATTTGGCCTGATACACAGACCCAAGCCATTTCCACAAAGAATTTGTAGTAGTCTCTGTTACCCAAATTTTCCTATTCTATACAAATTTGGCTAAAATCTATCTATGGATCTCTATTTTAGCCCTGCCAAGCATTCCTGAAATTTGCATAGCTTTATGTCTGGTTTCTTGGCCTCTGCAATTTGTTTTGTCCCTTGGTTTGCAGTCAAAAATTCATAAAAGTAGCCATTCTGCCAAAAAAAAAAAAACCCTAAGTAGCCCTAGGCCAAGTTCTATTTTCAAGTTACTTTATCTTGGCCACTTAAGTTCCTAATACCCATGTGCACTTTTATCCTATTGGCCCAGTCGCCAGTTTCTTTTATTTCCCTAGCGGTTACCACTTCCATTTGGCGATTCAGTGATTGCAATGTTTCTCTCAATCACTTAATGTTTCACGGTGACCGCATAACCTCCAACGACTCAGCGAGTAGTTATCTTTTCCTCAGTCGTGTAATCGCTAAGTGTTTGGCGGTCTCTTTATGTGGGGGTCCTAGTTCTGTAGGATCCGACAGTTGTCATGAGTTCGCGAAGGGTTTTTCTGACACATGCGATTTCGCGATAGGCATCGATCTTCCCTTTTGTGTAGTGCTTCAAACTTTAGTGGGTCCACTGCCACATCATCCTAGGTGGAGGTTCCTGATTGGCTAAAGGTTTGTGATGTGTAAGCTTGTCAGAGTGGGCCTAGCAGATTGGCTTCCTTTTGATCCGACGGCTAGCGCATGATCTCATGCGTTGTGTCAGAGACATGAGATTATGCACCGACCGTCGATCTTATTTTATTTTCAAAGCATTGTAGGTGGGTCCTCGGATGATGACATGCTCATTTCTCATTGGTCCACATAATGATGACTTGGACGTTGTAGTGGATCCGATGCTAGGTCAGGGTGACACACCACCTTCTTATTGGTCGAAGTAAAAGAGGACTATGGGGTCAGTGCTGCGTGTTGCTGACTTGCTTGAATATGATTGGTTGTCGAGTGCTGACAAGGATTTATAGTTGGACCTGATGTGTCAGAGTGGGGTCCTAGGTTAAAGGTGATCAATGGCTGGCACATGTTCTGAAGGAATATTCCTGAGGCATCAGATCATGCACCCGTCATTGGATGTGAATCTAAAGTTTCAGGTGGGTCCATTGTCAAAACTTGCCGAGGTGTTTGCTGATGGAGTAGCCGGAACGAATGGAAAGGTGACATGTGGTAAATGGGCCCAGGTCTTAAAAGGTATTCTGTGAATCAGTGACTGAAAGGTTATTTTGTGTTCGCTAGGCTTAATCGGGGTCAGCTAAAAGTTTAAACATTTCTATGACTGAAGGGAAAAGGAACCTGAGCTAGATGTCGAGTTAATTTTGCAGTCAAATAGTCGTTATCAGGTAAAAAGGAAAGATCTGATGGTGGAGTTTTAAATTAAAGCTCAGATTCAAATGCCGACCATCGATAGGGAATTTTAGCACCACCTATGACAGTTTTAGCAATTTTTAAATTCAAATATCTCACAGTATCAAATTTTAGCAATTATGGCGAGCCCGAGTTGCAGGAAGGTAGATGGATCATGGTAGCTGGATTTTTTGCAGGTATAAACATGAAATGGACATGCAAACATAGAAATCTGATCAGCTAGGATTGTTTCATGTGCATTTATGGCCGAATTGGATAGAATTAGAGTTTGGTTATTATATGAAAAATTATGTAACCCTAATTAGATATTTTGCTCCTACCTGTGTGCATTAGAGGAGATGTATATAATATTTTTTTGAGAGCTTTAGAGGAGAGAATTGACTTTTTGTAAAAAGAAGAGTTGGACAATTGTAAAGAGAAAATATATCTTTTCTTAGAAATCTATCTGTGGCATTCTTCTTGCCCTCTAGTTTTCTATAATTGTAAATTCCCATTGATAATTCAGATATTGAAGATATTTTGTGACGTTTCCCATGTCCCTATGCCTTCTTGTGTGAGTTATCTCTTAATGAATTCAATATTTATATGTTTCTCAGTGATATCTTAGGGTTCTTGATCCTTCTTTCTTTCTGCAATTCATGTGTATTCTTGTGGATGATTTGATGTGAATGCTTTTGTGGGTATACTACAACCCATTAACAATCTTGTCTCATTCCTATACCTAGTTGCAGAGGTGAATGTTTGTTTGCAGGTCATAGATTGTTGTCTAATCCTAAGAGTGTCATTGTTTGTGAAAGAATCCTTCTTTCCCTAAATACTCTCTTTTCTTTGCAGACCCTTCTATGAAATACTTATGCAAACCTATTCAATAAGTTGTGATCCCTTAGACCTAAGTTCATTCATTGGATCCATCCTTTATACTACAATTCATATCATCATTTCGGTGCATCACCTAGTAGGTAGTTTTCTTTCAGTCATTTCCCTTGCAAGCATTTCTTCTATCCCTTTCTCTCAAAAGATTTACTTTTCCTGTCAAGAAGCAAATTAAGGTGATTATCCAAGAGGAACCAACCTAGAACCTGGAGGTCTCATCTCAGTTAGCATAGGTCCCACAACCTAGAGATGATTCCCATGTTATACTAGGTTATCAAGACTACAAGAGCTTTAAACAAGGGTGCAAACTTAGTGTATAACAATCTCATCAAGAACATTCAGAAGAACGACATCTACTAGACAGAGTCTAATGAGACCCTTAGCCTTCTAATCCTTGACCTCCCAATCCACTTGAGATATCGATGCAGGTTTCACATCAAGTGAAGTAGCGTCCCATAGATCATGGTCTTCAAGCATGTCTTCCATCTTGAGTTTCCACAACTCAAAATTAGTGCCATTAAATTTCTCCACCTCCATTCTACTGTATGAGGAACTTGCCATCTCAATCTGCAAATAAGATTCAGAATGCTCTACACAAAACTCCCACTCAACTTGAGATTAGCTCAAAAAACCCTACCCAACAACTAGGATCAAAAGTTGATCAAGCTCTGATACCACTTGTAAGGAAACTCGAGTGCGAAAATAGCTTCCTACACTAATCTCGAAAGGAAAATATTGTGCAAATTATTTTAAATCCTTACAATTTCAAATTCGTTAACTACTTTTAACAATGATATTGCAACCATATACCATGCATACAGAAAATAGAGAATGAGAAAATGATTTACCCTAGGGAAACCTTTCGGTAAAAACCTCAGCACTCTAAAACCTGCACAGTGTATTAATCAAAACTATTATAGTTTACAATACACTTGCAATGCAAGTTCTTTCAGAAGATTTTTTCCAACTCTTGAAGACAAATCGCGATAGCAAAAAATCTTCCAACAATACACTTGCTTCACCTATCTTCACAACCCTAAAAATGCTTATATCATGCACTTCCCTTTTTAGGGTAACTTCCAAAGATAGCCGTATTAGGGTTTTACCATTCTCTGAGAAAATAGGAACAGTGTACAGTACTCAATTTTATCAATTGCCACATGTCTTCACCTGTCATTGAATCTTCCAGCTATAGCTCTCTTATGTGTCATAGGAATCTGTCATAACTGTTTTAGCCATGATCTCCTTACACAAAATTCAATATGCTGACACATCAAGTGGAGTGACACATCAACATGCTAACTAGACATGTGCACTCACACTTAATTACATTATTTGCAAGAAATACATTTTACAAAACAAATAATAAAAATAGGAATTATCCAAGGTTGAGACACCTTATTCCTAACATCCCCTTGGTAAGATATGTGTTTTACTTTACGATTTAGACATTGCCCTTAGACACTAGCCTAGTACTTGTTATAGTAGGGAGACAAAATAAACACTACACTGGTGCGCTAAAAATGTCATGCAAATGCTTATCCCCAAAAAGATTTTTCTAAATTTCAAAAAACAATCATGCTATTGTGGCATCATATTTGACCATGTGGACTTGAAAACATTTTATTAAGTAGGAAATTTGACAAATGAGTTGCTCCACAAATTAAGAATAACTTAAAATATTCATATACAATTTTACAATATCATATTTGACCATGTGGACTTGAAAACATTTTATTAAGTAGGAAATCTAACAAATAAATTGTTCCATAAATTGAGAATAACTTAAAATATCTATATACAATTTTGAGAAGTGTAAAATTAGAATGCACATGTATTAGAAAAAAAGGAAACTAACTTTTATAATCCTCATACCAGCCATATGTAATTAGAACTATTCAATCCTCTCTACTAAACAAACAAAACTTACCTACCCTATCTCAACTTTACAAAAATTAAGGTAATGAGACCTGCAACCTCTGCATTTTTCTTGCCTTTTGCTTCAACATCCTTTCAGAGGACGTTTTTCTTGATTTGGAGTTTAGGGGCTCCTCTTCATTTTTCACTGGAAGCCTCTGCATTTTTCTTGCCTTTTGCTTCAACATCCTTTCTGACGACGCTTTTCTTGATTTGGAGTTTTGGGGCCCCTCTTCAACATTTTGGCGAGATGTGTGTGGAACTCGAATTATTTCCTCTTTTACCTTAATCTTGGCCTCCACAGCACAAATCATATCATTCAGCAGCTTCGCTGGGCTCCTCCACTTTATTCATCAGAACCTCTATAATTTCTGCACAAGTCATCTCTGCCCCAGAATTCATCTTCTCCTTCACTGCTGCAAACAAAGGACGGCCCTCAACCTGTAAATAATTAAACAAAGTCAGTGAAAAAGATACAATTCTTTCCAAGCAAAAGTCAATTAAAACATACGGTAGAAAGTCGATAAATGAGAGCTATTTTCAACCAGATATTTTCAACAAGTCACAATATTGCTATCAGAAGTCAACTGTTTCATTTTTTTGAGCCAATGAATTTGGCTCAAAATTGACACAGTTGGTTCTTAATAGTGAGAGTCTTCAAAATACTAATGAATTTGGCTCAAAATTGACACAGTTGATTCTTAATAGTGAGAGTCTTCAAAATACTAATACTGGATTAACAAGCCAAGTAGACAATATTGTTGGTGTACATTTATTCCTGTCTCATTCTCACCATGGAAATACAGGGCATCATGCTTTCTCATCTCACCATGAAAATACAGGGCATCATGCTTTCTCTGGAATTGAACGTCATGGCATAAGGAGGATGGTCTCTGAATCTACAAGATTGTTTGATGTGTTCATCAACCACAGAGGTCCCGATGTCAAGGAAACTCTGGCTATTCTTCTCTACAATTCTCTTCGTGAGATGGGAATACAAGGGTTTCTTGATTCGCAACAGAAAGAACTTGGAGATTCTTTTACTTCCACCATTGAGAATGCCATCCACTCTGCCTCAGCTCACATAGCCATCTTTTCTAAAGGATATGCAGAGTCCCCTTGGTGTTTGGCAGAGCTGGTTCTCATGCTACACAGTCAAGCTCAGATCATTCCTGTGTTTTACATGGTGGAGCCTTGGGAACTCTGCCACATAGAGAAGGGAGTGTATTCTAATGCATTCAATGATTACAGAAAGAAATTCAGGTATTTGGACAAGCTTAAGGAGTGAGAGGAAGCACTCCAATCCGTGTCATTTACCGTGGGATATGAACTCGTATGATTTCTGTTATTTTCAAAATACTTTCTAATTATTTTTTCAAAAACCATTAGAATTTATTCCTTGTCAGATTCTTTTGCAAATTTTGATTTTCTTTATCAAAATTCCATTTCCCTTCTGCAAAGTTTGACAGACTGCGAAAGCATAGTGTCGCCGGTACAGAAAGAACTACAGAGGACAAAAACTTTGCATGTTGCCAAACACCCAGTAGGGTTTGATAAACTTGTACATGATTTTGAAACGAGATGCCTAGGCAGAAGAAAATGAAAGAAAAAGGTAAAGGAGAGACCAATATTGTAGCCATTTTTGGAATGGGTGGGTGGGAAAAACACCATTAACCAAAGAGTTGTTCAACCAAAACCATGCTGAGTATTCTCGGTCATGTTTCCTGTTTGAAGTGCGTGAAGCCTCTACAAAAGGGGAATTGCCTTCTCTACAAATTAAACTCCTCAGAGAGCTGTTCCATGATAATCCCCCCAATTTTCATAGTACAGAGGAAGGAACAAGCTATATCAAGCAATGCATAGAAAGGAGCAATATTTAAGCTTCCTGATAGTTTTAGATGATATTGATCATGTAGAGCAGTTAGATGTTCTATTTGTCATGGATATGCTACATAAATTCGACAATAGCTTGGGTATTGTTACAACCCGTGAAGTGGGAGTGCTAATAAGGGCAGGAATGAACAGAAATGATGCAAAAGAGCTTTTTCGTTGGTATGCCTTAGGTCAACCCCAACCAGCTATCGGATACGAGAATGTGGTAGAAGCTTTCATAGACATCTGTGGAGGTTTGCCTCTGTCTCTTCAAGCTCTAGGGAGGCATATGTTCATGGTAGAACAAAGGACTATTGGTGGTTAGAATTTAATAAAGCTTGTAAGGTACTGCCTTATGACATAAAGCAGAGACTTAAAATAAGCTTTGATGCTTTAGATAGTGAGGAAAAACAAATTTTCATGGATATTGCATGTTTCTTTATTGGCAAATCAAAGAGTATGGGAGGTGTGGGATCGATCTGGCTGTAATGGCCAACATGGATTGCAAACACTCAAAAATAGAAGTCTGGTAGAAGAAATTATTGACTCTTCTGCTCAGGATTGTATTTTACTAAGAATGCATGATCACCTGCGGGATTTAGGAAGAGAAATGGCAAAGGAATTAATTTTTCCTCTTCGCCTGTGGCGCCCTCAAGATCTTAAATCTCCGGTATAGTTCTTTCATGTTTCAGATGAAGCTCCTTATTGTGAAATTTCAATTTTTCGCTTCATATTCCAGCACGAGTGTGAGTTGCTTTTGTGAATGCAGGAATCAAAAAGATTTCAAAGCATTCTAGCTCAAACCAAAGGGAGGTGTTTCAATTCCATTTTTGACAGCTCCATGAATTCTCAAATCACATATTTTTTAGGGGAATCAGACAATCGTGCTGAGAAATCAGCTATTTTGCTATGGCTTCAGCTTGGTCTGGATCATAAGTAGCACGCATGTATACCATTGGTTCCTCTTCAAAACTTGCAGAGCTTAAGAATCCGTGGTGGTCTTCTCAAAAGAATGTGGCAGAGTCGCCAACAGGTATTTTGTTCTTATCTATGGCCAGTTGATTTGTCATTAATGTTATAATGAAATGCATTGCATTTTCATTATTTCTGCACTATTGTTTAGCATCCAAAAGTTTGAAACAATTTTTTTCAATTTCAGCCACCTTTCCAGCTGAAAGAGCTGCAGATTTCTCAAACATTTTTGAAGGAGTTTCCAGATTTATCAGGAATATCAAATCATTTGGAAAGGTAGTCCTAGCTGGCTCAGAATGGCCAGTCCAAGGTTTTTCTTTAATGCAATTTCTGGGATTGAACCTTGGACTTGAGATATTCTGTATTGCATGGGCAATTGGTTTCTTATAATGGGGGAGAAAAGAATGCTATTAAGACTTTGTATATCAAGAATTTCAAACTAATTGGGGAAGTGGTATTGAATAATGGGGGAGAATGCAGTACTGTTAGGTCCCCCAGGAGAAGCCTTGAAAATATAAAACTTGTCAACCAGAAACTTGTAACCAAGCTCTTAATCAATGGGAATCACTGTCCCAGCCTCCAATCTCTCAGACTTCAGCACATGCAAAATCTAATTGAAGTGGATTTAATAGGCATTAAAACATTGATGTGTCTGAAGGTTAACAATTGTAAACATTTGAAAAGATTGTCAGGATCATGTGCTAGTCTGGTAGTATCTGAGATTAGTCAATATCCTGAGCTTGAGGAGTTAAGCCTTGGCTATCTGAGGTGTGTGGAAAGGATTTCCATTGTGATTTGCAATCATTTGAAAATGGTGTCTGGGAATATCTGCTCTGATGAAAGTTTCCAGAAGTGAACATTGTTAATGTTGTGAGGAGTCGAATCTTTCTTAGTTGAGCTGCCTTGAAACAATTACAATTAGAAACAGTGAATAATTGAAAAGCATGGTGGTGGTGTTGTTATTGTCCCCACCTAGGTTCAAACCCCTGCAGGAGTGTTGTGATCTCACTGATCTAATGTGTTTGTGGGTTTGGACCTCAGTTTTCTAACAAGGGGATGGAGTCCCCCATTTGTGGCCTCACTGGTTCAAAGTTTCAGGTCAAAAGCTTGACATGGAGCCGGAAGGCATGTCATGCCAACATCACCGTCACGTTAAAATGTTTACCAGACACTTGAAAAAAATAATAAAATAAAAAACATGTCAGAAATGTTCAGATATGTGAAGTCCAACAGTCATATCATCACCATTCAGTCAATAAAACTTTTCACTCCCTGTTTTGAACTGTTTGCTTTCCCTCATGAGCTTTTTGGGGGATTGAGAAATTTAATTGACGATGAAAACTTGTTGCTAATAAAAGGAGAAACCTGTGCACACTTTTCCTATGGATGTAACCTTTTTCATGAACCACTTAATTCTTTGTCTGTGTACATTTTGCTGTATCTGTATATTATTATCTCTGTTTTCTAATTGTTGTTAGGCAACAAATAAATCATTTTATCTGTTTCTTATACTTAACAAAGAACATATCTTAGGATGCTTGTAGAGTTGAAAACTTGAACATTATTAACTGTCCGGTGTTTGAGCCTTGAGGATATCAGTCTTGCCCCTAAAATTTCATTATAGAAAATTGTTATTTGAAAAGTGTGTCAGGTCTATTGGATCTTAGGAAGCATGTTTCAGCAATTGTTACTGTTCTGTACTTAGGGAATTAAATTTTGCTAATTTGAGTTGCCTGAAAAATATTGCAACTGGAAGTTGTATAAATTAGAAAAAGGTTTCAGCAGTGTTTGATTTGAGGAAACTTGCAGATTTGAACATTGGTAAATGTTGGAAGCTTAAGCAGTTAGTTTTTCCCACATCAAGTGCCTGAATAAACTTTCAATTGTAAATTGCAAGAAATTGAGAAAAACTTCATGAATACCTGAGCTTAGCAAAACTTAAAAGAATACCAGTTCTGATAATTGGGTTCTTGAACTTTAATCATGCCTTGCCATTTAGAGAGGATTACAGTTTGTAGATGTAGGAAGCCGCACAACATAAAACTGCAATAACACTTACCCAACTCACTCTGCATGGTTATTGGGGATTGAAATTGATAGCAGGAACATGTGATCTTTCAAAGTTTATAGAGCTGTAAATTAGTGAATGTCCAGAGCTTGTCGAGTTTTCAAGTTTTGCTCAATTGAGTTACTTCAACTTGATGACAAATTACGGTTGTGAGAAGCTGAAGCTGAAGAATATAACATGTGTCAAAGAGTTGCTTACATTGCAAACTCTGCAACTTTCATATTGCAATACTGCAGCAGTCCGGGATTGCATTCACATGTTGCAGTTATTGAAAGGAATGCTTTATCTGACAGGCTATAAGAAAACTTGCAATTTCTAATTTCTAATTGTTAATACACTAAAGTTCTAATTTCTTGAATATCAGATTGTGCCGTCAAAATATATGGGTACCATGGGAAGAGCAACTGCCAAAGTAGAATTAACCTTACATGCGTATCTTTTATTTACGTGATTGGAGCTGATCATGCAATCACTGAAATTGATAGTGAGATGTCTGAACCAGCAGGCTCACTTGATCTAGTGAGATGCCACTGACTGGTTGATTGATAAAAATCATAAGTACAGTAACCCGAAGTCACTGATTTTTGCTTTATATAAATGGTTTTAAAAATTTTGAACAACTTTTTAATTTAATATATAATTTTATATTAATTATTTTACAACTCTCTTCCTAAAGATAGACTTTAATGTCCAACGCAAATGGGCTGCAGTCGTTAAGATAAATTTACTATCACTTAGTTTACTAGTTAAGATAAATTTTAATTAATAAAATAGATTTTTTTTTATTCTACAGTTTTTGTTTTTTTAACATTAATTATTATGATATGTAAATATTGTGCTATTTAAGATTTTGTAAATCTTATAGATAAGTTAATGATTTTAAAGTGTGTAAAAAATATATATATATTAGATAATTATATTATAACTATTAATTATGTCAAGTATTGGATTATGTTATTTTGGTAAATATTAATAAGTTTAACATTGTTCTAATTAGTTTCTTCTTTCACTTTCTTTCTACATTTCATAATGTTATTATGTATAAGACCTCTAAATATATATTTTTCAAATAATTGTAATTGTCAAACTTCATATCAACAAATAATTTAGTATATTAGTTATTTCTATATACTAGTATTAAATAATCTTATTATATTAATTAACTTTAATTAAATAGATTTTAATATATTAACTATTATATATTTTTAAATAATAAAAATTAAAAGTTATATTTTATAAAAAATATTGAAAATAATTTAGAATAATAGAAATATTTTTTAAAAGTAATATTTATAATAAATAATTTTTTTATAGATAATTAAATAGATTTGATATATTAATTATTACTTATATTTTAATAAAAATCAATTACATGGATGGATGGATAGTCCAAAAAAATATTTTTATGAGGAGTTTGCATAATTTTATTTTTTATTGTTAATATGTGAAATTTCAAACTTTATAATTTAGAATGTGATTGGTTAAAACACTTTGGATTTATAAATAAGTTTGGGTGTTTTAATTTTATAATGTGAAATTTAAATATTTTTAGATTAAAAACTAACATAACAAGGGTGTTGACCCTTACAAGAATCTTTGTAGAATCAGTAAGAGACCATTCCATTAATCACTTCATACAGACTGGGACACTAACAGCCAATTGACATTTACAAAAGAACAACATGTGAGAGGTGGCTAATACACTGAGAAACAAAAGACCAATGCAAGGGAAGATGGAAAATGGAAATCCTAGAGGGCTGCATCCCTTTGGCCACATTTGGCACCTTTCAACAGATGACACTAGTGTCTTTGAAAGAGATCCAATAGGTCCTTCATACCATCTTCATCATTTTCTAGGGGGTTCCTTTGAAGAAGACAAACTGTTGTGGTGCACTATACATCCTAGTACCAAATTTTGCAACCTAGTTCACCTCTTTCTCCAAGCAATCCACCTTCTTGACCAGAGCTTGTACTTGTTTAGATATCCTTAAATAGCCAAGGCATTTGTTAAAGGTGGAACAAGTATCCCTTAGATTATTTGTATTCCTCTCTATCCCTTTGAGGCTGTCTAAAACATGTATGATGTTGTTATCACTACATAAGCCTTGCACCTCATCAGCCCATTTGACACTTTTTACTTTTGGTTTGACAACTACACCCATAGTTTGATCTACTACAAAACCCTTGATCAACCTTGTTGTAACATTGCTCAATAAATTATATAATTTAATTCTTAAGACTTTCTCCTCGGATGCTATTATATATATATATATATATATATATAGTTATAATTATAAGTCTACAATAGAAAAATCTATAATAGAATGGATGAACAATAAAGTTAAAATAAAAATAAAATTTCACACTAATAGTTATTTTCCTCACACTACCAGTTAAGTTATTTTCTTCATGCTAAAGTTAATTGGCACTAAAGGTGAAATCCTTATAAAAAAACTGGTAGTACTGGTACTGACGCTTTTCTTAATAATTTTAGATAAAGGTTTTCTATATATTTGCGCAGTCTCTGAGCATATAAATACACTACAGCAATCGTTGACGGGTTATCTCAATTATTTGGCGTTGCTGAAACTCGTGCAATAGGAAGGATATAAGTTATATTGGTTTTTGCAGAATAATAATGGCTGGCATCGCAGCAGGAGAAGATATGTTTGATGAAGAGAAAAGTTCATGGGAAAGGCGAATTATTGCTCCAGATGGCACCCAACTGTCTTTTGCATGTAACCAAGCAGAAAATATCACCTCATTACACAAAGATTTTGAGCAGTTTTATTGTGAAATATATGATTTTCCTGAGTTACATGTTTTACCTTTTGAATTGGCATTTTATTTGGGAGAACAAGTGCAATTGAAGGAAGAGTTTGTGGGTGCTGTTTCAGAGGGCTTTAGAAGGAGTTTGAATGCAGAAATATATGAGTCTCTTGAAGATGATGCTAAAGCCAATAATGGTCGAGCAATGGTTTTAGTGCACACCCATCAAGATTGTAGACAGCTTTATATATATTATTCTATCCAGGACTTTACAATACAAGTTACTGTGGAGAAGGAAGAACAAATCTCATATGATGTTGTTCAAGATCAGAATTTGATGCATACAATTACAGAGGACTCTGATGATGAGTCTGAGAATGAGGTGGAGGAATATTTTGGAGACTCTGAAAGTTCTGAAATTGGTGATTGAGTCTGATGATGATTCTGAGAATGAGGTGGAGGAATATTTTGGAGACTCTGAAAGTTCTGAAATTGGTGATGAGTCTGGTGATGATTCTGATAATGAGGTGGAGGAATATTTTGGGGACTCTGAAAGTTCTGAAATTGGTGATGAAGAAGCTGCAGTGCTTCCAGTGAATACTTCGGAACTTTTGTTGCCTGCTCAATATTTTGGAAGTATTGTTTATACTTGTTTGAATTCAAGGGAAGAAGCAGAAGCTCCTGAAATTGGTGATGAAGAAGCTGCAGAGATTTTGGGATCGCTCTTTTTCTCTGAGATTTTTCAAAATTAAGAACAGCTGTCCCCTACGTTAGGAATTGTACAATAGGGAAAGACAGTCATGTTGAAAAAAAAATCAAATTCTATTGTATTTCTTTTTCTATATTTGATTTCTGAGTAATCGTCTATGCAACATTGTGAAAATCCAGAAAAAAAAGGCATATGAGACCTAAAATCCTTTCCAATTTACTTTTAATTAGGATAACAATTTCATAGTGATCTCCACGTTCATATAGTGTATGTAATCTCACTTTTTTCAAATAATAGTGATCTCCACGTTCATAATGCGCTTAGCAACAGAATGTGACGATAATACTGAAAAACATTACAATCGTTAATATCACCTAAATTGTGAAATATAAGAAACGTGAGGTTCATACTCATCTTCGTTATCTCTATTCTATTTGAAATTTTTTCTTGGCAGTATGTCAGTCATTTCTAGATTTGCAAGTTATACTCCTGTATGTAAGTGCATATTCATTTTGATTCTACTGGTTGCTTTTTCCACAATGTTGGTGTCCAAAATGTCTAAAACTACAGTTATCTAATAAATTTAACTCAAGTGCATATGCAAAAAGAAAATTGAAACTAAAACAGAGAAGGCAAATGGATGACTAAGTTGAGTTGGCTAGATTCATTAGCCTTCCAAACGCTAGATTACTTTTCAAAAAATCAATTAGGTTTAATGTTGTAAAAGAAAATTAAAATATAATAGTAGTAAGGTTATGGTTAAAAATTATTAGAAGTAGATTTAGTAAAACAGTTAATTAATACATTTCACTTAGAGTCAATGGTAGAGTGATTGATATAAATAGGGTGAACGGTTTAACCTTAGTAGTAATATTATGTTAAGATTAGTGTTACTATTTGAGTTATTTTTAAGAGCATTGTTAAGGTCAGAGGTACTATTATGATTATAATAATAAATTACCAAGTGGTGCCTGATAATTTTAAAATGTGATAATATATTAGATAATTGAATTATGAATATTGATTATGTAATTATATTGGAACATGTTTTTTATAAATAATGCTATTTTTAATGAATTTTAATAAAAAGAACAAACAATAATTATGTGCTAATTTATAATTTTCACGAATTTATTTAATAGATATATTGATTTGTTTGAATATATTTATATAAATTAATATTTTTAATTAGAAAATAATTTATTTATTTTAAGTAATACATAAAATGAATTTCACTAGTCATTCTTAATTTCAAAATCTTGTGTTTGGGTCTATGGCCCTGGTAGGTCTTGCTCCTGTAGGGGTATGAGTCAATTGCTTCATCGACGGGATCAACTGCCCTGGGCTGCAACCCAAAAGTTTGCCCCTACTCTCCATCCAACTGCTATCCGGGTGGTTGCCCATTCAAAATAAGTAATTCAGATTGTTGTTCTTCCTTGATCTTGAATATTTGGCATTCTTGTCCTATATCTTTTAAGTGTTTCTTTGATTATTTCTTCCTTCATTTTGATTTTATTTGGATTGTTATTGTCATTGTGTATTAGGATAACACGAGGTCAATTATTAAATTATTTTGAAATTATCTTTGTGGAGTCTAAATATTATATTTTTAATTAAATATCCATTTATTTACAAATTTTAAATAAAAGAAAAAAATGAGATAGTTTTTTAATTGTTTGACAAAAGATAAATATTGTATTCTTAAATAGAAACTAAAATAATAAGAAATTATCTTAAA
This sequence comes from Chamaecyparis obtusa, assembly GCA_027943335.1. Taxonomy (NCBI): domain Eukaryota; kingdom Viridiplantae; phylum Streptophyta; class Pinopsida; order Cupressales; family Cupressaceae; genus Chamaecyparis; species Chamaecyparis obtusa. The sequence continues at coordinate 29,960 of BSBK01000094.1, forward strand.
TAAATATATAATATATTTTATTAATTAATCAATTTTAAAATTATATTATTAATAAATTAATTTAAAAATTATTTAACTAAATAATAATACAAGCATTCAAAAATTAATTGAAAATATTATTCAAATAAATTTTAAATATCAAAACTTACAACAAATTACTTTCTATTATTTCTAAATTAAAAAAAAACATTAAATCAATCTATTATTTTTAAATAAAAAAATGCTTAAAATCAAACTTTAAAGAATCCCAAGCATGCATTAGAATTCTGATTTAATTTTTTGACCAATCCTTGTCCTCCTTACCCAAAAATCAGCTCAAACATTCACTAAAACTGCAGAATAAAAGAGAACTCCATCTAACAAAAGATAAGAATATAAACTTAAGTTAAGTTACATTTAAAAAACTCACTCCATAGAAGATGAAATTTTAGCCTTCTTACCATACTCAATTCTTATATTTGTTTCATCGCCAAATTTTATTAGAAATCCTACAGTTCTACGCTAAAATAATGATAAAATAAAAAAAAGTATTTGATATTGAGCCTACTCCCAATGTTTGATGGGAAATAAACTTCAGAACACCTTAAAAATGAAAACAACTTAAAAAAGAAAACAATACATAACTACACGGATAAGGGGATAAAGTTCTGCTATGGATTTGCATGAAAATATTTCACATACTCAAATATTTCGTTACTTTAAAAAAAAACGTTATTTTTTTCTGTGCAATCAACATCTTAGGTAAATAACATCACTCTATTGACTATCACATATAGTTATTACAGCCAACTGAAAGATTGCTTCAGTTAAATAATCACAAACAGCAAAAATTGCTCACTATATTGCCGGTAACAAACAGAGACAATAAACAGTCGAGTCTTTGTATGCAAATCCAGAGGGCTGATTAGGGCACGGGTGCCTTACAGAGTGGACAGCTTTTCTTCCTCTCCAACCATTGACGAAGACAATCATGGTGGAAAATATGGCTTTTGTGGCATGAACTTCTACACACATCTTCTCCCACTTTGAATTCAATCATACAAATTACACAGTGAGGAACTTCTTTCATATCAGATTGACATATTTTGATATTTTCAAGCCCGTCCAAATTATTATTGTCCGCCATTGAATGAGAATCTATTATACGAATGGCTTCTACAGTGGATTGTACGTAGTCTCCTCCTTATTAATTATAGATATAGATAGATAATATTTTTGAATTAATTATTTCATTATTTAATTAACTTTAAGTGATGTTAGATAATAGTAAGGAGCATAAAGTATCACATATAAACAAATAAGTAATATTAGTAATTGCAATTCAGTATGCAATTTTTACGCGGAAAATATGTTATGTTGTTTGAATTTTATATTTATATTTTAAATTTCTTTTTTTCTTTAGATACGATTGATTTTATATGTAATTCTTAGGCTCCGTTTGTTTGCAGAATTGGAATTTAAGTCAAAATCTGGTTATTTCAAAATCAGGTTTTGAAATTCTGGTTTTGTATATTCAGAAGATAGTTTGAACGGTTTGGTTGACCCTGGAAGATGGCTGAGACAATCCATCTTCTACGTTTGATTGCCATTTTCGAAATTGGAATTGGAAGTGAGAAATTGGAACTAGAAGTGAGAAACTTATCTGCAAATCTATAGGAACTCTCCACTGATAAGCAATAAAGATAGAGATCTGCAGTAATTTATATTTTGAAGGGAAATATGGTGGTCAGGTACAGTGTGGATGACAAGTTCCTCCATTACCATCAGGGCAAGGTCCATCTGGGCAGCAATGGAAGCCATTAGAACAACCATTATCGTTGAAACAGCACTGCGCTGAAACTATTCTCACCCCCTCAAATATCACCAACAACATTAGCACTATTAAAAGCTTTTTCGCAAATTGCATGACTCCTGATTTCTTCACACCCATTTCTGTTTGGCGAGTGACTGAATGTGCGTGGTGTGCTTAAATAAGCAGATTGGAACGTTATGTACGAGAGCAGGTGTGCATAACTAAGGTCCCATTTGATCGTTTTGGGTATTGACAACATTGGACTGTAGCTATTGATGATCCAGAGTCCTGGAAGACTTTAACAAAAATAGGATATCCTCATATCAATATTTCCCCCTTCATTATCAGTCTTCCCGTGTAAGCACTTTGTAAGTAAACTCGGTAGAAAAACACCGCAGCAGACGAGCTGTTGCAGCAGATGAAATTCTGGGAAGATGACGGACCCGACTGAATTATTAAATTCAGTTCAGAAATTATCAAAACCTGAAGATGAAAACAAATTCTACCTCTTGAGTGGGAAGATTGTGCCGCCTGTTTTAAGGTCTAAACCTGGTTTTCACCGGCATAATCCGAATTGCATATTGGGGTTCTAAACGGCAGATTTCATAGAAATCGGGAAGTGTCACCGCCAATTCCGGTCCAATTCCAACAAACAAACGGAGCATGTAACTGTACTTGTAAACCTAATTTGAATGCTAAAATTAACTTTCATCCTAAGTTTATATACCTAAAATTATAGATTTTAAATTTAACATAGTTAAAATTATTATTCATTTTTTTTATATGTATTATAAATTTGTTATTTAATTAATCTTATAAAAAATTCAGAATTTATAAATGTATTGTAATATTCTATATATTTATTTAAATAATACTTATTGTATTACTATTTATTAAAAATTTCATCATTTAATTAATCTTATAAAAAATTCAGAATTTATAAATCTACTCAAATGTTCTATTTATATATTTAAATAATACTGATTTTATTATTGTCTATTAAAAATCTATTCTAAAATAAATTTTTTAAAAGTAAATAAATAATATAAAATGATTCAGTCAATATTAAATAAAATGTATTTAATAAAAAATATGCATAATATCATTTTAAATTAATGATATCTAACAAAAATAAAAATATATAGTAAAATTCTTTTTTTTTCTAATATCTCTAACAGTTTTTAAGATGCATGCAATTAGATATTTAGATTTAAATATATTTGTTAAATTTATTTAAATTAATTTTATATTTCATTTTTTATTTAGATTAAATAAATAACTTCTTTTTCAACAATAAAAAGATATTTTATGAATGAAGTACATAAATATTATAAATTAGATTTATTATTAAAAATCATATATAATATTAATAATAATATACCACTTATAAGAAATAATAAATGGATAAATAGTTTTTAACACAGAAGTTGATTTTTGTTTTTTTAATCGTCGGTCCTTACGGTTGCAGCGTCTTTCACCGTCCGACCAGTTTTTATTTTTTGGTCACTTGTTTCCGAGACTCTTCCGTTCACCCGCTGTCCATAATTCTCTCACACCGCAAACATTTGAAAGTCAAGGGGGATCATTTATTAAATAACTTATTTATGCATTATTTTAATAATGAAGAATCATAATGTATTATATATTTATTTCTTGTCATTGTAATTAAGGTTACAATTAAGCTTAACCTTTATTTCATGGTTAAATTTTATATTATGGTTAGAGTTGGGTTTAGATTTAATATTATGGTTAGGGTTAGGATTTAGTATTAAAGTTGATTTTATGGTCATGGTCAAGCTTTAATATTGATGTGAAAACTATGTTAGGGTTAGGGTTAGGGTTAGAATTATGAATAGACTTTGGATTTAGGGTTCGGATTAGATTAATGGGTATGGTTAAGGTTTATGGTTTGAGGTGGGATTATGATTAGGGCTAGGTTTTAGAATTATTATTTGGATTTTGGTTACTTGGATAAGGTTTTCACAATTTCTAAAGAATAGGTTAGGGTTAGGGTTATATCTAGGGTTAGGATTAAAATTATTGTAAGGGTTAGATTTGAGTTAATTTTAGAGTATAGTTAGGGTTATATGTCCATCATGGTTAGGATTAGGTTTTGTCTTATAAAAAGAGTTAAGAGTTAAGGATTGGGGTAAAGAGTATGGTTAAAATCAAGGTTTACATCATGATTAGGGTCAAAGTGAGTGTTTAGGTTAGGCATGGGGTTAGGAATTTATTTGAGGTTTAGGATTAGAGTTAGGGTTCGAAGGCCCATGTTATGGTTAGCATTAGGGTTATGGTTTAAGGTATGGCTAGTGCAAGGCTTTAAATTATTATTAGAGTTAGTATTTAGGTTAGAAAAGTGATTAGAGTTAGAATTTAGATTAAGATATAAATTAAGGTTTGGTTAAGATTCAAGGTTAATGTTATGGTTTGAATTATGCTTAGGGTGTGACCAAATATTTCTAGGGTCTTAGAAATATATTTAGGGTCCATGTGATGGGTAGACTTTTGGATAAGTGATCAAACTATAGTGATACTCCTAAACCAGATCTTAATCTTATACATTATGTAAACCCTAATCCTATATGGTAAACCCTAGTTCTAACCCTAACCCTAACCCTAATCATAATATTGACCTTATGTAAACCCATACCCTAATCCTAACCATAACCCTAAATCCTACATGATAAACCATAATCCCAAATGCTAAAACCTAATGCTAAATAACTTATTTATGCATTATCTTAATAATGAAGAATCATAATGTATTATTTACTTATTTCTTGTCATTATAATTAAAAAAGAAAACTTTTTTATTTTAAACTTTCCAAATTTAGATTTTGATCTTATTATGAAAACATGTTAATAATAGATATAGAATTTTTTGTATATTGTTTTCTTTTAAAGATTTAATAATAAATATGTTAAGTATATTAAAGCTTGAATTTTATTATATAGATATTTATATATTATTATTTTTTATTAGAAATTTTTTCCTAGTTTAAACTTTTTCTACTTAGATTTTTAGATTTCTTTTAATTATTGTATAAGATAATTCTAAATATAATTAGAATATGAATATATAATTTATAAGATTCATAAATGGTATTTTATAAAATGAAAAGATTTGATGATATATACAACATGAATATAAGAATAGAGATAGAAAAATATAACCTATAATTTTTCTTCATCCTATAGAAATATTAAAATATATTTTTGTTATACTTTTTGGTTAAAAGATATTTAGATATATATATTTTTTTGGCAAAAGATCAAAGTCCCATTAACATATGAAGTAAAAGAAGAAATAAATATATTAGAGAGTCAGATAATTCCCCCTACACCACCAAGTGCCCTATTACAAAATGCAGCTTACTAGGGTATGCTTATGCTCCTTAGGTATCCATAATTTTCTTTGCAAAAAATAACTAATTATAAGATCAGCTATAACTACCCATATACCAACCAGAAAAATGCTATACCCCATAATACATAAAGGCCTACAAAAAAACCATCTACAATGTTTGGAACATAAAAGAAACAACACTTGATATCTAAATGGCTCTACTTGTTTATAGCTAAACGTGGACCTCTAATCCAACCATAGACACAACATAGTCATTGCTCGATCATCGAATCATGAAAATGAGTATGAATTACCCAATTCGTAAGATTCTATCGATTCAACCTATTGCCTCCTAATTAACTGGGGTGTTTGAATTACTCTCAGAACGAGAGCCAATAACCAAAAGACCAAGCTAATACAAAGGATTTGAAAGCTTGAAAGATGAACAAAGTACAAGTAATCTAAGATGAATATGCAATTAATCTAAGAATGAAGTGCAAATTTTAATCTAAGAACTTGAAAAAGATATGAAAATTAAGGTAATAGCAATAAGAAAATTACTCTACTGTGAGAATGCAATTACACTAAAATGAAGATTAATCTAATGTGGAATAAAAGCTTGAAAATATGAAAATAATTGAGACAAAATTTTGCTATAGTTTATGCGCTCTCAAATTACCCTTTTTTTTTTAATGAGGAAGGTTCATAATATAGACAAGCCCGGAGAGAGGATGAAGAGTTTCTTGAAATGAAACGGTCGACTCTTCATTTCCAATTGAGACAAATATTAAGGATTATTTAATTAAAAGAATGAATTATTGCCACATATGGGTGACCCTTCAAATAATTTGAATTATTAAATCCAAATAAGATAATCCATTCAAATAACCAAATAACATTAATTCCTTTTATGTGTATTAGCTAAAGGGGTGGATTTTAATTTAATTTAAAGCACATAGGACTTTAGAATTAAATCAATTTATCATAGGGATTATTTAGCTGATAAAGTCGAATACTTAGGAAATAATTAGAGTGTAAGATTAATGCAATTAAGAGTTTTTGCAATTGACACCAAGTCGAATGAAGTTAGGTAGGAGAGAGAAAATTGTCTAGTAAAATAGGACTTTAATGATGTAAAATTGAAGAAATGCACCAAAATCTATTGAAATTATAAGGTATCAATTTTTGGGTATTACATGTGCCCCTCTTTGAATTGATGTGTGAGCAATGTGTTGATTCAAAGAATAGTCTGATGTGACAAATGAGGTTTTAGAAGTCTAGGTTAGGATGCCAAGACACCAAAAATAGATCCAATTGCAAAACCACCTCTAGAACGAGGCATGATTCCCTAAAGTATAAGTTAGGTTGTGAAGACAACGGTCTAATGACAACTTGAGAGGAGACTAGAATCAAGATTAGATTGCCCCAATACCCAGAATGAGATTCAGTCTTTAGGAATCAGGGTTAGATTGCTCCAATACCCATTGATCAAATGGTGATAGATGCAGAATTAGGACTAATCTCCAGAATCAGGGTAAGATTGCCCCAATACAAAGCCGAGACCTAGGTTAGATTGCCCAGATAATGGTCTAAAAGAGATTTCGAGAGCCATCTCTAGAATGAAGCTTGACTTTTAGGAATTGGGGTTAGATTGCCCCAATACCTAATGAGATTTCAAGAACCATCTCCAGAATGAAGCTTGATCCTTGAGGATTCAAGTTAGATTGCTCAGATACCTAAAAGATAGATGACAAAATGACAAGATGCAAGGCACAATGATGCCCCTAGAGATGAGATGCCCCAAGCGGCGAGGAATTTGATTTAGATCAGATTGATATGAGACTAGTTCAACAAGATTCAAATGATGCAATCATCCTACCCCCTCAGGAGTGAAATCGAAAGATGACATATCAGAAGGACAGTTGACAATAAGAGGTTGCAGAATAGAAGCAATCAGACTAGACTCAAGAAGTTGCAGAAGCAATTTGGAGTAGTTGGGAGGTCCTGTTAACCAAGTTTGACCATGGTTGATCAGATTTGACTAGAGTTGACTTTAGATGAAAACATTAAGGATCTCAAGAAAATGATGAGGAGATGAGAATCTAGCAGGAAAATGATGCCAGAGGACTGACAGCACAAGCGTCCGATCCTAAAGGACCCCATAATTTAAAATGTAATTTTGAGCCATCTAGAGAAGTCATATTTCAATTTTGATCTCAAAAATGGATTCAGAGCAGTCAATTTAGCCAAGGGTACAATTTTTACACAAAACAGAGCACTTTTGAAATTTAGGTCAAAAGCTATATAAGGCCCAGAGGGGTCATTTTCAAATCATTATTCACTTTGTCTTCTAGCATGTTAGCACCTGCAAAAAATTTCATGGCCTTACCCATTTTCCTTTGGTCTTTGCAATATTTCTTTTTCTCTAGCCTTAAACCCTAAGCAAAAATTCATATTTCTAGCCATTGTGTGCAAAAAACCTTAATTTGTCCCAGCCCTATTGTAATTTGTCATTACCTTTTTGCGCCACTTAAATTCCCTTTTAAGCATGTGTGTTTTTCCTTCCCGGACAGTCGTAAGTTCTCTAAGTCCTTGGCGGTCACATCTTATTCGGTGAACTGGTGAACATGTGTTCGCGTAATATCTCATTGTCTGGCAATTACTGGTTAATATTAAGTGACCCGACGAGCGACTTGTCTTTCCTTCGGTCACATATTCGCTAAGTGTCAGGACCTCTTTATAAATGGTGATACATGTGGACCAGTTGTCAGATAGTTGCTGAGGTGGTGAATTTCTATTGGTTTGGAACAATGAGCTAGACATATTGTCAAGCGGGCCCGGTATCTCATTCAGGAGATTCAAGATCGACGGCTGGCATAAAAGTGCATGGAATCTTTGGAGCTTATGAGATCATGTGCTAGCCGTCCGATCTTCCAGTGTATGAAGGTCAACATAGGTGGGTCCAAAATGCCATGTAGTGATGACATGCTTTTCCTTGATTGGTCCACATAATTATGATTTGGTGGTTGTCAGTGGGACTTGGTATCCGACATGTCTCGGTGGGCTCTGACACTTGTAGAGGATATATGGTTGGCGTAAGTTCTCATGGGTTGTGTTAGAGCTATGAGATCTTACGCCGGCCGTCAATTTTACTTTTTCTCAGGCGCATAGTCAATTTGGGTCCTTTGACAGTTGGAGCTGATGTGCATATTTTTCATTGGCTGAGGGGGTCAATTTGTCAGTGTTTCTCAGTGGGACCATTGCCAGGTGGTGCAGAGTTGTTTAAATTGTATTGGCCTAGCTGGATAGTGAGATGGAACTTGTCAGAGGGACCTATGCATGAGGGAAAATTTGTATATCCTCTTGCCGAATATTGCAATGTGGCATTCTTTGATTGGTCGATGTGGATGATGTAGTAGCGTGGGGTCGTTGTCAGAAAAGTCAGTGACGAGGACTAGATCAATGGTTGGTGCATGATCTCATGGGTGTTGTTAGAGCTATGCGATCTTATGCCCACCATCCAATTATAAGGCTTGTATGCAATGGGTCCTTTGTCAACGGTGACTGGGTTGTAGCAGTGAATAATGTGATGACAAGTGGCAAAATGCGGGCCCAGGAGAGGGTCTAAGGTTTGGCAGTCCTGACAAATTGTTTAGCGGCTTTGACAAATATTCAAGGTTTCGCTTGTTCACTGAATAAATGATGATGCTCTAACTGATTTGGCGATTCAGCGAACATATGTTTGTGCATTCTCTAAATAGACTGGTGGTGACATAAAGTATTCCGTGAACTGAAGAAAGTCTTCAATCACTAATTTGCTAAATAAGGACTAGGGTTAACTATTTCTTTTGTTCGCCAATTCGATGAGTTAAGCTTGGGTTAAGGTTTTCTTTCTGAGAATGAGCAATGCTTTGGCGCATAGTCGATAAATGTTAACCTAGGGACCTATAAAGAGTTAAGTCATAATTCCCAGGAAAGGAGAAGATCTGACGATCGTAACATAAAGTTGATCTTAGTTTAAATGTTGATTGTCGATATGCTACTGGCGCCATGGAAATAGCCATTGTTACCAGAATTTGAATTTTTAAAGGGTTTTCTACAACAGGAAGGACTAAAATTGAATGCTTAAGCGACTAGATTTGGTAAAATTGATTTTGTCAACTACTGCAGTGTGGTCCAGAGAGTTTTGTGCCGTGATGGGATGGGTTTTATTGCTCGAGGCATGTTGTAGGTGGGTAATCAGATTACTTAGCATGGTAGACTCATGATCCTTGGTACATTGTTCAGAGAATTTTCCTTAATGAGGATCATTCTTGGATCTGATCACCTGGTTTTCATCCCCTATAGTAAATTTTTAATTGATTTGGTTGTTCTGGTGGGTGAAAACCCTAACCCTAGTTATAGAAGCTTGTCGCATCCTAAATTCTTTTGGGATTCCAAGACAGCTAGTAGTATATATTGTTTTATTTTTTGACTTAGAGGTGGTTCCAAGACTTTTTGTGTTCCATTATTTTTGGTCCCAGATTCTTGATGGTATTATACTGAACAAGGAGAGCCTAGATTTTGGGTTTGTTTCCTAACATTTTGTTGTTTTGATAATGTATTGATTCTGCAGATTTTAATGAGAATACACTTGGATTCCAATCTCATATTTGTGTATGTCTTCTAATTTTGTTCTTGGGCTCATATATGTTAATGTCAAAAAGTGGGTTAGCATATGGTAAACAAAGAGTATTGTGAAATTATCTTTAAGATCCTAACAAAGTTAGGATTAAAGTCTTTAAGGTAGTTTCAGTGAGTTCATGGCTAGATAAGAATTTGATGTCCTGGTATGTGAGGGAGAGGGATAATAGGCAAAGAACTTATTCTGAGTTCAAGAGTGTTTGAGTTAAGGTTTTTAGTTGATATATGCTATTAAGTGACTCTATGCCCTGGATTGAGGCACTGGTCCATTCTCTGGAAGTAGTCCATCATCATCAATCACACACACAAATTAAATGATAAAACCTTTAAATCAGTTAGTAAGGGGGTATAAATGTATAATATTTAGTGATTCCTTTCAAGAAGTGAATCAAGGGTACACCCGCCAGAGCACCTAGGCTCAAAGTGTAGGAGGATCTCTTTGATCCTTGTTAATTGGCCCTTTTCCTTGCAGACTTTGGAGTGGTGATAGAGTTAGTGACATTAAGTTGTCAATCATAGTGTAAACCTGCAACTAGAAAGAGAAGGGGAACCAACAAAATGGCGACTCTGCTAGGGAGAGTCTAGAAATAAGATTGATATAGGACTCTTATGTTTCTCCTGTTGCATTCAGTTTTTTTCTTGTAAGGTTAAAAAATTTCCCATATTTGGTGGGTGGTGACTCAAAGGTTAGAACCAATGTTTAAAGTTTGAAAATCATGGACAAAAGAAGGAATACTATGTCTTTTGTAAAGAAGCATCCAGAGGTTACTTTGGAACAGTTCCCTAGAGGAGAAAAGAAAAGTTGGATCAGGAGAAATGAAGAATCTACAAGTGTCCCTATAAGGGAACAAAATAATGTTAGAAATAGAGCACCACATGTATCTACAAGTGAAGAGGATTCACAATATAGGAGTTCAAAATCTGATAGTGGTCATTCTGGAGATAATTTCTATGATACCCCAGAGACTTTATTTCAAGATAAAAACTCATTACCTATAGGGTAGGATGTGAATGCAAGAAAGATAGGTTATGGGCCGAATCTTGATCCTGATGAAGATATGTTCAGAAGGTAGCCCATGGGACCAAGATAGGTCCATTTCCCATATCAACATCCTACTGATGTGGATGTGTCATCAAGCTCTGAAGATATAATGATAGACCCAAATGATTTGAGTGCACTAAGGTTACAACTAGCAGAACAAGATGCTATACATAAGAGGTTACAAAAGGAAAGGGAGGTTGAGAAAGTGAATGCACTAATAGAAAGAGACTCCCTTCTTAGAAAGATTAATGAGTTGAAGGAGAGAAACAAGTTGCTTGCTTTTGCTCCTAAGACTTTGCAGCATGATGTTTTTGGTGATCTTGATGCTTTGAGGACTGAGTAGGAACACTTCTTGCAAGACCACGAGTTTGATAAAGAAGGCCATGTCATTAGACAGGATCAAAGTTACACTGCTTTGCCTAAGGATAAGGATGGGCATGAGATTACTAGACCCACTGTAGTCCAAATAAGCAACCCAGTGGTAGTACCAAAGATCCCACCACCATTTCAAAAAAGGATACAGAGTTAGAAAGGAAAAGAAAAGAAGATGAAGATTTAGCTAAAGAATTGGAGAGAGCTGAAATTGAGGCTTCTATTGCAGAAAAAAGGAGAAAGATCTAGTTCTTGAAGGCTTCATCAGCAAATACTTATGGCCCATCTACTGCTGAAATAGGTATGCCATCTATGACTACTATTGTTCCACTTAGTAATGCTACTACTAGTAATCTAATTCCTACTGCATCTCCCAAATCAGTTGCTAACCCTAATAAATAGTCAAATGTACAAATGGGTGGGAATGTAGATAAAAATGTTGATCCTAGTGGGAATACTAGTTCAAGTTTTCAGAGAAGACCTATGCAATTAGAAGGCTATAGGAAAATTAGTTTTGATGGAATACTTGGTTATCCAAATGCTTTTCCAACTAATATAAGAGATAAGATACCTAAGTTTGCTGGTAATAATGCTATTAGTTGTGAAGAACACCTTAGGTTATTTGTTGATGTACTAAATGATTATGAGGTTGAGCATGAGGATGTAGTTATGAAATTATTTGTTCAGTCCTTGATGGAAGATGCTAGAGATTGGTTCAAGAGACTCCCTGACAGATGTATTGATACATGGGATTCTTTTGAGAAATGTTTCAAAGAACAATATGGTGACAGGCCTAATTCTAGTTCCATGTTGAATGAATTCAACACCATAAGAAAAAATCAAAATGAGTTTGCAGCTGAATTTAATATGAGATTTCAGAAGGGTATGCACAAATTATTCCAAGTTATGAGGTTAGATGACAATGTTTGTTTAACCACATACTTCAATGCCTTTGATGGAAAAATGGGATACTTGTTGAGGGACAAGGAACCAAGAACTCTTAGAGATGCCTTTAGAATTGCTGTCAATATTGAAAAAAATATGAAAGTATTAGGAAAATTGGGTGGGAAAAGAGATGATCCAAAGTTGTTTGGAGATAGAAAATATAAAAGGGATATGAAAGGAATGTTGGAAATAAGAGACAAGAGGAAGATAAGTTGGATAAGGTGCTGAATGCATTGAAGGATTTAAAAGCATCCACCAATAGGATTAATAATCCTCCTACCAATGAAAAGCCTCAATTCAACAATAATTTCAATAGGCAGAATAGATTGCGGAATTATCCCTATAACACCCAATGGAAGGATGGCAAACCTATTGTCCCTGCTGCAAGAGGAAATAATGATAAAGTTGTCCTTGATCCTTTGCAAAAGTCCTCTATAAATGTTGTAGAGGATGCACCATGGTGTGTTGCATGCCAGTCTCCTCATTCTGCAGAACATTGTGTGGTTGCACAATCCATGTCAGCATATCAAAATGATAATAATGAAGACTTAGATCAAGAAGAAAGTCATGATGACATTGGATGCAATATGGAAACTTCATATTTAGGATATGAAGATGATTTTGATTTTGATGAAGAAGCAGATGTATGCTTGAAAAGACACAATAGGGCGCTTTTCCACCAAGAGGTTTTTTTTTATAATGAAGACATTGATGAAAAGACATGTAATATGATTTCTTCCTCTGAGCCAGTGAATTTAAGAAGACCTTCAAGAGAAGAGATGGATAGAATTACTACAAAAATGATTGCTCAAGTGCAAACTAGAAGCATGGTGGCAAGGGATGCAAATGGGAAAGTTGTAGGAATGTTTACAAAGAACACCAACTCCAGGGAACCTAGTGAGAACAAGTTAAAAAATGATCATATGACTAGGTTCAAGAATGTAAAAGGCAAGAAATGGGAGCCTAAAGGAGTTGGAGTTGAAAAAATTTCTAATGAAATGGAGAAGCCAGCTAACACAATGGCTAAAGATGAAAAGATGAAAGTCATAGCTACAACTAATATATCAGATAAACAAAAGGACACTAAAGCAGTGCAGATTGAGATTCCTCCCCCTACTCCTGTTGATATGTTAGCAGTATTGTCTCAGATAACTATCAAGGTTCCTTTGTCAGAATTATTGAAGATTCCTGAACATAAAGATAGGGCTATTGCATGGGTAGATAATGTTCATAATAATGATGTTGCATGCAATGAACCTCAAGCTAAAGTTTTGAAGGAAAAGGAAGTTCAGGGATTGGAATCTTAGATACCACCTATATACTTGGATAGCTCTGTCAATGCTAGTCTTGAAAATATAGATCCATTCTTCTTGAGTATCCTTGTGAATGGAATGAAATTAAGAAATTGTATGATTAATTTAGGTGCTTCAAATACTATCATGGGTTTTAAGATTATGGAAAAATTAGGCCTCAAAGTTGACACTACTCAAGGCAGGTGATGTGCAATGGATTAGAGGGAAGTACCAGTCATTAGAACTATAAATGCAATGCCCTATAGGTTAGCAGCTTATCCAAAGAAAAATTTGACAATGAGTGTCTTGGTGGAGGATATCCCTCCTCACTATGGTATGTTGCTATCCAAGAAGTGGAGTGCTTCCATGGGAGGAAGTTTACAATGTGACTTGTCCTATGTGACCTTCAAGATTGATGAGTAGTTTATCAAGATTGAAAGAGAGCCAAGAGTGTGCCACATGATTGAGAGGAATATTGACAATGAGGTTACTTGCTTTGTAGATACTGATATCAATGCTTTCAGAGCTGAGGTCAATGTGCTTAAAGGAGGGTCTGCCTTATCTTGCATTGATGAGGAAGTAGCTTCTAAATCTGCAAAGGGTGATTTGTGGGTGATGTACTTTGATGGTGCTAGTTACAAAGATGGAGCAGGGACAGGTATTTACTCATCTCTCCTGATGGTAACACCTACAAGTTCTCTTTCACATTGAATTTCTTTTGTACCAATAATATAACAAAATATGAAGCATTGTTGTTAGGACTAAAATTGGCACAAAAGAAAGGAATTAAATGCATAAGGGTTGTTAGAGATTCTGAATTAGTGGTATCTCAAATTTGATCAGTGTATGCTTCAAAGAACAAGAGGCTAAAATAGTATAGAAATGTTGTATGGGATTTGATTGAGTGTTTTGATGCCTTCAATATTGAGTGGAAGGATAGGAGCTATAATAAGATGGCTGATTTGTTAGCCAATATAGCAATCAATCCCAGTGATATTACTTTTGCTGGCCTCTCTAAGGTTGAAATTCAAACTAGGTCTAGTATACTAGACAATGTTGAGAATTGGCAAGTTTTTGAAGATGATAATGAAATCTTGAGATTTATGAATTGTGAAGATCAGTATCATGGCCAGGAATTAGATTGCTCGGCCTTGGTTGAGACTGTAGAAGGAAAGGAGCTTGTCCTGGGTAATGAAGTCATTCAACTTAAAACTAACAAGGTTCCTAAGGGACTTGTTGTTCTAGAAACTGTGTTTGATAACCAGGACAGAGTTTAGAAGGATATTAAAAAGGAAGATCATATGGATTTAGAAGAGATAAATCTTGGAACACAAGAGGCACCTAAGAAGGTATACATTGGTAAGGATCTGTCTCACAAGGTGAGGAAGTCACTAATTGAAATGTTAAGAAAATTCAGGCATGTTTTTGCATGGTCATATGATGACCTAAAGGTTTATAGAGAAGACTTGTTCCAGCATATTATTCCCTTGAAAAAAGATGCTAAACCTTTTAGGCAAAAACAAAGGCCTATAAATCCTACCTTGGTGTCCAAGATGCAAGAAGAATTAATGAAGCTAAGAGATGCTAGAAACATCAAGCCTATTAGGCATTATTCTTGGGTTTCAAATTTGGTTCCTGTCAGGAAGAAAAATGGTGACATCAGACTTTGTGTGGACTTTAGAAATTTGAACACCAGCTCATTAAAAGATAATTATTGTCTGCCCAATATGGAGGCTATGTTGCAGAGAGTAATTGGATCTGAATTAATGTCTATGATGAATGGTTTCTTTGGTTATAACCAAGTAATTGTCAAAGAATCAGAGCAATTCAAGACAGCTTTTACTACACCTTGGGGGACATATGTTTATGTGAGAATGTCTTTTGGTCTCACAAATGCTGGTGCAACTTTTCAGAGGGCAATGGATGTTGCCTTTTCAGATTTCATAAATGATTTCCTGGATCTTTATCAAGATGACTTAACTACCTATTCCAAGAAGGAAGAAGATCATTGTACTCATTTAGAAAAAATATTTGTGAGGGCTTTGGAATATGGCATTTCATTAAATCCAAGGAAATGCACTTTTGGTGTCACTGAGGGTAAGTTGCTTGGCCATTTGATTGGCAAGCAAGAGTTAGAATTGATCCTGAGAGGGTGGCAGCTATTGATAAGATTCAAAGGCCAAAGAATATCAAAGGAATTCAGTCCTTCTTTGGCCAAGTAAATTTTTTGAGAAGATTTGTGACAAACTTTGTTGAGGTCACCAGGCCTATATCTAAGATGTTGAAAAAGGGATCTGTTATCAATTGGGAGGGTGAGCCTGATGAAGCTTTCAGGAATATTAAGTAGGCTATAAGAGATGCACCTGTGCTCAAGGCACTAGATTATAGTATCCCAATGCATATCTTTTCTTTTGCATCTTTTCATACTATTGTTGTAGTTTTGTTGCAGAAAAATAATGAAGGCTATGAGCAGCCTATTGCATTCTTCAGTAAATCTTTGTAGGCTACTGAATTGAAGTATGATATTAATGAAAAACAAGCATATGCACTAGTGAAGGTTGTCAAGGCTTTTAGGAGTTGTTTGATGGGAGCAGTTGTGATTGCTTTTGTACCAAGTGCAGCAGTAAAAGATATTTTCTCACAGCAAGAGGTGTCTGGGAGAAGATGTAGATGGATAAATAGAATTTAAGAGTTTAATATTGATATCCAGATTACCAAATTGGTCAGAGGACAAGGATTGGCAAAACCGATGGCTCAATCCAATCTTGATGCAAATCAGATAAATCAAGTTGTAATTGATTACACATGTGATATGGATGATTGTATCTAGTATCAAGATATTATCTATTACTTGAGAAATATGAAGTTTCCATTAGAAATGGATGATAATAAGAAGAGGACATTGAAGCTACAGGCCATCAAGTATGTGATTGTGAAATGTAAATAGTATAGGAAAAATTTGGATTGCATACTTTTGAAATGTGTTGGTGAAAATCAAGCTAACAAGTTGTTGAAAGAAATGCATGAGGGAGATTGTGGTGGACATTACATGGGTAAAACCACTACTCAAAAAATCTTGAGAGCAGGATTCTAGTGGCCCACAATCTTCAAGGATGCAGAACAATTGGTAAGGAGGTGTGATGCTTGTCAAAGATTCTCTGGTAAGCTTAAATTTTTAGGCAATGTGCGCTTAAGGCCAGTAGAAGTACAAGCTCCTTTCCAACAATGGGGAATAGATTTCATAGGGTAAATACCAAACAAGTCTTGTGGGGGACATTCTTGGATACTAGTTGCTACTAATTATTTTACAAAATGGGTAGAGGCTGTGCCTACAAGAAATGCAGCTAGTAAAGTGGTAATTAATTTTCTATTGAATAATATTGTTATAAGGTTTAGTTTCCCTGAGAGGATAGTCAATGATAATGCAATGTGCTTTAGGTCTGTCGAGTACAAAGAATTCTGCAAGGGTTTAGGAATTCAGATATCAAATTCCTCACCTTATCATCCACGGGGAAATGGACAGGCATAATCATCTAACAAGAGCCTGATGAAAATTCTCAAGAGGATTCTTGAAAAGAATAAAAAGGCATGGAATTCAAAGTTGCCATTAGTTGTATGGGCTGACAAGGTGACTGTGAAGAAAGCAATTGGTTGTGCACCATTTGACCTAGTATATGGAATACATGCAAGAATGCCTCGGGACAACTTATTGGAAATGTATAGGTTTGTTCAGTTATATGATGATGATATAGATGATGAAATGCAATTGAGAATTGAAGATCTCATTAGGCTAGATGAAACTAGAAGAGAATCAGCTTCAAAGAATGTCAAATTGCAGTTACAGGTTAAAAATTTGTATGACAAGAAAACTGTTGAAAGGAGGTTTGAACCTAATGATTTGGTGTTAATTTGGAATGCCAGACTGGAGGATAAAGGAAAGCATGGAAAATTTGATCCAATCTGGTTAGGGCCATATTTGATTCATGAGAAATGGGGCCAAGATTCATACATTGTAAAAGAATTAAATGGTGAAGTTCAAGAATTGCTAGTTCATGGACAATTCTTGAAGAGATACTTCAATTGAAGGTATTTTCTTTCCATGAACAACAGTTAGGTGTGTATATGTTGTAAATTTTGTAATTAGTGTACTTGATCCCCGTCTCGTTTTGTCTTAGTTTGTTGGGTTTTGCCTTGTTGCTCTCTGTTGTTTAGTTGTTGTCCTGTGGGGTGGTCTGCTCTACCAAAAATCCTAGATTCTTGCCATGCCTGCAAGAGGCATGCATCCCTAGACAGAGCCACTATTAGCACCTGCAAAAAATTTCATGGCCTTACCCATTTTCCTTTGGTCTCTGCAATATTTTCTTTATCTTTGGCCTTAAACCCTAAGCAAAAATTCATATCTCAAGCCGTTGTGTGCAAAAAACCCTAATTTGTCCCGGCCCTGTTCTAATTTATCATTACCTTTTTGGGCCACTTAAGTTCCCTTTTAAGCATGTGCATTTTTCATTCCCTGATAGTCGCAAGTTCTCTAAGTCCCTGGTGATCACGTCTTCTTATTAGGTGAACTGGTGAACATGTGTTCACGTAATATCTCATTGTCTAGCGGTTATCGATTAATATTAAGTGACCCGACGAGTGGCTTGTCTTTCCTTCGACGGTTGCATATTTGCTAAGTGTTAGGACCTATTTATAAATGGTGATACATGTGGACCAGTTGTCAGATAGTTCCTGAGGTGGTAGCTTTCTATTGGTCTCGAATAGTGAGCTGGACATATTGTTAGGCGGGCCTGGTATCTCATTCAGGAGATTCAAGATTGACGACTGGCATAAAAGCATATGGAATCTTTGGAGCTTATGAGATCATATGCCAACCGTCTGATCTTCTAGTGTATGAAGGTCAACATAGGTGGGTCCAAAATGCCACGTAGTGATGACATGCTTTTCCCTGATTGGTCCACATAATTATGATTTAGCAGTTGTCAGTGGGACTTGGTATCCGGTGTGTCTCAGTGGGCTCTAACACCTACAGAGGATCTACAGTTGGCATAAGTTCTCATGGGTTGTGTCAGAGCTATGAGATCTTACGTCGGCCGTCAATTTTACTTTTTCTTAGGTGCGTAGTCAATGTGGGTCATTTGACAGTTGGAGCTGACATGCATGTTTTTCATTGGCTAAGGGGGTCGATCTGTTAGTGTTTCTTAGTGGGATCATTGCTAGGTGGTGCTGATTTTTTTAAATTCTATTGGCCTAGCTAGATAGTGAGACGAAACTTGTCAGAGGGACCTATGCATGAGGGAAAATTTGTATATCTGCTTGTCGGATATTACAACATGGCATTCTTTGATTGGTCGATGTGGATGATTCAGTAGGGTGGGGTCATTGTCAAAAAAGTTAGTGATGAGGACTAGATCAACAGTTGGCGCATGATCTCATGGGTGTTGTCAAAGCTATGTGATCTTACGCCCGTCGTCTGATTATAAGGCTTGTATGCAGTGGGTCCTTTGTCAGCAGTGACTGGGCTGTAGCAGTGAATAATGTGATGACAGGTGGCACAATGCGGGCCCAGGCAAGGGTCTAAGGTTTGGCAGTCCTGACAAATTCTTTAGCAACTCTGACAAATTTCCAAGGTTTTGCTTGTTCGCTGAATAAATGATGATGCTTTAAATGATTTGGTGATTCAGCGAACATATGTTCGTGCATTCTCTAAATAGACTGGTGGTGACATAAAGTATTCCGCAAACCGGAGAAAGTCTTCAGTCTCTAATTCGCTAAATAAGGACCAGGGTTAACTATTTCTTTTGTTCGCTAGTTCATTGAGTTAAGCTTGGGTTAAGGTTTTCTTTCTGAGAATGAGCGATGCTTTATCGCGTAGTCGCCAAATGTTAACCCAGGGACCTATAAAGAGTTAAGTCATAAAGCCCAGGAAAGGAGAAGATCTGACAGTTGTGACATAAAGTTGATCTCAGTTTAAATGTTGATCATCGATATGCTGCTGGCGCCATGGAAATAGCCGTTGTTACCAGAATTTGAATTTTTAAAGGGTTTTCTGCAATAGGAAGGACTAAAATTAAATGCTTAAGTGGTTGGATTTGGTAAAATTGATTTTTTCAATTGTTGTAGTGTGGTCCAGAGAGTTCCATGATTGATTGCAGAGAGTTTTGTGTCATGATGGGATGGGTTTTCTTGCTTGAGGCATGTTGCAGGTGGGTAATCAGATTGTTTAGCATGGTAGACTCATGATCCTTGGTACATTGTTCAGAGAATTTTCATAAATGAGGATCATTTTTCGATCTGATTGCTTGGTTTTCATCCCCTATAGTAAATTTTTAATTGATTTGGTTGTTCTGGTGGGTGAAAACCCTAACCCTAGTTGTCAAAGCTTGTTGCATCCTAAATTCTTTTGGGATTCCAAGATAGCTAGTAGTATATATTGTTGTATATTTTGACTTAGAGGTGGTTCCAAGACTTTTGGTGTTCCATTGTTTTTGGTCCCAGATTGTTGATGGTATTATACTAAACAAGGAGAGCTTGGATTTTGGGTTTGTTTCCTAGCATTTTGTTATTTTGATAATGTATTGATTCTGTAGATTTTAATGAGAATACACCTGGATTCCAATCTCATATTTGTGTATGTCTTCTTATTTTTTCCTTGGGCTCATATATGTTAATGTCACAAAGTGGGTTAGCATATGGTAAACAAAGAGTATTGTGAAATTATCTTTGAGATCCTAACAAAGTTAGGATTAAAGTCTTTAAGGTAGTTTTAGTGAGTTCATGGCTAGATAAGAATTTGATGTCCTGGTATGTGAGGGAGAGGGATAATAGGCAAAGAACTTATTCTGAGTTCAAGAGTGTTTGAGTTAAGGTTTTTAGTTGATATATGTTATTAAGTGACTCTATGCCTTGGATTGAGGCACTGGTCCATTCTCTAGAAGTAGTCCATCATCATCAATCACACACACAAATTAAATGATAAAACTTTTAAATCAGTTAGTAAGGGGGTATAAATGTATAATATTTAGTGATTCCTTTCAAGAAGTGAATCAAGGGTACACCCGCCTGAGCACCTAGGCTTAGAGTGTAGGAGGATCTCTTTGATCCTTGTTAATTAGGCCTTTTCCTTGTAGACTTTGCAGTGGTGATAGAGTTAGTGACATTAAGTTGTCAATCATAGTGTAAACTTGCAAGCAGAAAGAGAAGGGGAACCAACATAGCAAATCTAAGAGCTCTAAGAGAGAGATGGAGAACATTCTAGTGCATACACATCAATTCAAGTGCTCTCGATGCTACAACCGACCGTCAGAGTATGACAAACCTTTGAGTAGTCGGTAAACCTCCTTGCATTTCAATTTTTAATCACTTTCTAGGTCATTTAGGCTAGATCTAGCATCTTTTAGGCCTAGTTCTTCCAATGTCACGCAAGGAAATAGTTTCCTCGTGCTGGCCTAAGTCACCTCTCATGCGAGGAAATATTTTCCTCACGTAGTTTAGGGCTTCTTCGCCCGGTGCCCCTGTATGATCTCACACGAGCCTGTTGGCGATGTCACATGAAACTTCACCCTGGGGATGAAACTTCGCGCAAGAGAAGATCCTGTCTTGCATGAAATGCTATTGTAGTTTGCAAAATCTTCTTCCAACTTTCTATTGAATCAGCCAATTAGAACGTCCCAAAGTCTTGTTTAGGATAAATGTCTAGCCTTACTTGTTGTTATTACTTTGAGAAACCATCATGTTGAGATATTGATCCAATGTTATCACTTGCATTCTAGGTTGACATCCCAGATGTCACATTTCGGTCGCATCATCTTGTCATCACCACACTAGTGCAGAGGTTGATCGATGCTAAGGGTGCCCACATTGACGGGCTAGGTTTGACATACTTATGTGATATACCCAACATTCGGGTAAATCATAGTCTCTTAGGTGCACTTGTTGAGCATTTCCATTCAAAGATGAACATGTTTCATTTGCCGATGGGAGAGATGACAATCACTCCTGAGGATGTCTACAAGATATTGAGGATACCCTTCCACGGCACCTGGGTTGAGTATGACATTCAGCCTAGGGTGGGCACATTGGCACTGAGTGCCATCTTCAGAGATGAGTTAGTGATGGGTTGGGCCATCTCATGGGATGAGATAGTCAATAGATATGGCAGTGCACATTGATTGGTAGTGGTCTTAGCCATGTTCCTAAGATGGTACCTGGTTCAAGATCGAGGCTAGCATGGGTTGGAGTGCAGCTGGGGATGGATGCTATAGAGGATACTGGATAGGCCAGCCACTAGATTTAGATGGGGTGAGTGCATGCTCACATAGATGTACCATGAGATGCACGAGGTAGTATATCAGGGGGCCAAGACTATGGCTATTAGAGTTTTTGTTTTGCAAATCTCAGCCTAGGAGCATCTCCCTATTTGCAGGTCGATATTTCATGATACACAGTAGCCTCTTGAGCCTTATATATATAGGTATGTAGGACCTATGACCTAGCCCGTACTGGGTAAGATAGAGCAGTGGCACAGGTAGCTTGATGATATGGTAGCAGTTGTATGGAGACCATGGGTAGCCACAGAGCCATGGGACGATGCTCGATGAGAGCTCTCTCACATGTTCATTTTGCATCCACTAATAGGGTGCACTATTTTTGTCATTGAGCAATTCTTGCTTACACGAGTTATGAGACAGTTTGAGAGATAGTAGGACATCTCCCAGGAGTACGCCACATATGCCCACTTCAGCGATGAGACAAAGAAGGGCTGGCAGCCCAAGTTAGATTAAGGCAGATGTACTATTGAGGCACATGTACCTACAGTGTGATGGGACTACATGGTGGATGTCACCAATGTAGGGATGAGGCCTGCATATCATGATTACTTCTTGGTGCACCCCTTCCCTAGATTCACAAATCCTGTTGGCATGGGCTAGCGGGCACAGCAGCAGCCTGCACAGTAGCTACAGGGACAACAGTAGTAGGAACCTGCCCAGTAGTAGATACCATTATAGCGACCTAGGAAAAGAGCATTGAGGCCTAGGACAGGGTAGACAGACATCTCTACCAGACAGATGGGATCAGATGCAGGTGCTAGGAGTAGTGGGACCTAGTAGAGGTCCACTAGGTAGAGGACAGGGGACCCATCACAGGAGACACCTCCTAATAAGGAGGCACAGGTCGAGGATATTGATATGTCTGATCAGGCCACATAGGGGCTAGTACAATTAGCATAGGTATAGAAGGCTCTCAGGAAGAGCTGAGAGAGAGTGAGACAGGGGTAGCAGGAGAGGGATGACTATCACACGCAGGTCATCGTCTAGGAGATGCAGGTAGCTAAGAGGGAGCGAGAGGTCAGAGAGCTCCGAGAGGAGTTGGCAAGGGCACGACTAGAGGCTAGATATGAGTCTTCTTAGGCAGCCTACTACTATGTATCATATGTTGGCATTGTTCCACATCTGTTAGAGTAGGTGCCTCCATTTTCTCAGTACGCTAGAGCACCACAGGGACCTCCACTGCAGGCACCTCCACAAGAACCACCATAGAGACTTAAGCCTCCTGCATAGAGACTGATGCCACCTCCATAGGCACCACCACAGGGACCACCACCTCTTCCTTCTCTAGGTGGCAATGGGTAGAGCTAGCTCATTTTGATATGCATATTGTAGCCCATTTTTGATACTATGCTTGAGTAGCAACATTTATTTTTGTACATGACATTGATCGACATGATATATATATATATATGAGATCATCATTTTTATATCATCGTACTTGTTTATATATTGCTTTAAAGTTGATGTTCATGTTTTATGAGATGTTTCCTAGATGATTTAGATGTATGGATTAGATATGTATGAGATATGAATATGCAATGTGAAATGCAATGATAAATGGTAGATGGATATGTAGATGTAGAATGTATGCATATAATGAATGAAATATGAAATGCAAAATGTAATGTATGGTTTGATTAATGCTTATTATAGATGCACATGTATATGGATATGCAATGAAAATGTAATGAAAATTCAATGGAAATGGTACTAATCATCTAATGTCGGATGTAGCAATATACTACAGGTACTAATCAAAAAGATATTTGAAAATTGAGAATTAAGACCAGACACTTGTGGAGCCAAGAGGAACCCAGGAAAAAAGATGAGAACCTTCGATGAAGTGATCTAGAAGAAGACAATCAAGAGAGCACCAAAACACTGTCTCAATGCAAGCCTAGAATGAAAATGCAAGCCTAAACTAGACTCAACCCTAGGACTTGGTTTTTGGACTCATCATATTATCATCATAGAGTTTTTAGCAATGGACATTCACAAGATGCCATACAATCCTCACTGACATTGCAATCATGAGAATATGAATATGGCATAAGTTTTAGAGTTGTCAGAATGAGATGTAAGCACTAAGGCACAAGAAGCCAGAATGACCTGAACACCTATTCCTTTTAATATAGCAAGTTAACATAAGCATCAAAGCATAGCTGCTAGAATGACCTGAATGTTGCTTGCGGACAAACACACCAAACACATGAGAGTTCCTTTTTTTTCCAAAGAATTCTCGTAGTGACCCTTGCGTTCACTTAGCAAGACGAGCGTTTACAATTTCACTTGTAGCAGAAAGAAGTCGCTCAAAATAGACAAGGAGAAGAACCAACCTCACCAAAGCATCCATATAAAAGGAGTCGAGGTAAACTTGGCCATCCAACATGAGATGAAGGCTCTCATAGTGGACACCCCTCTTACATAGATTCTTTGGATCATTGGAACTAAACCAACAAGCAGAAAGCAAGAAAAGGTCATGCCCCCAGTCTTCACATTTCTTAGTTAAGAAAGACATCTTAGATTCGCTCGAGGGGAAATGAAACAATGAAAGAACAAACACACAAAAGAGAAAAAGCTCAGCATGCTCCAGAGAATCACAAATTTAATTTTAGTTTTAGTTTAAGTTTGTATTCAAACGGATTGAAGTCAGATCAAAAGAATACAACATGAAATGTCATCTCAAAGAGAAAATCAGAGTGCTAAACAAAGTATCGGTAGGCAAATGCAGCGAGAAATGCTAGTGACCAATACAAGAGAGATCCTCAAGGAGAGAGATCTTAGAGATACTAGCGAAACATCAACAAGTAGACATAGTGAGAACCACTAGTGACTAATGTAAAAGGGATCCTCAAAAGAGAGATCCAAGCGATAGCTAGGTATCAGTAGGCAGGCACAGTGGAAACCACTGGCGATCGATACACGAGAGATCCTCAAGGAGAGAGATCTCCAAAATAGTTGGGCATCAACAAGTAGACGTAGTGAGAACCGCTAGTGACTGGTGCAAGAAAGCATCTCTAAAAGTGATAAGACAATGCCCCCTAGACCAGGAAGGTACCCCCAAGTGTGACCAGTTCCAATCCATGTAGAGTTGAGAAAAATCTCAAAGACAGGTGAAAGTGAATGCACGAGTGAGAAAACCAAAGCAGGAAATGAACTAAAGCAGGAAACAAGGAAAGCAAACTAAAGCATGAATGTAAGGAGACTAAAGCTAAAAAGCAGGAAAGTGGGAAACAACTACACAGAGCCAAATGGTGTTGAGATGAGATATAGCTTCAGGAAACAAGAGGCACCTATTTACCAGGTTTTCACCATCTTGGTAGAGATTCTATTTTTGCTACCATGACGCTTGTTTACTAGGTTTTCATTAATGGCACATTTTTCTTCTTTTTTAATTTTTTTGTGCTTTTCTCTTTTTTTTATTTTTTTGTATTTTTGAATATTTCATTTTTTTTGTATTTTTGTATTTTTGTACTTTTATATTTTTTTATAGTTTTTCAATTTTCTATTTTTTTTAGTATTATCAAGGTGCCTATTTACCAAGTTTTCACTAGGATAATAAATACATCAAAGTGCATGTTTACCAGGTTTTCACTAAGATTATTTTTTTCAGGACATTTTGCAATTTTTAGGATTTTTTGACAATATACCATTTTTTGGATTTTTTCAGGATCAATAAGTATGTACATGAGCATATAGAGAATGTCTCAGTCGTAGAACTTCTTCAAATGAAGAGCATTGATCGGCTCTTTGAGTTTTTCTCCTTCAATGGTGGAGAGTTGATAAGCACCAAGCCTAAATCTTGCAATAATAATGTATGGACCAAGCCAATTTGGTTCAAACTTTCCTTTCTGGACCCATTGCTGCTGATTTTTGGGATTTTCTCTCAGGATGAGATCACCCACTTGGAATTCCCTTTGTCTGACTTTCTTATTGTAGGTTTTAGACATTCTCTTCTGGTATGCTCGAAGATGATCGAACACCACCTTCTGACGTTCATCCAGTAACACTAGCTCTTGTAGCTGGGATATTCTATTTTCTTCATCACTAATGAGGCCCCTCAGAGAGACTAGCAATGTAGGAATCTCGACCTCAATAGGAAATACTGCATCTACTCCATAAACCAAGGCAAAGGGCATGGCCCCTGTTGGTGTTCGAATGCTTGTTCTATAGGCCCATAAAGCTAGATTAATCTGGAGGTGCCAATCTCTACAAGATTTATGAACTATTCTATGCAAGATTTTGAGAATTGTCTTATTAGAAGCTTTTGCTTGTCCATTACCCTAGGGATAATAGATAGATGACCAATGCTGAATGATCCTGAATTTGGTGCATAACTCTTTCAGGTCCTTGTTCTTGAATTGTCCCCCATTGTTAGTGATAATGGATGAAGGTACAATGTATCTATAGTTGATGTAGTTTAGTATAAACATATCCATAGACTTGCCATCAGCTATGGTTAAAGGGACTGCCTCAACCCATTTAGTAAAGTATTCTGTAGTAGTGATGATAAACTTGTACCCTTTGGAAGAAGACAGATGAATCTGACCCACCAAGTCAAAGGCCCATTGCTGAAATGGCCAAAAACTAATGAAAGGAATAAGCTCTTTAGTAGGAGCATGAATCAAATTTTTGTGAAATTGGCATTGTTTACAAGCCTTGGCATATTCAACAGCTTCTTTCTCCATATTTGGCCAGTAGTAACCAGCTCTAATAAGTTTACAAGCTAATGTCAGACCACTTGAATGAGACCCACAGATACCTTCATGTACCTTAGCTAACACACATTTGGACTCATCGGGCTCTAGACACCTAAGGAGGTTACCGTCTAGACCCCGTCTATACAAGTCATTTTCTATAATGGCATACCGTGAAGCATTACGAATTAGGTGATTCTTTTCATTCCAAGTATAGGTGTAAGGAATGATTTGGTCATGGAGGTAAGAATAGATATGGTGGTAGTGAGATGAATCATGTCCAATGACTGAACAGATCATCCTAGATTTAGGAATGTCATAGGCTAGGTAGCATAATTTCTCCACCAAGAATTCATGTCTAAAATCATTTTCTGGCATCTGTAAAATTAAGGCGAGAGTGGCCATAGCATCGGATTCTTTATTGTCTGCCCTTAGAATTTTAGGAAAGGAAATGTGTGCAAAATATTCTTTGAGATCATCCACCATTCATTTGTAAGGCACTAGCTTGTCATCTTTTGTTTGATAGATATCATTAACTTGGTTGATGACTAACTGAGAGTCTCCAAAGACCTTGAGCTCATCCACATGCCATTTAATGGCTATCTTCATACCATCGATGAGAGCTTCATATTCAACGATGTTGTTTGTGCAAGGAAACAACATTTTATAAGCTTTGGGCAATAAGTGTCTTTGAGGTGTTATAAACAGAATGCCTGCACCCGATCCTTGCCGAGTGAATGATCCATCAAATAACATACTCCAAGCCTCATGTGTGAGAAGCATGATGGATTCATCTGGGAATTCAATGTTTAAAGGCTAGTGATCTTTCAGAGGAGCTTCCGCCAACTGATTAGCAATTGCTTGTCCTTTGATAGTTTTTCTTTCCACATACTTAATGTCAAATTCACTGAGTATCATAACCCATTCTGCTAGTCTACCCGTGAGGGCAACCTTGCTCAGTAAGTACTTTAGTGGATCAATTTTTGCAATGAGCCTTGTAGTGTGAGTGAGCATATAATGCCATAATTTATATGAAGCAAACACTACTGCTAGAGAGGCTTTTTCAATGACAAAATGGTTCATTTCATATGAAACCAATGTTCTATTGATATAATAAATTGCTCTCTCTTTGTTGTTCTGATCTTCTTGAGCTAGGAGAGTGCCCAAAGATGTGTTCGTGGCTAAGATATATAGTATGAGCAGCTTCCCATGAATAGGGGGCATCAATATAGGTGGATTAGCAAGATACTATTTAATTTGAGTGAGTCCCCTATCACATTCTTCATTTCATTCATAAGTCACACCCTTTATGCAAAGTTTTAGTGAATGGTTGTGACTTGTCAGCCAACTATGAAATGAAGTGCCGAAGATTGTAGCCTTCCCTGAAGTCCTCTCATATGATTGATGTTCTTAGGTGGAGCCATGTCCATAATAGCTTGAACTTTTTCAGGATCAACCTCTATTCCTTTAGCTGAAATAATGTAACCCAAGAGTTTCCCAAAAGTGACACTAAATGCACATTTTTTGGGACTAAGTCTGAGACTAAATTGTTCCATGCGGTCAAGTATGGGACCCAAATCTATAAGATGAGTTTTTTGCTACATGCTTTTGGCCAAAGTGTCATCCCTAGACACACGTGAAAGCGGTCTTTTCTTGATCTTCTGGTGCAATTTTTATTTGATTATAGCCAGAAAATCTATCCATCAAGGAATACATTTCATAGCCTACTGTCATGTCCACTATCATGTCAATATTAGGCAATGGGAAGTCATCTTTTAAACATGCCTTATTTAGATCCCAAAAGTCTATGCACACATGAATGGATTTATCATGTTTAGTGACTGGAACAATATTTGAAATCCACTCTGCATAGTCAATAGTCCTTATGAAACCAGCCTTAAGAAGCTTTTCTAGCTCTGCTTTGACTAAAAGTGCTACGTGTGGATACATCTTTCGAAGCTTCTATTTGAGAGGTTTAATACCTGGTGCAATGGAAAGATGGTGCATGATTAGATTGGGGTCCAATCCAGGCATATTAGAGTAAGTCCATGCAAAGTTTATTTTCTTTCTTTGAAAGAATCTAGTGAACTCTTCCTTTTCTTTTGTAGATGATGACTATGCTAGATGAATGATTTGTGGAGCAACCTCTATATCCAAATTCACTAGTTATGTCAGCTTAATCAATATTGATGATCTCTCTTGAAAGTGGCTTAGGAGCGTATCAAATATCTCATCCTTGGGTGCCTCAAAGAGGTTTTCACCCTCAGATACATCTTTTATTTTTACTATTTTTGTCTCTGATACTACCACAATGTGGTTTTCACCATCAGAGCATCTATTTTTTCTTCTTTTAATTTTTTGACTAAGATAATTGATATCTGCCTCTGCCATGCTAACATTGCCTTCACTGCTGGAGGACATTAAAGGCTTAATAACATGGACGTAATAGGCTAGAGTGTAATCATTCTGGAACTTTAGGACTTCATTGGATGAGGAGGAGGAGTTCCAGTTTATCAGCTCGGGATTTTTGAGTGAAAGGGAAGTAGTGGTTAGTTCAATTGCATTCACAATATAATCATCAAAAGCATGGATGAGCAAGTCAAGACCTAGAGAAATCTCATCCAAAGGAGCATTTGAATCCCTACAAGACCCTACGTCATAAGTAGAGGACAATTTAACACTGATGGCATCTAATTCATGTGTCCTAACACTAGACCCTTCACCTACTTCGAGAAGGTTTTCATATGTATGCACCATGTCTATATCTTTATCATAAGTAGCATTAGACAAAGAGTTGAACTCATACTCATGTGAGTTAGTACTTGATGTGGGAATTCCATTAGCACTAGTAGTACCATCATACTCATTCCCATCTCTTGTGGTATTGACAACTTGTTGAAGTTGTTCTTGTTCAAGCCGCTTTTGGAAATGTGGCGGCCTGTATTGTTCACCCTGAAAACTAGGACTGTTAATTAGTGTTGCCTTCCATTGGTCATATGTAAATTGATGCTTTGAAGAGGTGTCATCAGATTCGGTATTAGTCTCTACCAGATGGACAGGTATGATAGGCTCGTTTGGTTCTGTAAAGAGTGTAGCAAGTTTTGGAGGAATAGGATATGGGAAAGTATCCTCATCAAAGCTGGCCTCTGGATTTACCTCTGGAGTAGTATCTTCAAATTCTGGTTTAGGTTCAGGTTCAGGTTCTGGCACAAATTTATTTGTCCCTAAATGAAAGGGGATCTTTTTGAATCCTAAGCCAATAGTATCCTTTGTGTGGTAACCTGTAGCTTTAATGGGTTTTAGCAAACCATTGTCATTCATTCCTACAGGACCACTCCCTTTATATCCAAAGAACTTCATGATCTTGAAGGCTTCATTGTAGGGCTCTTGTTCTAAGTCTGGAGGTGGAGTAGTCATTTCAGATGTTTCTTTCCCTTTATAGATCCAAGCTGTGATAGCTCTTTCTTCATCCTCATCTTCTAAAGGTGTAGAGGCCTGTACAAAGGTGCCATCATAGACTATTTGAGGAGAGTCATCAGAAGGTTTGTTACTCTCAAAAGGTCTCCCATAAGAATGTGGAGATGGAGGTAGAGCCGCTAATGATAACATAGGTTCAATTCAATATTCTCCCATGCCTGTATCCTTAAGTTTCAGAGTCTGTTCCATTTCTTTGAGCTTGGCATCATAAAACTCAATAGACTCTCTATTAGCCAGGACAAAGCTATCTACAGACTATGTGAGTGTGTTCCAAGAGTAGTTGGTATTAGAAGGCACAGTGACTTCTGCTCCATGGAATGGAAATTTGATGCATTGATGATATGTAGACGGAACAACCTCCATCTCATGAATCCATGGTCTACCCAACAAGATGTTATAGGCAAGAGGAATATCAAGAACTTGAAAAGTAACATCTCTCTCAATAGGTCCTACACAAATAGGTAACACAACTAATCCTTGGGATTTGCATTCTTCTTCATCATAAGCTTTGATAGTAATCTTCTTGTGGGAATCTATACAATCCTCATCATAACCTAGCTGGGTAAGCAGTTTAGTAGAACAGATATTGAGACTAGCATTATTGTCAATAAGCACACGACGGACATGCTTAGGGCCTATCATGACTTCTATATACAAGGGAGCATTATGTGGATGGCTCGGTGAGTGATCATCTTCTTCAGAGAAGGAAAAATAATAAGGTGAGCTCAAATGACCCACCATAGATTGGAACCGATTGAGATCAAGATCTTTGGGGACATTTACCTCGGTGAGGGATTTATCTAGAATCTGCCTATGAGCAAGTGAGATCTTCAACAACTCAAAAATAGTAATATGAGCATTGGATTGCTGGAGCTGATCTAAGATGCTATAACTAGTGGTGCTAGGTGTAGGGACCAATTTTGAGGCTTTGTTGGTAGGATCAATAGCAATCTTATCCATAGTTTGTTTTAGACCAGATATAGGAGGATCAAGACCTTTCAAAATAATCCTTCCACATGATCGAGTAACAACATTGGCATAATCCTAAGGTTGTTCAAATTAAGACGAATGAGATGTGGAACTACGCAAGATGAAAGAAGTCTTAGGTTTGGGTGCATCATCGTTCCCCTTGAAAGTGATCACATCGCAATACTCAACTTCAATAGGTTCAATCATGTTAATGACATTATCATTAGCAGTGTACGTGTAGTTGACTTTGGCATTGGTATTCTTAGTTTTGGAAGACTCACCTTTCTCATGAGGAGGGAAATGATCCTTAAATGCCTGATGATCCAAATTCTTGTTATGGTTGTCCACAACAATGTCACCATTGTCAATTAGATCTTGAACCTTATGTTTCATCTGGAGACAAGTAGAAATCTAATGACAAATGTTTTAGTGATAGTCACAGTATGTGTTGTCATTCCACTAATGAGGTCATGGTTGAGGGTCATTGCTCAGAATTAAATTGGAAAAAAAACAAAAATCTATTTTTTTTTTCAAATTTTACTATGTTTTAGTAAACTACATTTTTGAGGGTCTTCGGTACATTTATAGGCTTGGATGTTTCTTTTGAAATGTGGTTCTAGATCTTTTGAATATCTTTCCAACCCATCAAACGGTTCACAAATTGGAACTACAAGTAGAAAGTTATGCCTTCTCCAAGTGGACCTAATTTTTATATATAGTTTTTTTGATAATTTTTGATAGTTTGAATAGTTTGTTTGTAATAAATATTATGATGGCTCTTCATTTCATTTCCAAGGGATTTTGATGACCCTTGGGATCCATCAGACTTGTATAAACTCAAAATATTCAAATAAAATGGATTAGTTTTTGGTTTGCAATCTTGTTGTTCTCAATTTTCAAGTTGAATTCTACAATACTATAGGTATCACACCAGGTATTGTAATCTGGTTACATAAATCAGATCAGTCATAAAGATGCTTTTCCAAAGGAGTGGGAATCTGATTCTACACAAGAGTTTAATAGACCATATCAAGAGGCTCTCCCAAAGAAGTAAATTCACGCTTGGGTCGAGAGGCCCAAGGTTTGTTCTTAGAAAATTTTGAAGTTTGCTAATTATCCATTGTGGTTTTTTCAACAACCTTAGCCGCTTGTATACTAGAAGTAAGATTAAAAATAGACTTTGAAGACTTTGTGGTGAGATTGTCAACCACTCAATCATTTACAACATCTCTATTTTTGTTGACAACCTTTCCTTTATCCTTGTTTGAGGAGAACCCTTGCTTATTATCCTTATTCAAAGTTAATTCTCCTTTCTTAACCATAAAAGCCTCTATCCTCACAGCTTGCTTATCATGTTGTCAAAAGTTAAAGGACCTTGTAGTTGCACCTGATATCGAAAGTCTGGGACAAGATTGTCCAAAAAGATGTCAAGTTTTTCAGATAGGTAATTTGTGAGGATACTTCATGCAAAGTTGTCTCCACCTTTGGAGAAAAGACAAGAAAGGCTCCCCTTGTCACTGTTTCAAGTTACACAAATCATGGATATTGACAGGGTGTTGAATGTTGTGTGAATAATGTTGGAGGAATAGACTAGTGATCTCGTCAAAAGTCTTAATCCCAAGGGGTAATCGGCAAAACCACTCCATAGATGACCCTCCTAAACTATGGGGAAAGAGTCTAATAAGATAAATTTGATTGTGTATAAATTCCATGGACAAGGCACCAAACTCCCTCAAATGGTCTTGGGGATCAGTTCTACCCATGTACTTGTCATATTTAGGCAACTCCACTCCTTTTGGAAAAGGAGGCATGTAGATACTCTTGTCAAACATAAAAGGGCATATGTTGTCCATTTTGAATTGTTGTGTGGGCTTATCCTTTTCCTTTGCAAGTTGACTAATCTGATCTTGCATATTTTGAATTATCTTTTTCAATTTAGCAGTTTCAGTTTCTTCCTCTTTAGCCACAAGCGTTTCAACTTGATAGTTCGGAGGTAACTTGGCCCCTTGTTGGGCCAACTCAAGAGAGTACTTTTCCTTTTCCTCTAGAAGGAGGATCTCCATCATTTTGATAAGACTCTTGTTAGCTTTAGCAGCAGCTATATCATTCTGAGTTATTACGTCATATTCATTATCAAGAATCTCATAAATACTCAGAATTTGGTCTTATTGTTAATCATCTTGGTTTTGATCGTATGGAGGAGGGTGATAGAGGTATGGTTGTTGATAGCTTTGAGGTTTGTTTCGAGATTGATCATCATTGTGAGACTGATTTTGGTCATGTCAAGATTGATCATGATGTTGCTCATTTCAAGGTTGAGCATGACATTGGTCATTGGAAGATTGACCATGATACTAGTTGTTCTAAGATTGATTATGAGTTTGGCTATATTTGCCTAGTTGGAAGTCAAACGGATCTCCCATCTTGTCAACGTAGGACTATGCAACAAATGAAGACTAAGTAAAATGATATGAATGACACCAAAAGGGTGCAACTAAGGTAACTTTTGGTGCATGAACAAGATCAAGAGGGTCAACAAGTTCAAATGAGTTGCTATCTTTAGCAGGATTGATTGATTCAATAATAGGAGCAGTCCGAGGAAGTGGTCTTCCAAAGTTATGAAATAATGAGTTGTTTTGGAAGAATGAGTTGTCCTGTTCTTGGAATGAGAAATTAGATTGCACTTGAAAAAATGGATTAAAACACTCTTGGAACACTGGAGATGATGATTGAGATGGGCTATCCTTCAAAGTACTCAACAAAGAACTTGAGGATCCTTCACAAAGCTCAAATTTCGTGACAGGTTTAGGATGATCTATTTCTTGATTACGATGTTTACCTCTACCTTGACTAGTATTCTAAATGGGGTAATTTTTGCCACTTCTAGTCATGATAGTCATAGACAAAGATGGGACGAGAGAAGACTCAGGATAATGCTAAAACTCTGTCTCTAAGATAGCGAAAAGGAGATAAATAGCTAGAATAGCCAAGATGCAAGATGGACCTGGCATGAATCATCAAGAGAATAGCTAGAACAACCAAGATAAGACTATCGCAATGTGAGGTACAAAAGCATAAAGAGATAAGATAAACAAAGGAGAGACAAAAGGAGTCAAAGCAATAATCGATCAGTTCTTAGCTCGAGACACTCAGTTTCTGACAATGAACGACGGGGGAAAAAGCAGACAGACCCCAGATAAAAATAAGAATGGACAAAAGTTTGACCAGTCAATAGGAAATAGCTTGCTATTTTTGAAAATAGGGTACAAGTTCGTGCAAGAAAGTGCAGGGTCGCGCGCAAAAATGCCAAGCTTCGTGTGAGAGAATGAAACCTCATGTGAGGAAATGCTCAGTTTCTAAAACTTCATGCGGGAAAAGACCAATGTTTGATAGTTTAACACAGATTTTGAGATAAAAGATAAGTTTTGGGACACAGCGTAAATGGTTCTCGGATGGAAAATCTAGTTTCCAGACAGGTTTCAAGGACAGTTTAATCAACAATCTCAGTTTGAAGGTTTCAAGCATTTGTTTACAAGCATGAAGGTTTAAATCAAGCAATAGTGATGTAAGAAGTAGTCACAAATAGACCTACCAAGGACAAAGCAACTTGATAGTATCATGGGAGTCTTTGTTTAATCATGATGGACAAGTTTAAGACACGATAACAAACACATAGTTATCCCTACAAAAAAAAATGGTGAGAAGACAAAACCTTTTCCCCACTGCTTATGCTCATGCGTTCACCTCACACAACCGTGTCACCTCCTAAAGGGCACCCATATTTTTGGTGTTTCCAAGGACTCAATAATATATGTTCAAAGGTTACCCTTGAAGCAGGGGCCAGTGTCATATACCACCTTCAAACGTCTAGATGCATGCCTATGGTGAGAATCTATGGGAGAGATTCTTCCCCCTCCCTACGCAAAGATTATGTCTCCTTTCAAAGGTGATCCAGGTAGGAAACTAAGGAAAGTTTTTAGTGGACTTCTATTCACACTAACCTTTGGTGCCCCCGATATAGGGTTGAGGCCTCGCAACCACACCAACACTTGAAAGTCATACACCCCCACATGCAGGGCTAGGAGTGGCGCCGCTCAGTACAACAGACAAGGCCTTTTCAAGATGATAATTGAAATCATGAGAAGGAAGCTAACATGGCTTTGGAGTCTTTAGACTCAACAAATCATTCTTTATTTTAGTGAGGTGGAATCATCGATGATAGATGTGTACTCACTTGGGTCGTTCTCGAAGGTTCAACTTTCGGCAGGCCCTCTAAAGGTGACTCAGGACTTGGCTTGGATTTGAGGGTCAAATTTTTTGATTCTCTCAAAGAGAGAAGAGCATACTTCTCTACCTCTTCACCTTACCCAAGCACATCAAGCATATTCATCACCAAGTTAGTTTCACTCCACCAAATCTACAAGCTTTTGGGTTTTTGGTTCTCTAAAAGAAAGAAGAGCATAATCCCCTAACAAGTAGAAGTGCTAAAGATTCACTACCTTTCCCCGCTTCCCCAAGTATCTATCATATTAGTAAGATCTGGGTCTCGGATTCATCCATGGGCATCACTTCCATGTAATGAAGAGCCTATTACCCTAGCTCACTATCAAGACCCTTAAGAAATTTTAAGGGGGCCCTAGTTAGACTATGTGAATGAAAAATAGTAAACAAGCACAACATTTTTAAATGATCTTCGACAACCGTCATGCAAGAAAACTATTAGAAGGTTTTTATGATCTTTGACAAGTGACCTGCAGACCACTGTTACACTATAGTAGAAAATAGAGATAGGAAATCAACAGTAGAAAGTAAATGCTAGGAAAAAGTAATAGTAAATTGCAGAATCTAGAAAATTTAAATGACTGATAGCAAAACTTCACGCGAGAAAGTACTGCACTGCGCGCGAGAAAGTACAAGGACCTATGCGAGAAAGTGTTTCTTCGTGTGATAGAATGTTATTGGGAGAAAATCTTTGCACGGCACGCTCTGGAATCTCACGTGAAATTTCATACACAATGAAGTACGAACGCATGGCAAAGTTCAAATTCCATATCAGAAAAAATCAAGACTGAGGCCAAAAATTAATTTTTTGCCCCACGGTGGGCACCAGAATGTTTATAGCTAAACGTGGACCTCTAATCCAGCCATAGACACAACATAGTCATTGCTCAATCATCGAATCACAAAAATGAGTAAGAATTACCCAATTCGCAAGATTCTATTGATTCAACCTGTTGCCTCCTAATTAACTAGGGTGTTTGAATTACACTCATAACAAGAGCCAACAACCAAAAGACCAAGCTAATATGGAGGATTTGAAAGCTTGAAAGATGAACAAAGTGCAAGTAATCTAAGATGAATATGCAATTAATCTAAGAATGAAGTGCAAATTTTAATCTAATAACTTGAAAAAGATATGAAAATTAAGCTAATAGCAATAAGCAAATTACTCTACTATGAGAATGCAATTACACTAAAATGAAGATTAATCTAGTGTGCAATAAAAGCTTGAAAATATGAAGATAATTGAGACAAAATTTTGCTATAGCTTATGTGCTCTCAAATTGCCCTTTTTTTTTGAATGAGGAGGAAGGCTCATAATATACACAAGCCCAGAGAGAGGATGAAGAGTTTCTTGAAATGAACGGCCGACTCTTCATTTCCAATTGAGACAAATATTGAGGATTATTTAATTAAAATAATGAATTATTGCCACATATGGGTGACCCTTCGAATAATTTGAATTATTAAATCCAAATAAGATAATCCATTCAAATAACCAAATAACATTAATTCCTTTTATGTGTATTAGCTAAAGGGGTGGATTTTAATTTAATTTAAAGCACTTAGGACTTTAGAATTAAATCAATTTATCATAGGGATTATTTAGCTAATAAAGTTGAATACTTAGGAATTAATTAGAGTGTAAAATTAATGCAATTTAGGGTTTTTGCAATTGACACCAAGTCAAATGAAGTCAGGTAGGAGAGAGAAAATTGCCTAGTAAAATAGGACTTTAATGATGTAAAATTGAAGAAATGCACCAAAATTGATTGAAATTATAAGGTGCCAATGTTGGGATATTACAAAAAAGAAGGGTGAAGATTAAGAAGAAAGAGATGTTAGGTAGAGATGAGTGGTGAGAGAGATCAATCCATGTGAAAGGATCCAAGAATTTTGATTGGTCAAGCTTGATTGGAGAATAGGAAAAAATAGAAAATCCTATTTTAATTGTCATTTAATCAAGATTAAGTTTCCCAATATGTTCTTTTTAATAAAGGTTCTGGGACTTTATATTAAATGGAAATTTTGACAATTATTTGATTTTAATTATGCAAGGGGGATTTACTTACATAATCATGTCTAGTAAATTATGCTTTTGACATTTAGAATTTTGTTTGAGGAAATTTTGATCGAAATTAGGGGCTTAGGTTCTACTAGATAAATTTTAGGTGATTACAATATGTAATGGCTTAAAAGCTTGGCCAAGCTTAGGGAACATTACATGCCACACTTACAATGGTCAAAGTATTGTGGATTATATTATAATCTCAAAGAAACCTATGTCAAACCTTACAAATTTAGAGATGAGGAGGTCTCCCATGGAAATGAAATTAATTCATATTCTAATATATGTAAAGATAAATATTCAAAAAGATGATTAGCATCAAAGAAAAATGCAACAAAATGAAAAGAAAGAAAATGCTCAAGGTACAATCTTTTTGAAGCAAGAAAACCAAGAAAACTTTCAAATAATGTTCCATTGATAGCTATAAGAAGTGGAAACCAATGATGCAAACTTGTCAAATAATAAGGTTATAGGCAACATCAAGTTGACCTCTATAATTCTAAAGGCTCTTAGCTCATGCAAAAGATCTAGGCCTTGAAAAAGAAGAAAAAATGAGTTTCTATAAAACTGATGGTATGATGAAGAATGTAAGACAAAAACAAAAGGAGCAAAACATGGAGAAATAATAGGGAGTACACAAGGATTGTAAGTCTGAAAAAAGAGGAGTACATTGAAACTAGAAGGAAAAAAATTGATTTCACTTGGGAGGACCAATCCAAGATGCTTTTGGAAAGAAGTGTAGAAAATAAACATAAATAAAGAGAATAATATCATAGATTCTCAATGGGTAGAGTATGCAAAAAAACTATATGACAGGGGATAGGATAAAGACACCCCCCAATAATCGCATCAAGAACTCAAATATTCTTGTCAGAAAACATTAAAGAAGGAATCATAAAGCTTGCGACATGTAAAGATTGTGATCAAGATAGTCTACAAGAGGAATACTTAAAATGAGGTATTGTTGCCCTCGTACCTCACATCAAAAGAATATTTAATGAGATCATTGAGAAGGGGTTTCGAGCCAATTGGACCACTAGTGTTACATCATCCCCTTGTAAAAAGGTGGTGGCATCAACAACCCTTCAAACTACCACACTATAATAAGAAACCTTCTTTCCAATAACATTTTTGGGAACATGATAGAAAGGAGAATCAACACTTGGACTAAAAAGGAAGGAAAGATGGCTAAAGGGAAAGCATGTTTTAGGCCAAAATACTCTATGATAGATCATTGCATCACACTCAAGTACTTGATTGGGAAAGTTTGGGATACCAAAGGGAGACAGGTTTTTGGTATTTTGTAGACTTCAAGAAAGCCTTTGACATAGTTCTAAGAAGAAAACTTTGGAAACAAATGGAAGAATTGAGAATTTTGGAACATTAGAGGGTTGATATCCATAGGTTATATGACCAAGTTTGGACCAAAATCAGAACTAAACATGGCTTATTAGAATGATTTGGAAGTGATATTGGGGTCAAAAAGGGATGCCCTTTATCCCCTACTCTATTCAGGATGTACATTGACATATTAGAGGAATGGCTAGACCAGTTTGGTGGTACTAGGGTTCATTTGTCTAGCTATGTAATAAAGTTGCTTGAAGGAAAAAATAACACAAGTTTTGAAGGAACACTTGAAATCCCTAGAGCTATTTTGTAATGAGGTTGGGATGCAAGTGAAAACTAGAAAAACTAAGATCGTGATCTTTAGCTTGAAGAGAAAGAAGGTTCATAGTGAATGCATCTTAAAGGAAGCTCTTTGCAAGTGGTCAATGAATATAAATACTTGGGTCTTCATTTTCACAATAAACTTAGTTGGAAAACCTATAGAGAAAAAAAGGCTACAAAGGGGATGGAAAGCACTACACTCACTATAGAAAAGATGTAGAAGTGTCTAGTTATGGGATTGGAAAACTAGGAAAACTCTCTTTGGGCTTCTAGTAGTTTCATTTATGCTATATGGTTGCAAGGTATGGGGCAATAACACTAAAGCAAGTAAATGGAGACAAATAGAAAGAGTGTGAAAATGTTTAATCACAAGTAACCTTAAAACTAAATCATCTATTTCATATGAGATTGTCTTGGCAGTGGAAGGGCATTTTCCTATTGAAGTGGTAACTCTTTGTAGATTGTTAAGCTACTTAAGGAGATTGGAAAACATGGAGAAATATTGTTGGCCAAAAATAGCAGTAGAAGAGAAATTAGATCGACGAAAGAGCACATGGATGAAACAAAAAAACAAATGGATGGATAAGTGAGGTATTAAAACAAGTGGGTTCCCAAGAATCAATGAGGAAATAAAAAAACAATGTTCAAGGAAAATTCAAGGGAAGTATGTGGATGAGAAATCTTGGGAGGAAGGAGTATTACATCAAACATTTTAATCCCACACATGACCATACCCAAAAGAATTACATAGTAATGGGAATAAAATTGAAAGTGAAAATGTTAATTCCCAAAATAAGAACTAGTTCGCACCAACTTAGGTGTGAAATTAGAAGATAGGTGGTACCTAAAGAAGAGTTGGCAGATAGAAGATGTTGTTATTGTACTCAAGGGGTGGTGGAGAAAAAATAAAATTATATCATAGAGTGCTCATCTTACAAAGATATTCAGGATAATTACATTGATGCCTTAAAAGTGAACACCTTCAGAAACTTGTTTGAAGAAGAAAAGATCACAAAGGTAGAAGATTTCCTAACCAAATTGTTAATATTTTCATATTCTAGTAAGGAATATATTATTCTAGAGGTCTAACAAATACTAAGCACATCACAATAAAGATTGATGAATAATACCCACAAATAATGCATTTGTTTCTCAATGATTTGCTAAGGATCCCCCA
The DNA here is from genome assembly GCA_027943335.1 of Chamaecyparis obtusa. NCBI lineage: Eukaryota > Viridiplantae > Streptophyta > Pinopsida > Cupressales > Cupressaceae > Chamaecyparis > Chamaecyparis obtusa. The sequence continues at coordinate 70,099 of BSBK01000094.1, forward strand.
TCCACGAAACAAATCCTGTCATCACTAATCTTCAAATTTAGATTCTTCCTTCAATATTTTATAATAATCAAGATGAGTCACTCCAAGTGTACTATTCATGTCTACAAAAGTTTGCTGACCAGATTGCAACTATTCATATATATTGTGCCAAATTATACATCTTTGCCAATATATAATTCAGAGATCCAATATAATGTTGCTCATGTATATAATGCAGATTGCACGTAGTTTCTAGCTCTTAGATCCAAAGATCTTGCCCTTATTCGACCTTCTAATGGTTCTGCCATAAATCTCAGATCTAGGGTAGCAAGATCGGCCCTACAAGATTAGCCCTCCATAAGTATATTGTTCTTCAATATACTACCCTTAATTATCTCCATTATTACTGCCCTAATTTGCTCCATCATGCCACCAATTTGTCTCAGATCTGCCCTTGATATGATTCACACTCAGCTCACATTCCAAGATAGTTCATACTCATGATAAACACAATTCATTGCATGCTATTCGATTCTTGAAGGAGGGAACACCATGTTATGTTTTTGATGTGTTATCCTTCAAGAATCAATCTTGATTTATATGAGAAAGTATATTTTCCTCAAGGGGTCGACTGGCCACATAATAAATATATTTAACCAAAAGGGACGACTTTGGGACCTGAAATCGATTTACCTTATAAACAATGAATATTAAATATTCTCCAATATTTAATATTATTATTTATACTTATCAAAATTCCCAAGTCATTTAGATATTTGTTGTAAAGGCCAAAATATCAACACAAATTACATAGCAGAAGATTCTACTTGCATAAAGAAAAAGAGGTCTAGTTGGTGGGGCTCACAACGCTTGGCTCCACTCAATCATTTCATTGCTAGCTACTCATGGGTCCCATAGGGTATTGGGCCTCGTGGATGTTATTAATAACTTTCATTCATTCATAAATATTTAATGTGTTTTAATGTGTTCACACCTATGTTTAAAAATGGTACGAAACTCTCATTTCATTAAATGTGATGCAACTATTTTGTAGGGCTTTTTATACTTTATCCGATCTCATAAAAAATGGAAGTGAGTTTACATAATTTATATGAATCCAAAAAAAGGGCTCATATTGCTCAAAATTTTTAGCCAATCAAATTTTATAAAATTAATTTTTTACATACGTTTTATTAAACAAATTGTAGCTATACTTTAATTTACATAAATCTTTTTCAAATTTAAAAAATATCTAACATTTGATTGGTTAAAAATTGTTCTATTAATAACTAGTTACAAATATGTTGTTTCCTATAGTCCTATTGTCTTCCATAAGAACTAATAATCAAGTGGTTATTCAACTAATTGCTTGAATTCAAGGAGATGTTTTTGTGTACAAAGGTGGCCAACCCCACTTTGTAGGTTTTATTGGAGTACGTCCTTATAAAACCAACCTTTCTATCAAAAAATATTATCTCTAGACTCTTTCTCTTAAAAGAGGACAACAAAAAACCCTTGAAAACTATCTAAATAGGCCACTTCATCTATTTCCTTCCATTCTTTGTTTGCCTACTTAGACAACTCAAAAATAGGAATGGAAAGATTCCATAACTTACTTATTATAGCTTGTAGCCACAATTCTTCCACCTGATCCCTCAATACTTGTTCAAGGAAAGTAATTTAATGATTTCATCTCTTTTGTGAGTATCCATTTTATACCCTTCCTTGAGTGATTTATGAATTCACATGTCTTCCACACCTGTATTTTTATTTGCAAGGCCACCTTCTTGTGATTTTCCTTCACTCCTTTGAAACGAATAATTTTTTTATATTACTTTTATACCATATTATTCAACCTTCTCTTATCTTTCCCAAAAAGTTGACTCTAGAAGGGATGAATCCTTGTCCCATTTTTTACATTAGGGTTCCCCATATTATATAGCCTTCTCTTATCTTTCTCGAAAAGTTGATTCCTAACTGCATGAATCTCTATCCCATTTTTTTTCCATTAGGGTTTCCTCTTATAATTATGTCTCCTTTACTGACTTGCCTCTTGTTTCTCCCAAAACCTCCTTTAGGGTGTCTACTACAAACTACTACATCAATCACTCTTGAGTACCTCCCTTCTTTGTGATGAAATATTTTTGTTTGGGAGATATTTACACCCCTATTTTTCAACATTTGAACCTTTGTTTCAATATATTCAAATATTGACTTAAAAATGGTGTGTTTATTGGAATTATATACATAGTTGTCAATTTATTTGGAATAGAGATTGAAAATGTCATGATCTTCTCTCTCTTAATCATCTCCACATACTTTTCTAGCTTGAGATTTTCTCTAAGTAGTCTTGATGGAAAGACATCTTGGGTTTTATCCTATAATTATTACTTCTGACTCGCATGAGATTAAGATTCCTATTTCTATTCAAATAATTAAAATTTTGACCCTAATTGGTTTTTTTGCCCTTCTTTCCCCTATCCCAGAATCCATTTTCTTGATAAAAACTTCCTCAAGGAAAACCCTTCTTTCCAACTCTTTTGCAAATTCTACCTCTAAAATCAAAACTCCCACCATCTTCTATTTGAAGGAAATGAACAACAACTAGTCTAGATGCTCCTCTCATCTCTCTAGCAATAGTATTTTAGAAAGAAAGACTTTCATTCAACTAAATTATAGTTTTGTTCTAATTAAAGTCAATCGGGAAAGGGCCTAAACTCATGGAACAAAAAAGACACAAGAGAAGGGGAGGACCAACACGAACTCCATACGTCAAGCTAGAAGGTGGAAGGAGGAACTCATAAGAAGTGAGAGCACTAAAAAAAAGTAAGGAATAATCCCCCACTGAAGAGAAATCTTTTGACTGGAGCTACCACCAGGGAGACACGAGTCTCAACCTTGCTAAAGATTACATTTGAAATAGAGAGGGGTTTCAAAAGAACCTCGAATGTTCAACCAAACACTCTTAGGGCTCATTTTTTTGTTAGAATTGGGATGGAATTGTCATTGTCAAATCCTAGAATTGACATATTCTATGTTTGTTTTCAAAACATGAAAATGGAATAGAGATTTTTTAATTCTCATTTACCCCCAAAACCAACATTGTAATCTTCTATCTAAAAAGATGGAATCGGAAAATGAATTCCAATTCCACTTAAATGAGAATTAGGGGTAAATCAATTTTTTTACTTTTTGAAGTCTATGATTTTCATGTGCCTCAACTTCATCTTATTGTAACTTCGGCTATTTGCAATGGGCTATTTGCAACATGCTATTTGCAACTTCAGTTATCAACAAGCTCACCAACAATCTAAGAGAATTGCAACATCAAAGAAGACAAATTTGTGTAATTTATGCTTATGTTATGTAATTTTAGTCATGAAAAATAACATTTAAATCACATTAAAAGAACCACATTTAAATCACATAATAAAAATCACATTTAAATCATGTTTCATTCTTGTTAAAATAAAAATTAAAAAATTAAATAAAAAACCTTATTCAATTGGTAAATCACGTGTATATATAATTATGAAACCAAATGCAAAAAATGCATCTTCTCACTATGAATTCTAGGTGAACCAAATGGTTCCAACCATACTCCAAAAACCATTTTCTGGATTTAAAACTTCCTGAATTGTCAAATAGTGGAATTTGCCAATGCTAGCATTATTTAGTTCCATCAAATAAATAGACCCTTAGATAAGAAAAGAGGTCCATTTAAAAAATTGACACCCTCTTTATCCTCACCGAATTTAGATCCATAATTGAGTATACCTAAAACTAGTGTCTTGATCTTCTTCAAAAGGGATTTATAATAATACCATCTCATTGGATATTTAGTTATTTTAATCGAAACTCTCTCTTGATTTGCAATGGCTCATTAAAAATATTTTGCATTAGCCTCCCCTTAGCCCTAAAGATATAAAGGACATATAGACAAAAATGAAAAATAGATTAGTTAATGATATAATAGTTAATCAAATAAAAAATTATTATTATTTTTAATTAATAAGTTAAGTCTTTAACACTTTTACACAACTAAAAATATAGTAATATATGTTAATAAAAATAAGTGGGCATAGAAAGACATCCTTAGAGTTTGAGAAACACTAAGGGCCTGTTCGGGTGCTGGAATACCAAATGCCAATTTCAGTCAATTCTGGAAGATGGTGCAATTCTGGAAGATACAAATCCTGAAAATGATTTCCGGAATATGGGTTGACCCGTTTGGTTCACCTGAAAGATGACTAAGAAGATGCATAAGGAATTTTAATTCTTTATTTTAATTTCTTTAAATATGGTGTGTATATGTCTATATATATATACATACATACATGTGTGTATATATATACATATGCACACATGTGTATATATAGTAATATACACATACACACACATGTGTATATGTGTATACATGTATATATACATACATGTATGCACATATGCACACATGTGTATATATACACACATACACATATGTGTACATGTATGTGTATACACACATAAACACATATACACACACATGTATATATACACACACATAAACATATATATACACATACATGTGTGCATATATACACACACATACATATATATATACACATACATGTGTGTATATACACACATGTGCATATATATACACAAATACACACATATGTATATACATATACACACATTTATGTATATATACCCACGTGTGTGTGTGTATATACATATGTATATACACACATGTATATATACATCCTTATAGCAATATAATATACATCCTTATAGTCATGGATCCCATAAAATATTAAATTTAGTTTTATAAAAATTGGAATTGGAATTCGGAATTCCAATTCCACCTATTTGAGTGGAAGATGAAATGTCCACTTTGGGGGCAAAATTGGAATTTCAAAATTCCAATTCCAATTTTTTGGATGGACACAAACATGGAATTGACATTATCCAGAAATCTAATTTTGGAATATCCAGTCTAATTCCAGCACCCAAACAGGCCCTAAGTTCAAAAGGACAAGTATTCAAAGTGGGTATAAGTCTAAACAAGTAATAAAGTGACAAGAGAAACACTAATAAGAGGGAGATCATGAGTATCAAGTTTACATCCTCCTCCTTTTCGTCTTCGTCAATAGACTGGTAAGCATCAATAAGAAGATCTAGCTCATGATGATGCTAGACAAAATCTTTCCAAAAACATGGCACCATGAAAAGAGTTTGAAGGTGGTTATAAAAGGGATGAGACCACAAGTGATAAGCATGTTTTTTTATCCTAACAATTAAGAGCTTTTGAAATCAGGATGCTCAATCTCATTGGCCTAATTGAACACAAATACACTTATGCTTATGTTAATAAATGTATTATATGGTACCTTATTTATCACTATTAGATAAGTTGCTTGTGTAAATCCAATTTCCTTAAAAGCTATTTGAGGTGGTTTTATCTAGGGGAGAGGGACCAATAAGTGATAGGGGTACTAAGATAGGGGTTCCATAATGGGGGCTTAAGCTCTATTTTTTAGAATAGGAGGTTTCATGATCAAAATTTTGTTTGGCTGCAAGATTATTTAGAATCGTCTCCTTCAAAATAAGAGCTCCTACTTTTTAGCATTGCATATTTAAGTGGGTGGAAAAGAGGTGGGGCTAGAAATTGCCCAACTAATTTATAAATGTTTTTTGCTACTTGTCAATCATTTAATTTCACATTTTCTTAAAAGGTAATTTTGGAGGGAAAATGATATTTTTACTTAATATTTTTATGCACAAAGTATGAAAGACAAAGTTATTGTATTCATGAGACCACATGCTTCCTCAAATTTTGGAGCTTAAATCTCTACCTTTTAGGAAGCCCCCTTCCATGGGACACTAGTCTAATACTTGTTATAGTAGCAGGACAAAATAAACACTATTTTGACAAATAAGTTGCTCCACAAATTGAGATTAACTTAAAATATTCCTATACAATTTTTAGAAGTGTGAAATTAGGATGCCATGAATTGACTCTCTCCCCTATAAGAGATGAATTGGAGCCCAATAGTCAGCATGATTAACTGATTCTTTAACTTTCAGGAAAAAAAGAAACCAACTTTTATAGTCCTGATATGATACCAACCATATGTGGTTGGATCTATGATTACATTAATGTATAGATAGCCTATCTCAACAATTCAGGTAATGAGACCCTCAGCTTATACCGTTGGACTCACTGTGCCTTTTGCTTGAACATCCTATCTGACGACGCTTTTCTTGATTTCGAGTTTTGGGGCTCCTCTTCAACATCTTGGCGAGATGTGTGTGGAACTGGAATTGTTTCCTCTTTTACCTTAATCTTGGCGTCAAGAGCACAAATCATATCATTCAGCGCTTCTCTGGGCTCCTCTACTTTATTCATCAAAACCTCTACAATTTCTGCACAAGTCATCTCTGCCCCAGAATTCATCTTCTCCTTCACTGCTGCAAACAAAGGACGGCCCTCAACCTGTAAATAATTAAACAAAGTCAGTGAAAAAGTTACAAGTCTTTCCAAGCAAAAGTCAATTAAAAAATACGGTAGAAAGTCGATAAATGAGAGGTATTTTCAACCAGATATTTTCAACAAGTCACAATATTGCTATCAGAAAGCAACTGTGTCATTTTTTTGAGCCAATGAATTTGGCTCAAAATTGACACAGTTGACTCTTAATAGTGATAGTCTTCAAAATACAAATACAGGATAAACAAGCCAAGTAGACATTATTGTTGGTGTGCTTTTATTCCTGTCTCATTCTTTCATCAATGGCATCTTCCTCATCTCACCATGGAAATACAGGGCATCATGCTTTCTCTGGAATTGAACTTCATGGCATAAGGAGGATGGTCTCTGAATCTACAAGATTGTTTGATGTGTTCATCAACCACAGAGGCCCTGATGTAAAGGAAACTCTGGCTATTCATCTCTACAATTCTCTTCGTGAGATGGGAATACGAGGGTTTCTTGATTCGCAAGAGAAAGAACTTGGAGATTCTTTTACTTCCACCATTGAGAATGCCATCCGCTCTGACTCAGCTCACATAGCCATCTTTTCTAAAGGATATGCAGAGTCCCCTTGGTGTTTGGCAGAGCTGGTTCTCATGCTACACAGTCAAGCTAAGATCATTCCTGTGTTTTACGGGGTGGAGCCTTGGGAACTCCGCCACATAGAGAAGGGAGTGTATTCTAATGCTTTCAATGATTACAGAAAGAAATCCAGGTACTTGGACAAGCTTAACGAGTGGGAGGAAGCACTCCAATCCGTGTCATTTACCGTTGGATATGAACTCCACAATTCAGAGTATGATTTCTGTTATTTTCAAAATACTTTGTAATTCTTTTTTTCCCTTTCTTAAACAATGCTTAATTTTAGCCATTATAATTTATTCCTTGTCAGATTCTTTCGCAAATTTTGATTTTCTTTATCAAAATTCCGTTTTCCTTCTGCAAAGTTTGACAGACTGCAAAAGAATAGTGTCGGCGGTGCAGAAAGAAGTACAGAGGACAAAAGCTTTGCATGTTGCCAAACACCCAGTAGGGTTTGATAAACTTGTACATGATTTTGAAACGAGTTGCCTTGATGAACTTGTGAAAGATCAGGAAAGGGAGAAGAAAATGAAAGAAAAAGGTAAAGGAGAGGCCAATATTGTAGCCATTTTTGGAATGGGTGGGGTGGGAAAAACAACATTAGCCAAAGAGTTGTTCAACCAAAAGCGTGCTGAGTATTCTCGGTCATGTTTCCTGTTTGATGTGCGTGAAGCCTCTACAAAAGGGGAATTGCCTTCTTTACAAATTAAACTCCTCAGAGAGCTGTTCCATGATAATCCCCCCAATTTTCATAGTACAGAGGAAGGAACAAGCTATATCAAGCACTGTATAGAAAGGAGCAATTTTTTAAGTTTCCTGATAGCTCTAGATGATATTGATCATGTAGAGCAGTTAGATGTTCTATTTGTCATGGATATGCTACATAAATTCGACAATAGCTTGGGTATTGTTACAACCCGTGATGTGGGGGTGCTAATAAGGGCAGGAATAACCTTTGGGTATAATCTAAAAGGAATGAACAGAAATGACGCAAAAGAGCTTTTTTGTTGGTATGCCTTAGGTCAACCCCAACCAGCTATGGGATACGAGGATGTGGTAGAAGCTTTCATAAACATCTGTGGAGGTTTGCCTCTGTCTCTTCAAGTTCTGGGGAGGCATGTTCATGGCAGAACAAAGGACTATTGGTGGTTAGAATTTAATAAAGCTTGTAAGGTACTGCCTTATGACATAAAGCAGAGACTTAAAATAAAGCTTTGATGCTTTAGACAGTGAGGAAAAACAAATTTTCATGGATATTGCATGTTTCTTTATTGGCAAATCAAAGAGTATGGCAATACAGGTGTGGGATGGATCTGGCTGGAGTGGCCAACATGGATTGTAAACACTCAAAAATAGATGTCTGGTAGAAGAAATTATTGACTATTCTGCTCAGGATTGCATTTTACTAAGAATGCATGATCACCTGCGGGATTTAGGAAGAGAAATGGCAAATGAATTGACGTTTCCTCTTTGCCTGTGGTGCCCTCAAGATCTTAAATCTTTGTATAGTTCTTTCTTGTTTCAGACGAAGCTCCTTTTTGTGATGTTTCAAATTTTTGCTTCATATTCCAGCAAAAGTATGAGTAGCTTCTGTGAATGCAGGAATCAAAGGGATTTCAAGGCATTCTAGCTCAAACCAAAGGGAGGTGTTTCAATTCCATTTTTGACAGGTCTATGCATTCTCAAATCACATATTTTTTAGGGGAGTCAGACGATCGTGCTGAGAAATCAGCTATTTTGCTATGGCTTCAGCTTGGTCTGGATCATACGAAGCATGCATGTATTCCTTCATGGGTTCCTCTTCAAAACTTGCAGAGCTTAAGAATCCATGGTGGTCTTCTCAAAAGAATGTGGCAGAGGCAGCAACAGGTATTTTGTTCTTATCTATGGACAATTGATTTGTCAGTAATGTTATAATGGAATGCATTGCACTTTCAGAATTTCTGCACTATTGTTTAGAATCCAAAAGTTTGAAACAATTTTTTCTTAATTTCAGCCACCTTTCCAGCTGAAAGAGCTGCAGATTTCTCAAACATTTTTGAAGGAATTTCCAGATTTATCAGGAATATCAAATCATTTGGAAAAGGTAGTCCTAGCTGGCTCAGAATGGCCAGTCCAAGGCTTTTCATTATTGCAATTTCTGGGAATTTACCTTGGTAGCTTAGATTTGAGATATTCTGTATTGCATGGGGAACTGGTTTCCTATAATGGGGGAGAAAGGAACGCTATTAAGACTTTGGATATCAAGAATTTCAAACTAATTGGGGAGGTGGTATTGAATAATGGGGGATAGTGTAGTACTGTTAGGTCCCCCATGAGAAGCCTTGAAAATCTAAAACTTAGCAACCAGAAACTTGTAACCAAGATCTTAATCAATGGAAATCACTGTTGCAGCCTCCAATCTCTCAGTCTTCAGCACATGCAAAATCTAATTGAAGTGGATTTAATAAGCATAAAAACATTGACTTGTCTGAAGGTTCACAATTGTAAACATTTGAAAAGATTGTCAGGATCATGTACAAGTCTGGTAGTATTTGAGATTAGTCAATGTCCGGAGGTTGAGGATTTAAGCCTTGGCCATCTGAGGTGAGTGGAAAGGATTTCCATTGTGAGTTGCAATCATTTGAAAACTGTGTGTGGAATATGTCGTCTGATGAAAGTTTCCAGAAGTAAACATTGAGAATGTTGCGAGCTTCAAGAGTCGAGCCTTTCCCAGCTGAGCTGCCTTGAAAAAATTACAATTAGAAACGGTGAATAATTGAAAAGCATATCAGGAATGTTCGATATGTGAAGTCCAACAGTCATATCGTCATATTCAGTCAGTAAAACTCTTCACTTCCCCTGTTTTGAACTCTTTGCTTGCCCTCATCAGTTTTATAGAAATTTAGGGATTGAGAAATTTAATTGATGTAGTCTATTTGGTGAACCACGTAATTCTTTGTCTCTGTACATTTTTCTGTAGCTGAATTATCTTTGTTGGAAATTAGTGTTCACATGTTTAATTATTTGTAACAACTATTATAAGGTGTGTAATTGTATGTGATAATAATAACGTGAGTTGTATTAGTAGAGTTTTTTTTTGTTTGTTGAGTTGTTAAAACAACTCATATAGTTAGTATGTTGTTCTTATAATGTAGGAGCTAAAAATCCTATAAGTATGTAATTCATTAAATGGATGAAATGAGCAAGCGCGACTTTATTTGTATAGAAATTTTTATGCTTGTATTATTCTGCCCAAAATCTCCAATAATATTATCTTTGTTTTGTAATTGTTGTTTGGTAACAAATAAATCATTTTATCTGTTTCATTTACTTATCAAGGAAACATCTGAGGATGCTTGTATATCTGAAAATTATTGACTGTCCTGTGTTTGAGGATGTCAGTCTTGCCCATATGAATTTGCTGGAAAATTTTACTATTAAAAATTGTAAATAATTGAAAAGCGTGTCAGGTTTATTGGACTTCAGGAAGCATATTTCAACATTTGTAACTGTTCTGTGCTTAGAGAATTAATTTTTGCTAGTTTGAGTTGCCTGAAATATATTACAATTGGAAATTGTATAAATTAAATAAAACGTGTCAAGATTGTTTGATTTGCTGAAACTTGCAGATTAGAACATTAGTAAATGTTGGAAGCTTAAAGTATTAGTTTTTCCCACCCCAAGTTGCAGAATAATCTTTCAGTTGTAAATTGCAAGAAATTGAAAAGAGTTTCAGGAATATCCGAGTTCAATAAAAACTCAAAAAAATGTCATTTCTGATAAATAGGTTCTTGAGCTTGAATCAAGCCTTGCCAATATGAAGCATTTGGAGAGGATTGCAATTTAAAGATATAGGAAGCTACACAGCATAACACTGCCAACAACCCTCATCGAACTCACTCTGCAAGGTTTTCAAGGATTGAAATTTATTGCAGGAATATGCAATCTTGTAAAGCTTGTAGAGATGTACATTAGTGAATGTCCAGAGCTTGAGGTGTTGTCAAGTCTTGCCTGATTGAGCTGCCTGAACTAGATGACAAATTACGGGCATGAGAAGCTGAGGAATATAAAAGGTGACAAAGAGTTATTTGCATTGACAACACTGTAACTTTCATATCTCAATAATGCAGCAGTACGGGATTGCATTTAAATGTTGCAGGTATTGAAATGAATGCTGGATCTGACAGGCTAAAAGAAAACTTGCAACTTCTAATTTAAGGTTATTTTGTTCATTATTGAGCTTGAGCTTTGATTTTTTGCTTTATCTTTGAAGACAATCTAAATATTTGTTAAGGATCTACCATAAGAAAAGAATTTGCTGTACTGTGTCAGTACAGTAAATTTTTAGTTTTTTCAATATCAGACCGTGCAGTCAAAATTTATGGGTAGCAACGGAAGAGCAACTGGCAAATCAGAATAAACCTGAAATTGATAGTGAAATGTCTAAACCAGCACGCTCAGTTAGAAAAAACAAACAGAGGGATTCAGGTGCTGTCAGTGAAGTTGGTACTGATATGTATATATCACTTGATCTAGTGGGAATTTCACCACTGAGTGGTTGATTGAGAAAAATCATGATGTGCCCTGTGGTTTGGTTTGAGGGGTCTATTGCAGGAGGATTTTTATATACAGACTATCCCACATGGAGCATGTTTCACCTGTGCCCTGGAAGATCGATAGTTAATATTGTAATTGCTTCAGACAATTGTGATGTTAGTATGACTAATTATTGAGTTATGGATAAGGGGTGCACGGTGACCAAGAAGAAATGTGAAGAGAGAAATTTTTTGCATGTATTGAAAACAATTGCCGATCTGTTGTATGAGATAGAAGGTCTGTGATGCAGCTGCAGTGCCTACTTTAATTAGTTTGATATAACTTAAAATAACAGAGCTAGGAAGTTTGAAACAAATTGGGCGGGGAGCTTTCATGACTGTGAAACATCCTTTCTAATAATTCTTACTGGTAGATATGGAATTTCAAAGATTTATCTCAAATAAAACCAAGTTTCAACATAGTCATGAGAAATTTCGACTTTGTGCAAACATTTCTTATTGAGGGGATCCTTGTTTGCAATAAATTCAATTACATCAAATAGCTGGAAAGAGTCTAACATAATGATAAGTTTAATTGTTGTTGCAAAAGAGAATTTCAGTGCAATAAAACATATATACTGCAACATACCAGATTGCACCTCCTTTATGTTTCATTCATCAGACTTCAAGAATCTATTGGTAATACCCAGCTGGCTGCAATCATAGTCGAACTACATTCAGATGGAATACATTAAACATGTAGTGATTTCTATCGAAACTGATTTTTAATGGATGCTTTAATAATCTGAAATGACTCAATCTGTTTGGTGTAAAAATGATATTGCAATCATTCCCAAATACTGTTGTAGCTTCTTCTGTTAGCAGTGGCTGGGTGGAAAGGAACCAAACTCAGTTGGGTTTGCATCCAAGCCTGAGTTTCCAAGGGTTGTCTTGGAAAAGTAGAGTCCAAGCTTGCAGAGAAAAATTCATAACAAAATTCATAGATAGATAGATATTGCTAACTTATAAGAATAAACCATTTAAGGCAAAAAGCTGCGGTTTCCATCTTGGATGCCAAAAAGATGCAGTTTCCATATTGGTGACATTACAGACTGGCATCACAATCAGGAAAAATCAATTGAGATGATTTTTGAATTCAGGATCACGTTGTCTTCTTGTGGAATCTTTGGAGAGCAATTTCAAATCTGCTTTCCTCAGATAGGAATTTAATCCAAGACAACCTTAACATCTAGAGTTCTTAACCTAGGATTTACTCCACTTTCATCAGTAGGCATGGGATTAGCTGCTCAAATTGAATGTAAAAGATACAATGACTTATGGAAGAGCTCAAAGATGGAATATCAAGATCGTGTCATCCAGAGTAAGCCATTGGAGCACTAACTAACAGAATACATAGACAGCTTCTATTGAATGGACAGGATATCCAAAATAAGTTCGCTATAGGTCAATATCAAATTGAAACTAAGACCATTTGTTCAAATTTGTAAGGCTGGGGTTTTATGGAGGGGAGCTTTTTAAAACATTTTGTGGGCAGTACTAAATTTTTTTAGGGTAGTTCTATGAATTTAGTAGTCCAGTCTAAACTTAAAAGCTTATGGAAGCTGGTGATCTTATATATTTTATTATTTAGCATATTCAATTGAATAGAGTAAACGAATATTAAATAAAAAAATTATCCGCAGCCTTTTTGAAATAAAGCAGCAGTCTTGAAAGCTCAGATCAGAGCCTAGGGCCATTTGGGATTAAAGGATAATTATTGAACTAAGGGCAGACTCAGTCAAGGGTATTATTTAATATTAGTTATGGCAGCTAAGACTAGTTAAACCCTGTTTGAGGGACCGATTAGAATTAGAGGAAATAGATAGCAATTTTCCTTCATTCTGACAAATTTGATTTATAATTAGAGTGATTGTCAATTAAGAGATGCATCCCTTGAAAAGACAAGAGTCTTATGAAAGTTTGTGACCCCTTCTAATTTTAAGATATAAGATGGAGAACCTACTCATGGGAAAAGGGCATCGAAAAAGATCAATCAGCATTTAAGCTAATACAAATTACAAACTCTGAGATTAATATATATATATATATATATATCACACAGCAATTTCATATATATCAGATATTGTGGTATGAATTTAACTAACTCATTATTCGTCTTCATTTGATAAGAAGTATGAATGTATGTAGATATCCCATTGCTTGTAATGTATAATTAATAATGAAATAGGAATGTATGATTAATTTGGATGAAGATTTCTTAAAGCTTATGGCTAATCCAACATCCCATCGTAGAGGGGACATAGAACATATGAGGAATGCAAGTAGCATAAAGGTCCATTCGAGTAGTGGTAAACCTAAGAGGGGCTGGGAGGCCTAATGGTGGGTGCCATTAATGTACTTCCGGGCTTGATGGATAGGCTTAATGCACCTTGTATAATCTCTTAGGAACTTCATAATGAGGATGGGTTTTGGGGAAAGCCTTAAGGGAATTCCACATACACATTATGATGAAATAAATATAAGGAATACAAGTAGCACCTAAGTTCCATTTGAGGAGTGGTAACTCGAGTGGGGCTAGGAGGCTGAATGGTGGGTACTTTAATGTGCTCTTGGGCTTGATTGAAAGGAATAGCTTGAGGTGCCTTATATGTTTTTCAAATGAACTCCATCAATGAAATTAGTCATATCATATGACTGAGTTAATGTTCTTAACCTTAGTTACCCAGTTCGCTGGAAATGCTTCCCAGACCAGCACTAGTTCGAACTGGTACCTGGTCCTGGTACAGTTCAACTTCTGGTCTGGGCAGCCTCTAGAGGAGTATTCCTAGACAGTTTTTACAGCATTTACTTCATTTAGTCAATGGTTTACTTCATTTAATGGTGCAAAATGTGAATTGACAAAGAAATCAAGCCTAAGAGGGAGTATTCCTAGTTCAATCTAATTTTAACTCATGCTTCTAGGCTTCATAAATATGTATGTATATATATATTTTAAAAAAATTTACATGTTTTTCGAACCCGAACCCAAACCCTTTTTCAAAATTTTTTCGAACTTGCAAACCAGTTCTTTGTACCCGAACTTGGAACCGAACTCGAACTAGTAACTTAGTTCTTAACCCTAGTAGGAATGATTTGTTTTATGGATTATGTTTCAATGATTGCCTAACATAATTGCTGGGTCTCAACTAAGATCTATCTTATTCTACAATCGGTAAATGATATTCCATGTGTTGTTTTACTTCGATTTGTAATTTTAGGGGAAAAATATAGAGCATTGAAAAAGTGGACGTTACAAATTAACTGGTGAAAATTGAAAAACTTGGGATGTTTGACAAATGGCAAGGAGAACAGCCTAACTTGTTGGATCAATTTCTCTCTTCCCACCTCTTCCACCTACTCAAATCTACAGTCCAAAAATGTAGGGGCTTCTATTCTTTAAAAAGAAATTTTAATTAATCCTGAACAAATTGCTTCGTGAGACTGCTTGCTCCTTAAAAAAGATGCTAAAGACCTCCATGAAACTGCAGCCTAAGGCAGATAATGATACTTTTACTTAATATTTTTATGCAGACAAAGTTATTGTATTCATGAGACCACACGCTTCCTCAAATTTTGGAGCTTAAATCTCTACTTTTTAGGAAGCCCCCTTCCATGGGACACTAGCCTAATACTTGTTATAGTAGCTGGACAAAATAAACACTATTGTGGTGCACTAAAAATGTCATGCAAATGCTTATCCGCAAAAAGATTTTTCTAAATTTCAAAAAACAATCATGCTGTTGTGGCATCATATTTGACCATGTGAACTTGAAAACATTTTTTTAAGTAGGAAATTTGACAAACAAGTTGCTCCACAAATTGAGAATAACTTAAAATATTCATATACAATTTTGAGAAGTGTGAAATTAGGATACACATGTATTGACCCTCTGCCTTATAAGAGATGAATTTGAGAGGAATACTCAGCATGATCGACTGATTCTTTAACTTTTGAAAATACTGAAACCAACTTTTATAGTCCTCATACCAGCCATATGTGATTGGATCTATCATTCTATGATTACATTAATATAGATCTATTCACTCCTCTTTACTAAACAAACAAAACTTACATACCCTATCTCAACTTTACAAAGATTAAGGTAATGAGACCCTCAGCTTATACTGTAGGACTCACTGTGCCTGCAAACTCTTGCATTTTTCTTGCCTTTTGTTTGAACATCCTTTCTGACGACGCTTTTCTTGATTTGGAGTTTTGGGGCTCCTCTTCCACATCTTGGCGAGATGTGTGTGGAACTGGAATCGTTTCCTCTTTTACCTTAATCTTGGCATCCAGAGCACAAATCATATCATTCAGCACTTCGCTGGGCTACTCTACTTTATTCATCAAAACCTCCATAATTTCAGCACAAGTCATCTCCGCCCCAGAATTCATCTTCTGCTCCACTGCTGCAAACATAGGATGGCCCTCAACCTGTAAATAATTAAACAAAGTCAGTTAAAAAGTTACAATTCTTTCCAAGGAAAAGTCAATTAAAAATATGGTAGAAAGTCGATAAATGAGAGATATTTTCAACCAGATATTTTCAACAAGTCACAATATTGCTATCAGAAGTCAACGTGTCATTTTTAAAAAAAATACGGTAGAAAGTCGATAAATGAGAGATATTTTCAACCATATATTTTCAACAAGTCACAATATTGCTATCAGAAGTCAACTGTTCCATTTTTTTGAGCCAATGAATTTGGCTCAAAATTGACACAGTTGACTCTTAATAGTGATAGTCTTCAAAATACTAATACAGGATTAACAAGCCAAGTAGACAATATTGTTGGTGTACATTTATTCCTGTCTCGTTCTTTCATCAATGGCACCTTCCTCAGCTCACCATGGAAATACAGGGCATCATGCTTTCTCTGGAATTGAAAGCATGGTCTCTGAATCTACAAGATTGTTTGATGTGTTCATCAACCACAGAGGTCCCGATGTCAAGGAAAATCTGGCTATTCTTCTCTACAATTCTCTTCGTGAGATGGGAATACAAGGGTTTCTTGATTCGCAAGAGAAAGAACTTGGAGATTCTTTTACTTCCACCATTGAGAATGCCATCCACTTTAGCTCAGCTCACATAGCCATCTTTTCTAAAGGATATGCAGAGTCCCCTTGGTGTTTGGCAGAGCTGGTTCTCATGCTACACAGTCAAGCTCAGATCATTCCTGTGTTTTACAGGGTGGAGCCTTGGGAACTCTGCCACATAGAGAAGGGAGTGTATTCTAATGCATTCAATGATTACAGAAAGAAATCCACGTACTTGGACAAGCTTAAGGAGTGGGAGGAAGCACTCCAATCCATGTCATTTACCGTGGGATATGAACCCCACAATTCAGAGCATGATTTCTGTTATTTTCAAAATACTTTGTAATTATTATTTTTCCTTTCTTTAACAATGCTTAATTTTAGCCATTAGAATTTATTCCTTGTCAGATTCTTTTGCAAATTTTGATTTTCTTTATCAAAATTCCATTTCCCTTCTGCAAAGTTTGACAGACTGCGAAAGCATAGTGTCGGCGGTGCAGAAAGAAGTACAGAGCACAAAAGCTTTTCATGTTGACAAACACCCAGTAGGTTTTGATAAACTTGTACATGATTTTGAAACGAGATGCCTTGGTTAACTTGTGAAAGATCTGGAAAGGCAGAAGAAAATGAAAGAAAAAGGTAAAGGAGAGACCAATATTGTAGCCATTTTTGGAATGGGTGGGTCGGAAAAACAACCTTAACCATAGAGTTGTTCAACCAAAACCATGCTGATTATTCTTGGTCATGTTTCCTGTTTGATGTGCGTGAAGCCTCTACAAAAGGGGAATTGCCTTCTTTGCAAATTAAACTCCTCAGAGAGCTGTTCCATGATAATCCCCCCAATTTTCATAGTACAGAGGAAGGAACAAGCTATATAAAGCATTGTATAGAAAGGAGCAATATTTTAAGCTTCCTGATAGTTTTAGATGATATTGATCATGTAGAGCAGTTAGATGTTCTATTTGTCATGGATATGCTACATAAATTCGACAATAGCTTGGGTATTGTTACAACCCGTGATGTGGGAGTGCTAATAAGGGCAGGAATAACCTTTGGGTATAATCTAAAAGGAATGAACAGAAATGATGCAAAAGAGCTTTTTTGTTGGTGTGCCTTAGGTCAACCCCAACCAGCTATGGGATACGAGAATGTGGTAGAAGCTTTCATAGACATCTGTGGAGGTTTGCCTCTGTCTCTTCAAGTTCTGGGGAGGCATATGTTCATGGTAGAACAAAGGACTATTGGTGGTTAGAATTTAATAAAGCTTGTAAGGTACTGGCTTATGACATAAAACAGAGACTTAAAATAAGCTTTGATGCTTTAGATAGTGAGGAAAAACAAATTTTCATGGATATTGCATGTTTCTTTATTGGCAAATCAAAGAGTATGGCAGTACAGGTGTGGGATCGATCTAGCTGTAGTGGCCAACATGGATTGCAAACACTCAAAAATAGAAGTCTGGTAGAAGAAATTATTGACTCTTCTGCTCAGGATTGTATTTTACTAAGAATGCATGATCACCTGCGGGATTTAGGAAGAGAAATGGGAAATGAATTAATTTTTCCTCTTCGCCTGTGGCGCCCTCACTATCTTAAATCTCTGGTATAGTTCTTTCATGTTTCAGATGAAGCTCCTTATTGTGAAATTTCAATTTTTCGCTTCATATTCCAGCACGAGTGTGAGTTGCTTTTGTGAATGCAGGAATCAAAGGGATTTCAAAGCATGCTAGCTCAAACCAAAGGGAGGTGTTTCAATTCCATTTTTGACAGCTCTATGAGTTCTCAAATCACATATTTTTTAGGGGAATCAGACAATTGTGCTGAGAAATCAGCTATTTTGCTATGGCTTCGGCTTGGTCTGGATCATAAGGAGCACGCATGTATTCCTCCATTGGTTCCTCTTCAAAACTTGCAGAGCTTAAGAATCCGTGGTGGTCTTCTCAAAAGAATGTGGTAGAGTCGCCAACAGGTATTTTGTTCTTATCTATGGCCAATTGATTTGTCATTAATGTTATAATGAAATGCATTGCATTTTCATTATTTCTGCACTATTGTTTAGCATCCAAAAGTTTGAAACAATTTTTTTCAATTTCAGCCACCTTTTCAGCTGAAAGAGCTGCAGATTTCTCAAGTATTTTTGAAGGAGTTTCCAGATTTATCAGGAATATCAAATCATTTGGAAAGGTAGTCCTAGCTGGCTCAGAATGGCCATTCCAAGGTTTTTCTTTAATGCAATTTCTGGGAATGAACCTTGGACTTGAGATATTCTGTATTGCATGGGCAATTGGTTTCCTAATATAATGGGGGAGAAAGGACTGCTATTAAGACTTTTTATATCAAGAATTTCAAACTAATTGGGGAAGTGGTATTGAATAATGGGGGAGAATGCAGTACTGTTAGGTCCCCCAGGAGAAGCCTTGAAAATATAAAACTTGTCAACCAGAAACTTGTAACCAAGCTCTTAATCAATGGGAATCACTGTCCCAGCCTCCAATCTCTCAGACTTCAGCACATGCAAAATCTAATTGAAGTGGATTTAATAAGCATTAAAACATTGATGTGTCTGAAGGTTAACAATTGTAAACATTTGAAAAGATTGTCAGGATCATGTGCAAGTCTGGTAGTGTTTGAGATTAGTCAATGTCCTGAGCTTGAGGAGTTAAGCCTTGACTATCTGAGGTGTGTGGAAAGGATTTCCATTGTGATCTGCAATCATTTGAAAATGGTGTCTGGGAATATCTGCTCTGATGAAAGTTTCCAGAAGTGAACATTGTTAATGTTTTGAGCTTCAAGAGTTGAGTCTTTCTTAGTTGAGCTGCCTTGAAAACATTACAATTAGAAACAGTGAATAATTGAAAAGCATGGTGGTGGTGTTGTTATTGTCCCCACCTAGGTTCAAACCCCTGCAGGAGCGTTGTGATCGTGAGCTTGTGTACTCGCTGATCTAATGTGTTCGTGGGTTTGGACCTCAGTTTTCTAATAAGGGGATGGGGTCCCCCATTTGTGGCCTCACTGGTTCAAAGTTTCAGGTCAAAAGTGCTTGACATGGAGCTGGAAGGCATATCGTGCCAGCATCAGCGTCACGTTAAAATGTTTACCAGACACTTGAAAAAAATAATAAAATAAAAAGCATGTCAGAAATGTTCAGATATGTGAAGTCCAACAGTCATATCATCACCATTCAGTCAATAAAACTTTTCACTCCCTGTTTTGAACTGTTTGCTTTCCCTCATGAGCTTTTTGGGGGATTGAGAAATTTAATTAACGATGAAAACTTGCTGCTAATAAAAGGAGAAACCTGTGCGCACTTTTCCTATGGATGTAACCTTTTTGATGAACCACTTAATTCTTTGTCTGTTTACATTTTGCTGTATCTGTATATTATTATCTCTGTTTTCTAATTGTTGTTAGGTAACAAATAAATCATTTTATCTGTTTCTTATACTTAACAAAGAACATATCTTAGGATGCTTGTAGAGTTGAAAACTTGAACATTATTAACTGTCCTGTGTTTGAGCCTTGAGGATATCAGTCTTGCCCATAAAATTTTATTATAGAAAATTGTTATTTGAAAAGTGTGCCAGGTCTATTGGATCTTAGGAAGCATGTTTCAACAATTGTTACTGTTCTGTACTTAGGGAATTAAATTTTGCTAATTTGAGTTGCCTGAAAAATATTGCAACTGGAAATTGTATAAATTAGATGAAGGTTTCAGCATTGTTTGATTTGAGGAAACTTGGAGATTTGAACATTGGTAAATGTTGGAAGCTTAAGCATTTGGTTTTTCCCACATCAAGTGCCTGAATAAACTTTCAACTGTAAATTGCAAGAAATTGAAAAAAACTTCATGAATACCTGAGCTTAGCAAAATTAAAAAGAATACCAGTTCTGATGATTGGGTTCTTGAGCATTAATCATGCCTTGCCATTTAGAGAGGATTACAGTTTGTAGATGTAGGAAGCCGCACAACATAAAACTGCCAATAACACTTACCCAACTCACTCTGCATGGTTATTGGGGATTGAAATTGATAGCAGGAACATGTGATCTTTCAAAGTTTATAGAGCTGTAAATTAGTGAATGTCCAGAGCTTGACGAGTTTTCAAGTGTTGCCCAATTGAGTTACTTCAACTGGTTGACAAATTACGGTTGTGAGAAGCTGAAGAATATAACAGGTGTCAAAGAGGTGTTAATACACTAAAGTTCTAATTTCTTGAATATCAGACTGTGCCGTCAAAATATATGGGTACCATGGGAAGAGCAACTGGCAAAGTAGAATTAACCTTACATGCGTATCTTTTATTTACGTGATTGGAGCTGATCATGCAATCACTGAAATTGATAGTGAGATGTCTGAACCAGCAGGCTCACTTGATCTAGTGAGATGCCACTGACTGGTTGATTGATAAAAATCATAAGCACAGTAACCCGAAGTCACTGATTTTTGCTTTATATAAATGGTTTTAAAAATTTTGAACAACTTTTTAATTTAATATATAATTTTATATTAATTATTTTACAACTCTCTTCCTAAAGATAGACTTTAATGTCCCTTGCAAATGCGCTGCAGTCGTTAAGATAAATCTACTATCACTTAGTTTACTAGTTAAGATAAATTTTAATTAATAAAAATAGATTTTTTTTTGATACTACAGTTGTTTTTATTATTTTTAACATTAATTATTATGATATGTAAATATTGTGTTATTTAAGATTTTCTAAATCTTATAGATAATTTAATGATTTTAAAGTGTGTAAAAAATAAATATATATTAGATAATTATATTATAAATATTAATTATTAAAAGTATTGGATTATGTTATTTTGGCAAATATTAATAAGTTTAATATAAATTTTAATTAGAAGATTGTCAAAAACTTTAAAGATACTTAATGAAATTAGATTATTTAATAATATTTGTAAAAATTAGTAACTCTCAAAGTTTTATTTTTTCTTTGTTATACAAATTGGAGAAATTGTTCTAATTAGCCTCTTCTTTCACTTTCTCTCTACATTTCATAATGTTATTATGTATAGGACATCTAAATGTATACTTTTCAAATAGTTGTAATCGTCAAACTCCAAACTTATGGAGAGTTTATTACCACAAATTTTAGAGAGAAGGGGGTACTATGAGAAACATGCACATATAAACAAATAATCTAATATATTAGTTATTTCTATATACAAGTATTAAATAATCTTATTATATTAATTAACTTTTATTAAATAGATTTTAATGTATTAATTATTATATATTTTTAAATAATAAAAATTAAAAGTTATATATTATAAAAAATATTGAAAATAATTTAGAATAATAGAAATATTTTTAAAAAATAATATTTAAAATAAATAATTTTTTTTATAGATAATTAAATAGATTTAATATATTAATTATTACTTATGTTTTAATAAAAATCAATTAGATGGATGGATGGATAGTCTAAAAAAATATTTTTTTATGAGTTTGGATAATTTTATTTTTTATTGTTAATATGTGAAATTTTATAATTTTATAATTTTATAATTTAGAATGTGATTGGTTAAAATATTTTGGATTCAGAAATAGGTTTGGGTATTTTAATTTTATAGTGTGAAATTTAAATATTTTTAAATTAAAAAATAACATAACAAGGGTGTTGACCCTTACAAAAATATTTGTAGAATCAGTAAGAGACCATTGCATTAATCACTTCATACAGACTTGGACACTAACAATCAATTGACATTTACAAGAGAACAACAAGTGAGAGGTGGCTGATAGATGAGAAACAAAAGACCAATGCAAGGGAAGATGGAAAGTGGAAACCTTAGAGGGCATCCCTTTGGCCACATTTGGCACCTTTCAAGAGATGACACTAGTGTTTTTGAAGGATATCCAATAGCTCCTTACCATCTTCATCATTCTCTAGGGGGTTTCTTTGAAGAAGACAAACTGTTGTGGTGGCACTATACATCCTAGTACCAAATTTTGCAACTTAGTTCACCTCTTTCTCCAAGATATCCGTAAATAGTCAAGGCATCTGTTAAAGGTCTATTTGTATTCCTCTCTATCCCTTTGAGGGTGTCTAAAACATGTATGATGTTGTTATCATTACATGAGTCTTGCACCTCATTAGCCCATTTGACACTTTTTACCTTTGGTTTGACAACTACACCCATAGTTTGATCTACTACAAAACCCTTGATCAACCTTGTTGTAGCATTGCTCATTAAATTATATAATTTAATTCTTAAGACTTTCTCCTCGAATGCTACTATATATGTGTGTAGATGCTACTTTTTATTAAAACAAAGAAACATAATTTATAAAACTTTTTTTTAAAAAAAATGAATAAATGAAAATAAGAGAGTTTTATAATAGTAAATTTAATAAAAGAAAAAATTTAATTATAAAAAATTCTCTATTTCTAAAAATTAAATTCTTTAATTATATTATTTTATGATTGAATATTTAATAATAATATTTTTTCAATATATATTTAAATATTTTAGAAACTTCCAATTATATAATTTCTGAAACATTTTATTAAAAATATATAATTTTAATAATATCTTTATGATTTATAGAATAAAAATATATTGTAAATATCACTAATTCACTAGTAGTTATAATTGTAAATCTACACTAGAAAAATTTATAATAGAAAAGTTAAAATAAAAATAAAATTTCATACTAATAGTTATTTTCTTCATGCTAAAGTTAATTGGCACTAATGGTGAAATCTTTATTAAAAGACTGGTAGTACTGGTAGTGACGCTTTTCTTAATAATTTTAGATAAAAGTTTTCTATATATTTGCGCAGTCTCTGAGCATATAAATACACTACAGCAATCGTTGACGGGTTATCTCAATTATTTGGCGTAGTTGAAACTCGTGCAATAGGAAGGATATAAGTTAGATTGGTCTTTGCAAAATAATAATGGCTGGCATCGCAGCAGGAGAAGAGATATTTGATGAAGACAAAAGTTCATGGGAAAGGCGAATTGTTGCTCCAGTTGGCACCCAACTGTCTTTTGCATGTAACCGAGCTGAAAATTTTACTGCATTACACACAGATTTTGAGCAGTTTTATTGTGAAATATATGATTTTCCTGAGTTACATGTTATACCTTTTGAATTGGCATTTTATTTGGGAGAAGAAGTGCAATTGAAGGAAGAGTTTGTGGGTGCTGTTTCAGAGGGCTTTAGAAGGAGTTTGAATGCAGAAATATATGAGTCTCTTGAAGATGATGCTAAAGCCAATAATGGCCGAGCAATGGTTTTAGTGCACACCCATCAACATTCTAGACAGCTTTATATATTTTATTATATCCAGGATTTTACAATACAAGTTACTATGGAGAAGGAAGAACAAATCTCATATGATGTTGTTCAAGATCAGTATTTGATGCATACAATTACAGAGGACTCTGATGATGAGTCTGAGAATGAGGTGGAGGAATATTTTGGAGACTCTGAAAGTTCTGAAATTGGTGATGAGTCTGATGATGATTTTGAGAATGAGGTGGAGGAATATTTTGGAGACTCTGAAAGTTCTGAAATTGGTGATGAGTCTGGTGATGATTCTGATAATGAGGTGGAGGAATATTTTGGGGACTCTGAAAGTTCTGAAATTGGTGATGAAGAAGCTGCAGTGCTTCCAGTGAATACTTCGGAACTTTTGTTGCCTGCTCAATATTTTGGAAGTATTGTTTATACTTGTTTGAATTCAAAGGAAGAAGCAGAAGCTCCTGAAATTGGTGATGAAGAAGCTGCAGAGATTTTGGGATCGCTCTTTTTCTCTGAGATTTTTCAAAATTAAGAACAGCTGTCCCCTACGTTAGGAATTGTGCGATAGGGAAAGACAGTCATGTTGAAAAATAAATGAAATTCTATTGTATTTCTTTTTCTATATTTGATTACTCAGTAATCGTCTATGCAACATTGTGAAAATCCAGAAAAAAGGGCATATGAGATCTAAAATCCTTTCCAATTTACTCTTAATTAGGGTAACAATTTCATTGTGATCTCCACGCTAATATAGTGTATGTAATCTCACTTTTTTCAGATAATTCAAGAAAATGTTTAATGCGCTCGGCAACAGATTGCGACGATAACACTGAAAAACACTACAATCTTTAATATCACCTAAATTGTGAAATATAAGAAACGTGAGGTTCATACTCATCTACGTTATCTCTATTCTATTTGAAATTTTTTCTTGGCATGTGTAACATGCAGTATGTCAGTCATTTCTAGATTTGCAAGTTATATTCATGTATGTAAGTGCAATAAAAATTATCTAGCATATTCATTAAGGTTTTAATTGATTCTAGTGGTTTCTTTTTCCACAATGTTGGTGTTGAAAATGCCTAAAATTACAGTTATAAAAAACAATCAAAATTACTTTTCAAAAAATCAATTAGGTTTAATGTTGTAAAAAACAATTAAAATTTAATAGTACTAAGATTATGGTTAAAAATTATTAGAAGTAGATTTAGTAAAACAGTTAACTTATGCATTTCACTTAGAGTCAATGGTAGAGTGATTGATATAAATAAGGTGGTTTAACCTTAGTAGTAGTATTATGTTAACAGTTATAATTAGAGTTACGGTTAGTCTTAAGATTAGTGTTACTCTTAGGGTTACTTTTAAGGGAATTGTAAAGGTTAGAAGTACTATTATGATTATAATAATAAATTACCAAGTGGTGCCTGATAATTTTAAAATGTGATAATATATTAGATAATTTAATTATGAATATTGATTATGTAATTGTATTGGAACATGTTTTTTATAAATAATGTTATTTTTAATAAATTTTAATAAAAAGAATAAACAATAATTATGTGCTAATTTATAATTTCCATGAATTTATTTAATAGATATATTGATTTGTTTGAATATATTTATAAATTAATATTTTTAATTAGAAAATAATTTATTTATTTTAAGTAATATATAAAATGAATTTCACTAGTCATTCTTAATTTTAAATCTTGTGTTTGTAATAAGTAATTCAGATTGTTGTTCTTCCTTGATCTTGAATATTTGACATTTTGTCCTATATCTTTCAATGTTTCTTTGATTATTTCTTCCCTCATTTTGATTTTATTTCAATTGTTATTGTCATTGTGTATTAAGATAACATGAGATCAATTATTAAATTATTTTGAAATCAGCTTAAACATGCACTAAAGATGCAGAATAAAAGAACTCCAGCTAACAAAAGATAAAGATATCCATAATAACATGCAACTTAAGTTACATTTAAAAGACTCACTCCATAAAAGATGAAATTCAGCCTTCTTACTGTGCCAATTCTTTAATTTATATCATCCTCATATATCTTATTATCTGAAAGAAATTTTATTAGAAATCCTACAGTTTTTACTTTAAAATAATGATAAAATAAAAAAAGTATTTGATATTGAGCCTACTCCCAATCTTTGATGGGAAATAAACTTCAGAACACCTTAAAAAAGAAAACAATACATAACTACACGGATAAGGGGATAAAGTTCTGCTATGGGTTTGCATGAAAATATTTCACATACTCAAATATTTCGTTACTTTTAAAAAAAGTTATTTTTTTTCTGTGTAATCAACATCTTCGGTAAATAACATCACTCTATTGACTATCACATATAGTTATTACAGCCAACGGAAAAATTGCTTCCGTTAAATAATCACAAACAGAAAAAATTGCTCACTACATAGAGACAATAAACAGTTGAGTCTTTGTATGCAAATCCAGAGGGCTGATTAGGGCACGGGTGCCTTACAGAGTGGACAGCTTTTCTTCCTCTCCAACCATTGACGAAGACAATCATGGTGGAAAATATGGGTTTTGTGGCATGAAGTTCGGCAGGCATCTTCTCCCACAATGAATTCAATCATACATATTACACAGTGAGGAACTTCTTTCATATCAGATTGACATATTTTGATACTTTCAAGCCTGGCCATCACCTCTCTCGTCTCCCTCCTCGTTTCCTCAGCCACCACTTGAGGTGCAAAATTATTATTGTCCGCCATTGAATGAGAATCTATTATACGAATGACTTCTACAGTGGTTTGTAGTCTCCTCCTTATTTCTTCCATTCGCCTGCTAATGGCTTCATCTGCGATTTGTAGTCTCCTCTGTATGTCTTCCATTCTTCTGCACACTTGCTGTTGCTGTATTCTTATTAGGTTTTGCACTTCGTCTACTCTCCTCTGTGTTACTGCGTCCCATTCTTCTCTCCTTTCGCAGTACCTTCCCACCGTCCCAGACATCCTGCTGATTTTAGACGTACAATAGCACTTCACCACCCAAGAAACTCTTTTTATATATTTGCAGCTGCAGCTCTCTCGCTAAATATAGACATTCTAAAGCACCCTAACCCTACTTTATTTGCAGCTGCAGCTCTCTCGCTAAATATAAGCATTCTAAAGCACTCTCACACATGCACTAAAGCCATATAATAAAATAACCGCATAATAAAATAACTCCAGTTAACAAAAGATAAGTATATTCATAATAGCATGCAATTTACAAAGTATTTACATTTTTAAAAACTCTAATAACTAGCGGTTGTTCATTTATGTTGAGCTGGTAGGAGTGATTTGTATTGCACTAAAAGCATAATTTGTCACAAGTAATGAAGATAAATATATGTATAAATGAGTAAGTTGTTGAAAGATTATTTTCATTGCAAATATAGACAAACACCTATTGGCATAGACACAGTTTTGATAGCAATTATAAGCACAACTTTAATTTGTAAGAATGTGTGTTGCAACATTTAAGTAGTTTAATAATAAGTGGAATTTTTTATTTTTTTTGTAGATATAGAAGCTCAATACAAAGTTGCGAAAGCACCAATGGTAGTGTGTGTAAGAAAAATGAAGTGTTTAACAAGTAGTTTGATTTCCTTTTAGTTTGAAGGAAATTTCCAAAATATGAGTAATTTGTGGCATAGTATTTTTTTTTTTTTGGAAAGAGTAATCATGATCATGGTACAATATAAATAAGTTCTAGTAATATTGAAAGTTTCATTTTGTATTCTAGGAACATTCTGGTATTCTGTTGTCTTTCTGTAGTCGTAGAGACCAGTTGTTCCGAAGATATATACGAGTCGTCAAAGTCGATTGAAAGAATTGAATAATTTAATGTGTGAATGCCGCAAATATAGAGTAAAATACGAAAATAATATATTTTATTTTTCATAGTGAGCAATGATATTGTCTAACTCAGAACAGTTATGACATAGTTTTAAATGATTGATCAGTTAGTAAATTTTAATGTCAACGCAACTTTGCTAGGAAATAGGTGACTTTTGAAATAGTCAATAATTTTTGAGAACTTTACAGTTCATTCAGGATGAAAGGTTGTTAAATTTTTTGAAGAAATTCTTTAATATTTTTTATGTGAATGATAATGTTGAAGTTGTGAATTTTTAATATAATCCATTATAACATATATCAGAAATCAATTTTTTGTAAATAAGAATCACATACCTATTGTTTATTCTGACACATTTTGTGGAGAAGATGAGCATGGATAGAAAAATCTGTAATTGCAATATATTGTGTGAAAATTAGAAACTAAATAATGAAGGTAAGTTGATTATTAGGTAAAACCTAAAAATAGGGTGTCAGATGATTACATAAAGACACGACAAGGGCTGACAATTTGTGGGCAAGAAAATGTAATTTCAGGAGCTTTTCTCCCACATAAAGCTTATCAGCTTAATAAATATTTGAAACTCACTCCACAGAAGATGAACTTCAACTTTGTTACTATGCTCAATTCTTATATTTGTATCACTGTCAAATATCTTTTTATGTCAAAGAAATTTTATTAGAAATCTTACATTTTTTAGCTACAAAAGTGCATTATTAGCTTTTCTAAAATAATAATCATAATTTTTTTTTGATATTGATGAGAAATAAATTAAACAACTAAAAATGAAAACAATAGATAACTATACATTAAAGAAAAATATTATACTATAGATTTGCATGGAAGGATTTCACATAATCAAATATTCTATTATTTGGGGATGTCTTTGTATGTGAATTGACAACTTAAAAAATATTCTTGGCTTCTCATATTAAATTTTTTTAATAGAGATCATCAATTGTCGAAGGGTCAAAAAATGAGCATTTCATAGTGCTCTTTAATGCCTATTCAAAGATGCACCAATAGTGGTTTACTCAAACATGTGAGCCCTTGTGGTCAAATAAGGTACTAGAGATGCAAAGATAAATTTTAGTTTATAAATATAAAATATTATTTTTAATATTAACTTTTTTTAGTATGAAAATAGATGATATTGAAAATATATAATGATATTGATATTTTATAAATCTTCTAAAAAAAACATAATAATTTGAAAATGTGATAATATATATTAGATAATTGAATAATATTGATTATGTAATTGTATAGGAACATGTTTTTTATAAATAATGTTATTTTTAATGAATTTTAATAAAAAGAATAAATAATAATTATGTGCTAACTTATATTTTCCATGAATTTATTTAATAGATATATTGATTTGTTTGAATATATTCATATAAATTAATATTTTTAATTAGAAAATAATTTATTTATTTTAAGTAATATATAAAATGAATTTCACTAGTCATTAATAATTTCAAAATCTTGTGTTTGTAATAAGTAATTTAGATTGTTGATCTTTCTTGATCTTGAATATTTGGCATTCTTGTCCAATATCTTTCAGTGTTTCTTTGAATATTTCTTCCCTCATTTTGATTTTATTTGGATTGTTATTGTGATTGTGTATTAGGATAGCATGAGGTCAATTATTAGATTATTTTGAAATTGTCTTTGTGAGTCTAAATATTGTATTTTTAATTAAATATCCATTTATTTAAAAATATTAAATAGAAGGAAAGAAATAAGATATTTTTTTAATTGTTTGACAAAAGATAAATATTGTATTCTTAAAAAGCAACTAAAATAACAAGAAATTATCTTAAATAAATATATAATACATTTTATTAATTAATTAATTTTAAAATTATATTATTAATAAATTAATTAAAAAAATTATTTAACTAAATAATAATACAAACATTCAAAAATTAATTGAAAATATTATTCAAATAAATTTTAAATATCAAAACTTACAACAAATTGCTTTCTATTATTTCTAAATCAAAAAAAACTTTGAAATCAATGTATTATTTTTAAATAAAAAAATGCTTAAAATCAAACTTTAAAGAATCCCAAGCATGCGTTCGAATTCTGATTTGTTTTTACCGCTCCTTGTCCTCCTTACCCAAAAATCCGCTCAAACATGCACTAAAGCTGCAGAATAAAAGAACTCCAGCTAACAGAAGATAAGGATATCCATAATAGCATGCAACTTATATTTCAGTTACATTTAGAAAACTCACTCCATAGAAGATGAAATTCAGCCTTCTTACCATGCTCAATTCTTAAATTCGTATCATCTTCATATATCTTATTATCTGAAAGAAATTTTATTAGAAATTCTACAGTTTTTACGCTAAAATAATGATAAATTAAAAAAAGTATTTGATATTGAGCCTACTCCCAATCTTTGATGGGAAATAAACTGAAAGATTGCTTCAGTTAAATAATCACATATAGTTATTACAGCCAACTGAAAGATAGCTTCAGTTAAGTAATCACAAACAGAAAAAAATGCTCACTTTATTGACGGTTAAAAACAAACGGAGACAATAAACAGTTGAGTCTTTATAAACAAGCTGATTAGGGCACGGGTGCTTTACACAGTGGACAACTTTTCTTCCTCTCCAACCATTGACGAAGACAATGATGGTGGAAAATATGGGTTTTGTGGCATGAAGTTCGGCAGGCATCTTCTCCCACAATGAATTCAATCATACATATTACACACCTCGGAACTTCTTTCATGTCAGACTGAGATATTTTGATACTTTCAAGCCCGTCCATCACCTCTCTCGTTTCCTCAGCCACCACTTGAGCTGCCAAATTATTATTGTCCGCCATTGAATGAGAATGAGAATCTATTATACGAATGGCTTCTACAGTGATTTGCAGTCTCCTCCTTATTAGTCTCCTTCTTTCGCAGTTCCTTCCCGCCGTCCGAGACATGTTGCTGATTTTAGACGTAGAATAGCACTTCACCACCCAAGAAACGCTTTTTATATATTTGCAGCTGCAGCTCTCTTGTTAAATATAAACAATCTAAAGCAACCTAACCCTACTTGATTTTTATAGATATAGATACATAATATTTTTGAATTAATTATTTTATTATTTAATTAATTTTAACTGATGTTAGATAATAGCGAGGAGCATAAAGTATGACATGTGAAAAAATATAAAATATAAAATGATTCAGTCAATATTAAATAAAATACATTTAATAAAAAATATGCATAATATTATTTAAAATTAATGATATCTAATCAATTAACAAAAATGAAAATATATAGTAAAATTCTTTTTTTTCTAATATCTCTAGCCGTTTTTAAGATGCATGCAATTAGATATCTTGATTTAAACATGTTTGTTAAATTTGTTTAAATTAATTTTTTTTTAATTTTTTTATTGAAATTAAATAAATAATTTCTTTTTCAACAATAAAAAGATATTTTATGTATGAAGTACATAAATATTATAAATTTGATTTATTATAAATAATCATATATAATATTAATAATAATATACCATATATAAGAAATAATAAATGGATAAATAGTTTTTAACGCAGAAGGTGATTTTTGTTTTTTTAATCGTCCGTCCTTCCGATTGCAGGGTTTTACTGTCCGACCATTTTTAATTTTTTCGTCACTTGTTTCTGAGAGTCCTCCGTTCACCCGCGGCCGCTGTCCATAATTCCGTCACACCGCAAACATTTGAAAGTCAAGGGGGATCATTTATTAAATCTTATTTATGCATTATTTTAATAATGAAGAATCATAATGAATTATTTTCTTATTTCTTGTCATTATAATTAAACTAGCAATCATACTTATGTGTGCAATGGGTACGCAGAAGAGGTGTAAAAATTATGGTTCATTTTTTGCATACATTAATGAAGTTCACGATGTCAAATGGTAGGTTGTTAAATAAAAGATTATGTTGTTTGTTCAACAAAGATCTCAATTGAGAAGTGATAGCTTCAAATTATAATTATACACACACTTAAACTTCACCCCTCTCCCCCCCCCCCTCCTCCCTCCCCCTCCCTCCCCCTCTCTCTCTCTCTCTCTCTCTCTCTCTCTATCTGGAATTGCATATCCATCTCTTATCCACACACAAGCTCTCTCTCTCTCTGCACTCCCTCTTTCTATATCTCTCTATTTCTCCTCTCCCCTCTCTCTAGTTTTCTCCCTCCTCAACCCCCTCTCTCTTTCTATATCCCTCTATTTAAATAACATTATAGACAAAACAATAATTATATAAAATTTAATTTATAATTATATTTTATATCTCATTTTATTTAGTTATATAATTTAAATATTTATTATAGTTTTAATGTGGTTGCTATGTTTATTGTATTGCTTGCCTTGTGGCGAAAGCCTTGATTGTGTAACCATTTCCACATGCATCTATGCTTTTTTTTACCAGAAACGAGGTACCTAATGTCATACCAGATCTTTCTAGTGTGTATCCTTGTTTCTTTATAATCATTTCTTTTGACATATTCATTAGCTATAGATTTTAATAGGTGACTTCATTTATCTTTGTCAAAAACTCCTGAATATACCATTCATTTGAATAGTTATGCTATGTTCATGTGAATATATCTAAATATATGAAATATTTGCCTGTAAATATGCATTATGCTTATCAAAATCCCTATCTTTGTTTGGGCGAGATTTGCAATTGCCTTGCATTAGCTTCATGCATTGGCCTTAACTGCCCAAACAAAGAATCAGTCTTACCTTATTGTGTACATTGCCATGTGATTGCCATTTACATATTTATTGATATTGTCTCTTTATATTGGGAGAATTCCACATTTTGATGTGTGGGCATATATGTATATATATTAGATTTTAAATGTCTCCTTAGCTAGCATTTTTCTTTCTATCTTTTTTGTCAGGAAGCGGTTAAGCTCCCTACAAAAATGTACCATTGACCAAATTTCAAAAATTGGAAAACATAACATATTTTCACAAAATTTTCACCATCTATTCTTCATGATCTACATATTTCGTGGCCAACAGTCAACTAAGTCTCTCTCTCTCTCTCTCTCTCTCTCTCTCTCTCTCTCTCTCTCTCTCTCTCTCTCTCTCTTATTTTGTATCTCCCTAGATCTCTTTCTATCTTTATCTCTTCATCTATCTCTATCTCTCATTTTGTATCTCCCTAGATCTCTTTCTATCTTTATCTTTTGATCTATCTCTATCTCTTATATCTATTTTTCTCTCATTTCTCTCACTTTGTATACATCTCTATCTCTCTCTCTTCCTTTCTCCCTCCATAACTAGACACAACCTGCTCTCTCTATTCATCCATCTCTCTCCATCACCCCCTTACTATACCCTTAAATGTCTACATCTCCATATTTCTTCCCCCATCTCTCCCTCTATCTCTATCTTGTTATCTCTCCATCCCTATATATCCCCCTCTCTCTACCTCTCTCTATTTATCACTTTCCACCTCTATCTTTATCTTTATATCTCTCCCTTTCTCATTCTCTCTTCATCATATATTGATATCTTCCATCCCTCCTCTATTTATCTCTCCCTCTCGTCTCCATATTTGTCTTCTTCTCAATCTCCATCTCTAAACCTCTTTGTATCTCCTTACTCTTATCTCTTTCTCTTTTCTCTACACCTTTATGTCTTTCTATCTCTATCTCTCCATATCTCTTTATAGATGTTGTGGTTTCCTCTGGTATCTATTGTTGCACCTCTACTATTATTTCATAAACCCTTGTTCTACCTTATGTTTTGAGTTATGTACCAACCTTGTACCCATTTTCTCTTGTATGTTTGTGGGGGCTTTGGTGTCTATTTCCTCGACACGATGGGGTGGGCCTTTGGGTTCCACATAGTTGGGTGGTAGTGATTCTTCTCCATCAAAGTGTGGTATTCTTGTTAGTGCACTTAGATGGTTCATTATTGGTTTTACCATAGCCTCTTCTTGGAGATACTTCATCATACTTGTACCATGAGTTGTAATTGTAAAATTGTATTATTTGGTGTGATGAGACAATTTATTATCTCTATTTTGTTATAATCTTTATACTTTGTTGACACTCTTTATGCTCTGATAAGACATTTCCAAAATATTTATGAATCTATACTTATTTGAACTTGTGATAAGTACAATTAGAGCCACAAAGACTATGGGTAGTTAGAATGATATGTTTTGTAGACTATTATATATATAATGTAGTACTTCATATAGCTACTTTAATCTTTGTTCTAATATTTGGGTAAGAGTTGAAATGTTGACGTGTGTGTGTGTGTGTGTGTGTGTGTGTGTGTGTATACCGAATCCTACTAACCTGCTAGGAAAACAAGGAGCAGTTCGAGAGTGGTGCAACCATATTAAAGAAGGAGTGTTAGTGATCCAGCCATGATGGAAGGAACCAACACAATTTCAAAGGATATGCTGCTACTGAGAAGGAGTTGTCATTCCAGAGAATATAGGGAATAGTTCTGCTATATTTCCTCAGTGTTATTATTCTGTTATCTTTACTTTATTGAATATGTCATGGTTGTTATATCTCCTCTTTCTGTGGCAAGATTCAGTTAAAAATTTTCTTTCATGCTTTCAATAATCATCAACCCTCTATAAAGGGATTTGATTGGTTTAGTTAGTAATGAGGAAAATATATTCAAACATTGTGTTCAGTGTAACAGAGTTACTCTTTTATGTTCTTCATGTATTGTTCAATCATTATGTAACCAGTTTATAAAAGTATAATGAAAGAGTGATTTTGAAGTATCTTTTGTATTAGTAGTTAGCAAAAGCCAACCAAGGGGGTGTTGGAAAGAATTAATTTCTTCTCCTATGTTTCAGCAGCCAAATTTGTAGTAGTTGTAACTAAAATTAATGAATCATCAAAGAACTTTAGTTTGTTGTCCACATTTTCTGATCACAAGGAGAATACTCTCAATATTTATCCGCCACATATGAAGTTAGTTGTGAATTTGTTAGAGTCAGTTCTTGACTGTTCAAATCATTTATTATAGTCAATAGGCAATTAAAACTTTTTTGTTATCTTCCCTAGTAACATGTCGGACTGGTTCCATTCAGATTTCATTGACTGTCCACATAGAGAGCATGTGTGAGTTAACTTTCAGTTGGAGTGCTCTATAAATTGGTACCGATGTATTCTATTTTAATAGATGAATAAAAAGGAAAGGATTTCCTCTATTTCTTATATGTTGCAATATGTAACAACAACAATGTTTTATGTATTACTTTTATATGTTGTAGCATGTTAAGTTATTTATATTTTCTTCCTTCAAATTGGTATCAGAGCCAGGGCTCTTAAAATTTTTGGGTTTATTATGCTTTTGTGAAGATTTATTTGTAGACAAGTTAGAGTTGTTATCAAGCTGTAGCTGAAAGGAGAAGTGTTGAGAATTATAGAAGATTGTAGTCTTCAAGTTTGGTGAAGGATTAAGAAGTCTGATTTGCAGATATGGCAACAAATAACACTGTTTCTCAGCCACAAATTCCTATTTTCAATGGTAAGAATTATGAGTTCTGCTCTATTAAAATGAAGACTTTATTTTGCTCACAAGATATTTGGGAGTTGGTAGCAAATGGTTTTGCAGAACCAAAAGATCAGGCAACTTTACAGGCTTTATCTCAAGGAGACAAAGATCAATTAAAGGAGAACAAGAGGAAGGATGCTAAAGCTTTATTTTTCATTCAACAGGAAATGGAAGATTCAATATTTCCAAGAGTTGTTGCAGCAACTAGGTCCAAACAAGCTTGGGAGGCTTTACAAGTTGCTTACCAAGGTACAACAAAGGTGAAGGTAGTTAAACTACAGACATTAAGGAGAAATTTTGAAAATCTTTTTATGAGTGGATCTGATTTTGTAGATCATTTCTTTACTAAAGTAATGAATATTGTTAATCAATTAAGGTCTCATGGAGAAAATATTTCTGACCAAACAGTGGTTAAAAAGGTTCTTAGAAGCTTGCCTGATAAATTTGATACAATAGTAGCTTCTATTGAAACATCAAAAGATCTATCTTAGTTGTCTTTAGATGAATTATTGGGTTCTTTGTTATCACATGAATCTAGGAAAAATAGAAATAATAATGCTTCTTTGGAGAATGCTTTCAGAGCTTAGACATCATCAAGCAGAGGAAGAGGAAGATCAAATTTTAGAGGAAGAGGAAGAGGCAGAGCTAGACATATGAATGAAGATCAAGGAGGAAGGACAAACCAGTCTAATCATAATTCCAATTTCAGAGGATGTGGTAGAGGTCAACCTCAAAACCAGTCATCAAGGTTTGATAAATCTAATATTCAGTGCCATTATTGTAAGAAATATGGTCATTTTGCCTATGAATGTAGGAAGAAACAAGAAGATCTTGAGAAACCTGGTGCAAATTATTCAGATGTATTTGATAATAATAATTCTGATAGTTTATTCATAACATGCAATGTGGCACAAGAAAGTTCTAGAGATGTATGGTTTTTAGATAGTGGGTGTAGCAACCACATGACTAGGAATAAAGAATTATTTTCTCATTTGGACGACTCTGTGAAATCTGAAGTAAAATTGGGAAATGATAGTATAGTTCATGTGATGGGAAAAGGTGTTATACATACATTAACCAAAAAATGGAGAAATTAGATATATTCCTAATGTTTACTTTGTGCCTGGGTTAAAACATAATCTAATGAGTGTTGGACAATTAATTGAAATGGGGTACAGAGTTTTCTTTAACAATGATATTTGCACAATTTTGGATAAGATTCCTAGTGACAGGTTGATT
Organism: Chamaecyparis obtusa; assembly: GCA_027943335.1. Lineage (NCBI taxonomy): Eukaryota > Viridiplantae > Streptophyta > Pinopsida > Cupressales > Cupressaceae > Chamaecyparis > Chamaecyparis obtusa. The sequence continues at coordinate 106,728 of BSBK01000094.1, forward strand.
GCAAAAGTGGAGATGACTAAGAACCGAATGTTCCCACTTCAAATTCATGGAATTCAAGGAATAGGAGATGTTAGTTTCAAAGTAGTTCACTTAGACCAAACATGGGTTTGGCATTTGAGGTATGGTCATCTTAATTTTGAAGGGTTGATTTTATTATTGTAAGGAAGAATATGGTAAAAGGATTGCCACCTATTAAGCAACCCACTAATTCTTGTGAAAGTTGTATTATGGCAAAACAACATAGAGAGAGTTTTCCAGTGGGAAGTTCATATAGAGCAAGGGTTCCTTTGGAGTTAGTTCACACTGACATATGTGGTCCAATGCAAACACCATCTTTAGGAGGAAGCCTCTATTTTCTAACATTTATTAATGATTTTAGCAGGAAAACCTGGATATATTTTTTGAAGGAGAAATTTGAAACCTTCAATAGATTTAAGGAGTTTAAATCAATGGTGGAGAAGCAAAGTTGACTATTCATTAAGGTACTTAGATCTGATAGAGGTGGCAAATATAGTTCTAATGAATTTCTAGATTTTTGCAGAGATCATGGGATCAAGAAACAATTTAATGCAAGGTACACACCACAACAAAATGGTGTAGCAGAGAGAAAAAATAGAACCATAATGGAAATGGCAAGGAGTATGCTCAAGGCTAAGAACTTGTCTAATGAATTTTGGGCTGAAGCAGTGACATGTACAATACATATCCTGAATAGAAGTCCTACAAAAAGTGTGAAAGACAAAATTCCACAAGAGGTCTGGAATGGTAAGAAACATTCTGTATCTCATCTTAGAATTTTTGGATGTGTTGCATATGTTTTGGTACCTGCTGAATTAAGAAGGAAATTGGATGATAAAAGTGAAAAATGTATTTTCATTGGTTATAGTGAAGAATCAAAAGCCTAAAAATTATTTAACCCCATTTCAAGGAAAGTGATCACTAGTAGGGATGTTATATTCAAGGAGGAAGAAGCATGGGATGAAAATGGTGATAGTATAGTCACGGCTAGAGCACCAATACCAAACAATGAAGAAGAACAAGAAGAACAAGGTGGTCATTCAAATCAAGCAAACCCAAGCACTCCTCAAATAAATCTTGTCCAAGGTGAATCATCAAGTCCTTTTACTCCAAATGTAAGTAATATGCCAAATCCTTCACTTGCCTCATCAAAAGGTAAGAAAAGGAGAAGCTTGAAAGATATATATGATGAAAGTTTGGATTTGTACTCAAATTTTTCCTTATTCTCTCATGATCCTACTTATTTTGAAGAAGCAGTTGAGGAGGAACATTGGATCAAAGCTATGGATGAAGAAATTGATGCTATTGAGAGAAATCAAACATGGGATCTAGTTGACCTACCTGAAGGTAAGGATTGTATTGGTGTCAAGTGGGTTTATAAAACCAAATTCAATGCTAAAGGTGAAATTGACAAGTATAAGGCTAGATTAGTAGCCAAAGGTTTTACACAACAATATGGGATAGATTATAATGAAACATATGCTCCAGTTGCTAGACTTGATACAATTAGAACAGTTTTAGCTATAGTGACACAAAATGATTGGAAATTTTTTTAGATGGATGTAAAATCAGCTTTCTTGAATGGTATTCTTGAGGAGGAAGTCTATGTTGAACAACCACCGAGCTATGAGGTATGTGGGCATGAAAGTAAAGTGTATAAATTGAAGAAAGCTCTATATGGTTTGAAACGGGCACCTAGGGATTGGTATAGTAGAATTGATTCATATTTATTGAGTGATGGATTTACTAAAAGTAACAGTGAGCCCACATTATATATGAAAATCAATGAACCAAATCAGGTTTTGATTGTATGCCTATATGTTGATGACTTAATTTTTATAGGATATTTGTGTATTGACATATTTAAGTTTGTAATGATGAAAGAATTTGAAATGATAGATTTGGGAATGATGAGATGCTTTTTAGGCATTGAAGTTATTCAATTTGAGAAAGGGATTTTTATTTGTCAAACTAAGTATGCCAGGGATGTTTTGAGAAAATTTAATATGTTGAAGTGTAAACCAGCAATAACTCCAGTTGCTACAGGAACAAAGCTTAGCAAAAAGGACAAAGGGTCACATGTTAATCCAACTTTGTTTAAGAGACTTGTTGGAAGTTTATTGTATCTCACAGCTACAAGGCCATATATTATGTATGGAGTTAGTTTGATCTCAAGGTTCATGGATTCACCACAAGAGTCTCATTGGCAAGTTGGAAAAAAGGATATTGAGATACATTGCAGGAACAAGTGGATATGGAATTTTATATTCCAAAACTAACAAACTTCATTTAATTGGTTATACTGACAGTGACTTTGTAGGTGATGTTGATGATAGAAAGAGTACTTTTGGATATGTCTTTCATTGTGGTACAGGTGCAATCTCATGGGCATCAAAGAAGCAACCTATTGTAACACTTTCATCAGCTAAAGACGAGTATGTAGCAGCTACATCAGCAACATGTCATGCTATTTGGATGAGAAGAATATTGAAGGATTTACTTCAAGCACAAGAGGAGTCATCACCAATCTTTTGTGACAATAAATCAGCAATTGCCTTGTCAAAGAATCCTATTTTTCATCAAAGGAGCAAGTACATTGATACAAGATACCATTTCATTAGAGAGCTGATCAACAATGCAGAAATATATCTTGACTTTTGTAGATCTCAAGACCAGTTGGCAGACATCTTCACAAAGGCACTACCAAAGGAGAGTTTTGAATATCTAAGAGACAATCTTGGAATGATTAATGCTAAAGAAATCGGTGGAAGAAATTAACGAGGAATGTTGGAAAGAATTAATTTCTTCTCCTATGTTTCAGCAGCCAGATTTGTAGTAGTTGTAACTAAAATTAATGAACCATCAAAGAACTTTAGTTTGTTGTCCACATTTTCTGATCACAAGGAGAATACTCTCAATATTTATCTGCCACATATGAAGTTAGTTGTGAATTTTTTAGAGTCAGTTCTTGACTATTCAAATCATTTATTATAGTCAATAGGCAATTAAAACTTTTTTGTTATCTTCCCTAGTAACATGTTAGACTGGTTCCATTCGGATTTCATTGACTGTCCACGTAGAGAGCATGTGTGAGTTAACTTTCAGTTGGAGTGCTCTATAAATTGGTACTGATGTATTCTATTTTAATAGATGAATAAAAAGGAAAGGATTTCCTCTATTTCTTATATGTTGCAGTATGTAACAACAACAATGTTTTATGTATTACTTTTATATGTTGTAGCATGTTAAGTTATTTATATTTTCTTCCTTTAGGGAGCCCACTTGGGAGGTGGAGTAGATTAGGATAGAGTAGATTTGCTTCCTGCATTTTATGTGCTTTCAGTAGAAGTTACTGTTTTACTCCTGCAACATTACTACTATGAATGTTCTTGCAACACTTGTAGAGATAGGCATACTTGATGCTTTCAAGTTAGATGTCTTCATTTCAGTGCATGAAAATTATGATGTTTGTATAAGGAGATGTAAATATATGTATTTCTCATTTGAAGTTAGATGTCTCCATTTCAGTGCATGAAAATTATTTGAAGCCATTGTCTTGTAAAAGAATCTATGTTAACATGACATTATAAGAAGATTCAAATAATTGTGCATTCTGGCATATTTTTGTTTTTCAAAAAAAGATGAAATGTAAGACAAAACTATATTAGAAAACTTCCTTGTAAGTAAATGTTGATTGTTGGTTTAGGGACAGATTTGATTGTAATGTAGTTTCATTATTTTCCTTAGAACAGAAGAGTATTTTGGTTTACAAAAGAAATAAAGCATCTTATTTTTAAAGGTCATTTATCTCCTATTCCTGTTTGTAATAGGCATCTGGTTTTAAATAGAGTAACTTTGGTGTGTTCTTCCCTGTAGTAGATTTCTGGGCATTACATAATGTACTAAAAAAATTAAATTAAACAAACCTAAACAAACTTGAGTCAAAACCCTACACCTAATTAAACATTTAACCATATGGAACACTTTAATTGAACATTTAACCTAATCATGATTCTATATAAAATATAACCCTGACACTAAGGCAAGGTAAATTCAAACCTTAACCCTATATGAGCACTCTAATAAATGCAATCCTAAATCCTACACCTAATTAATGAAAAACCCTAGATACCAAGTTCGATCCTAACCCTATAGAGAATTGAATCCAAACCCTAAACCAAATTGATCTCTAAAACTAACATTAAACCAAATTGATCAATAACATGAAATTAAATTAAATCCTAATACTAAATTTAATTAAACACTAACCCTAAACCTAACTAATAAACTAACTAAGCAGAACACTACACCTAAACCAAATTGAACCCTAAACACAAACCCAATTGGACATTAACCCCAATTGAACCCTTTCCATATGTTCCCTAAACCAAACCAAACCTTAACCCTCAACCAATAATAAACTTGATTGAGTGATAACTTCATATTTAATTAATTGCTTAAACTGATTTAACATTTGACATAAATAAAAAAATAGTGACAAAATTTTAAAAGTTTTATTTTTAATATTATATTTATTAGAGTTGAATTACTAGATATATATTAAAAATTAAATTTATTAATAAATTACTATAAATTAATATAGAGAAAACCTAGAGATATAGAGACTTTAATTTACTTTAAAAAAATGTTATATATTATAAAATTAAAGCCTCTCTCTAGCTAGTATATTCTCAAATAAAAGAAAAAATAATTAAAATTATTTGAAATAAATATATAATATGATATATTACTTAATTAATTAATATTATTCAAATAAAGTTTAAATATGAATACTTCCAACGCAAAATAAGCTTGGTAATAAATTGCTTTCTATTATTTTTAAATCAAAAGAATACTTAAAATTAATCTATTATTTCTAAATAAAATAAATGCTTAAAATTAAACTTTGAAAAGTTTTTGTGAGAAATTTTAGAGGAGTCGTATATGAAATTAATTGGAGATCTCATGGAGATTAACGATTTTTTAATGTGACTAGGTGGGATTTGGGGAATGTGTTAAATATAGCTTTTTTATTAGAATCCCATGCTTGCATTCAAATTCTAATTTTTTTCTTTGACCATTCCTTGTCCTCCTTACCTAAAAATCAGCTCACGCATGCACTAAAGCTGCAAAATAAAATAACTCCAGTTAACAAAAGATAAGAATATTCATAACTCTAATAATAAATATTTGAAATTCACTCCACAGAAGATGAACTTGAGCCTTCTTACCATGCTCAATTCTTATATTTCTATCATCGTCATATATCTTATTATTTCAAAGAAATTTTATTAGAAATCCTCCATTTTAATGCTACAAAAGTGCATTATTAGGTTTATTCCTGAATAATGATAAAAAAATTGAAATAAATTAAATAACTAAAAATGAAAACAATAGATAATTGTAAGATTAAAGGAGAAAAATTATTCTATTATTTGGAGATGTCTTTGTATGTGATTTGGCAACATAAAAAATATTCTTACCTTCTCATAGCATCGACCTATTTTTTAATTTATTTTTGATCGATGCAGGGCCGAAGCCGGGATTTTTATATATATAAATATAAACATAAATTAACAAAGTATCTATCATCAGTTCAAGCCCATTGTTGCAGGGTCTAATGTTCAGAACAAAATCATTTCAACTTTCAACAACAGTAATCGGCTGATACCGATATTTACTTCTAATTTCTTTAGTACAAAACCCAAGGATAGCCATGAAAACCAGTACAAATCACCACCTGCAAAAAGCTTCTCGAGCTCAAAAACCTACTCCACCAGGTACAAAACATCACTGCGAATGGTCACTAAGCCCCTCAGATCAGTCGGCAATAACTGCGCCACCAAACCAGTTGAAAACCACTGCTAAAGCCATCAATTCTGGTACTTCCTGTCACAAAAATCCTCTGCAAATTTGAACTTGAAATGCAATGGTCATCCTCAGGGTGCCAATAGTCTATCAATGGTCAACATCTGAATTAAGATCTACTTTATATCACCACCGTTAGATCATCATGTTTCGCGGGCTTGACAACTTTAACTCTGCAACGCCGATATTCCCTTCATGGTTGTTGCATGATCGCATAGTTTGAAAATGGCTTATGCAAACATGCGACACCCCATAAACCTTCACCACCGTTAACTGCCCTTGGGTACCGGACCCATGATATACATCCACCTCAGCACTCTTCTTCCAATCGGAAAGGAGACACGTCGGTAAGACCCGACACATGGACCCACACTGTAGTTCATAGCTTTGTCGCGAGCTCTAGCGGTTAGTCACATGTTCACATAGCTTGAAATAGAGCTATGAGAACATGCGACAAATCGCAAGCATGTTGCCACTAGCTAACTAAAAACTGCCATGTTACCACCACATCTCTATGCTGCGTCCAATAGAACTCTACCACCTAAGCTTCCATTTGACAGCACGTCTACAGTACTTCCATCACCAACAGGCCCAGGAACAGGTGTCAACCGGTCGCATGATCATATGTAAGAAAAATCTGACATGCGATCATGCGACAACCAACCACAGGATGCCACATAACAACCAGCAGGACCACTGCCCTCCCCGCCAACGGGCCCCAACACAAGAAGTAACCAGTCGCATGGTCGCATGTCAGAAAACTCTGACATGTGATTATGCAACAACCAATCATTTTAAAACCCTTGATGACCCGGGCCCACCATCCGATTGCACTTGCGTAGTTAGGGATGATGAACAAGGAGTGCTGGCAAAAGGGAAGAAATGCGAGGTCGAAAACATGCTGGGTTTTCGATGAAGGATCAAAAACATCCAAGGATTTTGGCACCAGAAGATAAGTGCACAAACGCGGGAAGGCACAAGGTCGAAAACAACCAGGGTATTCATGTAGACCAAACAAAAAACATCGTAGGTTTTTAACACTTTGGCAGAAGTCAGATCTCTGGGACCCACGATGCATATCCATCTCAGCGCTTGCTGGTCAATTAGAAAGGGACATGTCGGCAAGACCCGACACATGGACCCATCTTTAATTCTGCAACAATGTCTTTCAATAGTTGTCGCATGATCGCATAGCCAGGAAAAGGGCTATGCGAACATGTGACACACCATAGCCCTTTACCACCGTTAACCGCCACCATCAGATCATCCACGCTATGACCCCACTGAAAAGTTTGGGCCCATCGATGTGTCAACATTCCCTTTCCAGCTCAGCCAATCACAACCTAACACCTCAGTGATGAATCATCACGCGATCCCACTACAGATAAACCATCGGCATCTAATCGGATGGTGGGCGCATGATCGCATGGGGGAAAATATTCCATGCGATCACACGCCAGCCGTCGATCAAAAACTCTAATACAAGCCCCGCTGACAACACTCCACCTCGTATTTTCCTTATTGAATGGTGGGCACATGATCGCATGGGATGAGAATATTCCATGCGATCACATGCCAACCGTCGATCAAAATCTCTAACACCGGCCCCGCTGACAACACTCCACCTCTGTATTTCCTTCGGCCAATAAGGGAGCACCATTTGTGCATACGTGTCACCATGGACCCATAGTTTGAAATCCTACACCATAAAGAAGAATCAACGACCGACGTGATTTCGCATAGCTCTGACAAATCTCTTGCGCTTTAGTGACCACCATTGATGCTCTGACATGTCAAGATCATCTGACTCATCTAGAAACTAGGTCCCACCATTGAGATTTAGCAACAAAGGAAAACTCTTTCATTCCCTGACCTAGCGATGACTAACATGATAAAGAATTGGGCCCCACACAATCGCAGCAACGCACATAGGGAATGCTGGTGTCAGAGATTTAACTACGCAGAGGTGAATGACCGAAAACAACCAAGGTTTTCGATGCCAGAAGATAACTCATGTCCAGACACCATCACTCTTCGATGGACAATAGGTATTTTCTCCTCTTGTCCTAATCCTACTCCTCATTTAATGTTCTAAACTCATACACGCGCTATGCGCTATGAGAGAAGACGCCTGTCTTATCACCACAAGGAGCTATTTTGTCAACTTCTGAGGCAAAAATATATCAGGACATGATTTGACCATTTTGATTTAGTGGTTAGATTCAATGAGCTCCGTTGAAACTCCGCTGACATCAGATAGAATTTTCAAATTTGTTCCTCTAGCTGCCAGGTCAGCCAGCTCATCCACTTCAGTGTTTCCTTCTCTGAAAGTATGGTTAATGGTTTTCGACTCAAAATTTTCCATTAACTATAAGATTACCTCTAAAACTACCATAAGACGTCAATTTGGGGTTGATTTGACTTTGATTGCATTGATGGTAATCAGTGAGTCTCCCTCAATTTCAAGCTTTGAGATCCCTACTTCCCGAGCTAGTATCAGTCCAAACAATAGTGCCTTAAATTCTGCCATATTGTTGGTATCTTTGGGTAATGGTATGGCTTGTTTGGCAATCACATTCCCAGTTGTAGAGCGTATGATGCATCCCGCTCCTGAGGGGCCTAGGTTACCTTTAGAAGCTCCATCAAAATTTAATTTGTACCATCCAAATGGAGGGGGTTTCCAGACACATGCCTTCTTTAGTTCTTGATTTCTTCTATATCCTCTGCCTATGGTGATTGGAGTTTTTAACCCAAACCAATTTTTTTGTCATCTGATCATCCCAACTGGTAAAGAATTTGTGTTGTGCTGATTGAGTTTGAATCCGAGAATTCATTACCTCAACTATGGCTACCTCCAATTTGTTAATTATAGTTTCAAATTTCAAAAATTTATCCTAGAATAATCTTCTATTCCTTTCTTTCCAAATCTCCCAAATCAGAATTGATGGAGAGATCATCCATAGATTACTGAATAAAATTCCTCCCATGATTCGTGGCCATGATATCAAAAGCTGGAGTAAATTATTTGGGGGATCTGATGACCATCCTAATCTTGAATAAAGCCAGTACCAACAATCTTTAGCAAAGGGACATGATAATAATAGATGATTTACATCCTCTTCATTCTTCAAACACATAATGCATCTGGATGGACCCTAATATCCCATCTTAATAAATTTATCTGAAGTTAAAATTCTACCCTGGGATGCCACCCACATAAATAACCCAGCTTTTGGGAGTCCAACCTTGTTCCAACATAATTGTCCAGGGATCTCTTCTATTTTAGATGTGGATGATTTAGCTATAAGATTGTACCCCTCTTTGACACTGTAGGATCTTGATTTTGCCCCATTCCAAATGATTCCATCTTTTCCTTGTATGAGAAGAAAGGGCCTATCTTTGATCAATGTTTTGAGCTTATCTACCTCTCTTGAATCTAATTGAAGCGATGAGAAGTCTTTCCACTCCCAAGAACCATCCATAGCAGTAGAGGATGAAGGAATGATATAGTCACTGAGATATGGTCCCCAGGATGAAGTACAAATATGACTGATCTGATTGGGGCCTAACTATGAATTGATGGTTGGATGCCCACCCCAAGAGTCTTCCCAAAATCTTGCTTCCTTTCCATCTTTGATATTCCAAGATATGTTATTGTTAATAATATGTATTGACTTAGCTATGAAGTTCCAAATTCTCGAGCCTTTTGGGAACTCTTTAATTCTGACTATATCTTCCTTATTAAAGTTGCCTAAATATTTAGCTCTGAGAATTCTAATCCATTTGAAATCTTGATTGTTCACTATTTTCCAATAAAGCTTTGCACCTAGAGCTTGGTTCTGCCATAATTGATTTTTAATGCCAGTGCCACCAGAAGATTTTAGTTTACATATTTTATCCCATGAGATTAATTCAAATTTCCTCTTAGTGTCTGTACCTTGCCAAAAGAATTTCCTAAGTTTCTTCACCATATCCATATATCCCTCTGTGGTAAGTGAAAGGCAAGACATTAGGTATATTGGTATTGCTGATAATGTTGCTTTGATCATGACTAATCTCCCGGCCCAAGATAGCCATCTGGTTTTCCAATTATCCATCTTCCTGTCCATCTTTTCATTGAGAGGTTTCCAAACTGATGCTGTTCTAAGGGATTTGTCAATCGGGATGCCCAGGTATGGACATGGGAGAGAGCCTGATTTACATTCCAGAATTTTTACAATTTTCTGTTGGATTTTCTTTTTTGTGTGAAAGAAGAAGACCACTAATTTCTCTTTATTGACTAGTTTCCCTGAAGCTTGTCCATAGTGATCTAGTATCTTGGAAATCTGCTTAGCTTCCTGGATACTCCCCTGGCCCATGAGAATGATGTCATCTGCAAATTGTTGATCAGTAACTGGTTGAATGGATGAGGATATTGTAATGCCATTGATTAGGTTTTGATCCTGCATACTGATCATACTTCTCCCTAATGCCTCAGCCATAATTATGTATAAAAATGGTGATAATGGATCTCCTTGTCTGATGCCATTAGAGCCTTCAAAGAAGCCTTGTGGCGATCCATTTACCAAGATAGAGAATTTAGGAGTTGAAATACAATAAAATATCAAATTGATCCATGCTTTAGAAAACCCAAATCACTCCATACATTTAATCAAGAATCTCCAATTGACCTTATCATAGGCCTTCTTGATATCCAATTTTATAATCATGTTGGATTGCTTATTATGCTAGATAGAATGTATCACTTCTTGGGCTATGATTATCCCGTCTAGAATTGATCTACCCAAGACAAAACCGGTCTATTCCTCCCCAGTTAGTTTAACTAAGACCTTTTTTAGTCTATTTGCTAGAGCTTTAGAGAGAATTTTGTAAATTGTGTAATAGAGAGCAATTGGTCTGAATTCATCCAAATTAATGAATTGTTACTTTTTAGGTATTAACACTATGAAAGTATTGTTGATTTCAGTTAGAAATCTACCTGAAGCTCTTGCGGCCTCCAAAGCATCAATGAGGTCTTGCCCAAAATGCTCCAGCAATGAAGGAAGAATCTTGGAGGAAAGCCATCTGGTCCTAGAGCTTTGTCTGGAGCCATTTGGGAGATAGTATGCCAGATTTCTTCTTCCTGAAAGGGTCTAAATAGCATCTAATTATCTGCATCAGTAATGATATTTGGGATGTTTTCCAATAGCCCTTGTTGAATCCCCAATGGAGTTGAGATAGAGCAATTGGGAAGCTGAGAGTAATATCTGGTGATTTCTTTGATGATCTCCTTCTGATCCTCCAATATAGGGCCAGCAACATCCTTGAGTTGAGAAATCCTATTAATGCCTCTCCTCTATTTTCTACTTGAGTGAAAAAATTTTGTATTCTTGTCTCCTTCAGCTAGCCAAGACTCTCTAGATTTTTGTTTCTAGTATATTTCTTCTTTAGCTAGGATATCTTCCCAATCCCTTAAGAGAGATTTTTCTTCTAAGTAACTATCATGGTCCAATCCCGATTGCATTATTTTTAGATTCAGATTCTCCAATTTTTGTTCAATCTCCAATTTTGATGCAAAGATGTTGTTAAAATGAGTTCTATTCCATATGAGAAGGTTTTTCTTGATGTATTTTAGTTTGGAGACAAAACAAAATAACTTAGAACCCTCAACTTTGAAATCCTTCCACCATTCATCTATGAGCTCCAAGAAATTCTCCTCTTTAAGCCACATATTTTCAAATTTAAAAGGACATCCCAAGGGTCTGTTGGCCTCGAGAATGTTAAGTTGAATAGGGAAGTGATTAGATCCTGAAATTGGAGTGATAGAGGCTTTTAAGTCAAAAGGGAATTCTATAAGGTCTCCTTTAAATAGAAAATGATCCAGTTTTTCTAAGATGTTGCATATGCCCATTCTTCAGTTTGACCATGTGAAGGAGCCATTTTGCAGCTCCACCTCCATAAGACTCTCTTTTTGTAACCAATCCCTAAAATCATTCTATGACTAAGAGGTTCTTAGAGATCCCCCTAATTTATCTGATGCATGAACTATAGTATTGAAATCACCCCCCACTATAAAGTTGTCCTCTGGCCATTGAGCAAAGCAATTAGAGATTTCTACCCATAATTCTACCTTCTTCTTGTGTGAGATGGGGCCATATACATTCACTGTATGAATATTTAAATTGGATTTGATGCTAATTAGGTTCCCAGCTATCCAATTTGGTCCATGATCCATTGGAATGAAAGAAGAAAACCTGGAATTCCATAAGACCGATAAGCCACCTGAGGATCCTATTGCATCTACACTATGAGCCTTCCAATCTCCTAAATTCTTGGTGAAGATTTCCAATTGCTCTTTATCCATCTCTGTTTCCTGAAGTAGAACTAATTCTACTTTAGATGATATGATACAACGTTTGACCAAACGCTGTTTGTTAGGGGAATTGAGGCCCCTAACATTCTAGGAGATGATTCTCATTGCAACTCGAGAAGGAACTTCCCCTTCCCTACATTAATGTATGATGTTATTTTGGTTTGATCTGATTCCTCTCCAACTTCCTTCCTGAGTGATGCATTAGATTTCCTTCCTTTCCCCTACTTTTTGATCTTTCCACAATCCATGTGACAATCTTGAATAGATTGCACTAGCCCTAGGTTGTTTCATTTTGGTGAAAAATCTTGCCGGTGATCTTCCTCTAATTCTTCTTGGATGAGCATTGAGATGTCTAGTAGTCTTTCTTCATCCTCAATATAATCCTCATCTAGAAGCCTTTCCACATATGTTAACTTCTGAGTATCCCTGGTTGGTTGTTCTAATGTTGTATCACCAAAAAGATCATAAACTGCCTGAAGTTTTGGGGAGATCTGTGTTTCCTCAAACACTTGAGAAAGTACACCTCTGTCTGATTGTAGATTATTAATTCTGAGGTGATCCATATTTGCTTCTAATGGTTTGAGATTAATTAACCCTCCTTTGACTCTAAATGTGGATGAGGTTTTCTCCATTTGAGGGGCTAGCAACTTAGTCATCTCTTTTTGTTCTTTGAGTCTCAGTCTGTAGGATGTTCTCTGTCCCGAGTATGAAGAAGATGATGAATCAGGAGTTTGAAGGTTAACCCCTTGAAAGGTTGGTGAAGAAGATGTTGTGGCTGAACTTTTTGTTTTGGTTGAAGCTTTGAGGTCACATAACTTAATCTTAAGAATGTCATCTTCTTCTGTTGCTTCTTTTGCATTTAAGTTTTCCTTTTCCAAATCAATTGAGGATGCCGGCTTCTCCAACAGCATCTCCATTGGCTGCAGGGGTCGATCTGAAGATTCCTCCTCACTCATTACTTGATCTACTATTTCCTCTATCAAATCCAATTGGACTTTTGATACCCATTGAAGAATGATTTGTTGTAAAGTTAAAAGATTGAACCTGAAAGGCTTTAAGGAAATGGCCTTATGCAAGGGAAAAAGTGGAGATGATTTGGGAAAGCATCGAAAACCCAAAATCAAGGGAGAAATATTAGGGAGCGCTGGGTCCTAAAGACTCTTGATCGAAAGAGTATCCTGGCAACTACTGGAAGCCTTGTCTGGGTAAGTTATTGCAAGACCAGGATGATGGGGTTGTTTTACAAACCTATGCATGACCTGACCTAACACTCGGATAAAAGACTCCAAGACCGTTGACTCTTCCCAGCTTGAATGGCCTCCTCGAACATTGTGGTTCAGCGACTGTTCTGATACTTCTGTAACTTTTGAATGTAGGTCTCCGGCCATCTCCATTTCTTGATGAGAAAATGAGAGATTGGTATTAGCTTCTTGATCTCTTGCCAAATCTGAATGGAGCTCCCTAATTATTTTATCCACCTCCATCTCCTGGTGTCTTTTCTCAGATATGGGAAGATTCTCAACCCCTTGGGTAATGAGTTGAATCCAATTGCCCTGTTTTGAAATAATTTTAAGTGAAGTAGGGAATTCCCGTTCTAGACTTGCAAGCAAACATATCTTCACAGAAGCAGAAGAGCAGTCTATGTGATGGTCGAGATAAATTCCTATTTTATTAGCCAGTATATGAATGATCTCTTTTCCTCTGTATTCCATAGGTAAGTTTTGTAGTGTGATCCACTTGGGTATGAACCTGATGACATTATCCTTGCTGTTGAAGTTGGGCGTCCAATATTGCATATGTAGACCCTGCGATTTGTAGAACCATTTTTTGTTTCGAAAAACCTTATGTTGAGACGTTTTATCCTCGAAAATGACCAGAAAATATCCTAGTTCATTATCTAAAGAGTAAATATGGACAGAATTCGACTAGTTTGTAGATACCCAACTGTGGAATACACCATATTCCATGTTGATTTCCTAGAATTTGCAAATGATTGCATATTTGAAGAGGTATGCCTTCCTCTCAGCTAGCATTTCCTCCAGAAAGGTGATCGAAGGAGTTTGGTCCCTTGTTGATACTGGCTTCTCCATTGCAATATGTAAAGAATCTACCCTATTGCCTTCTCCATCCTAGTCCAATGGATCTTCGTTGAATCCCTTTCGGGTATCTTCCTTGTGGATTGGTCTCCAAATCTGAAGCCATTTTTTAGAGGCTCCCCAACTCTGAGGATTCCGGTTTAGGTTCCCTAACAGGGCAAGTCTTCTTCTATGAATCTTCTAATAAGTGTCCGTCCAGGCTTTTTTTGGTAGAGGAGGATTGATCGGAATGCCCCTTGATGATGTTGGGAATATGGGTATTAAGTTGGGATTCAGAGTATTGTCTCTCCCTGATGCAGGGTTGAACCCATTTTTTGAAAACTTAAAAACAGACCGATTATTCACTATGGCGCGAAATTGAGGAATTTTGTTATGGGATCCCCTATGCAGAGGGAACTCTATTTTATTATGTTGGAACGGTTGAGTTCTGATGTATTGACAAGAGTGACGTACCTTGGAGATTCCCTGCTTGTCACGGTCTGCATTCCAATTCTTCTCCCGGATGTGAGGCCATCAACTTCTCTGGTCTGCTTCCTTCCTTTCTGAGGGCCATTTTCCCTTCCATCTCTGGTATCTTTTCTCCTCATGGAAGCCGTTAGTGTTTCTACGGAAGCTTGCAACGGTCACCATTTTACTCGACCTATTTTTAACTAGTGATTAAACTAGTAAATTCCAGCCATTGTTTTCGTTTCACTGGTTGAAAAAAATTGAGCGATAAGAGCCCTTTTTTCTTCAAAAATTTATGTCACAAACATTAGCTACCATGTCAAATTATTTATTTTTGTCCTAAGATTTAGATATTTTAAAATTTATTATAATAGTTTTGTAGGCAATCCATCTCATTGGGATAAGATAGATTTTTCAGAAATTTATTATTTTTGAGTTAAATTAAAAAGGTCATGTAGTCACATCCAACACAAATATTTATTAACAACTATAATGAAAGACTATTATAATAATTTAACTTTATCAAAATTTAAATACAATTTTTTTACTTAAATTGTTAGAAAAAGTTAATTGTTACATTTTACCTATTATATTTCATAAATTTTTGTACTATAAATTTTTGTTTTATGTAATTTATAATATTTATGATAAAAGTTTAATAATATATATTATAATACTATATATTACATTACATATATTTTTTATAAAAACTATTATTTTTATATTATACTAATTATATATTTATACTATATTTTTTATTTTATATATTTATTAAAAATATACATATTTTATGATATTAAAAATTAATATAATATTTAAAATATAAAATTTGTGCACTTTGTCTAAATGGAAATTTATTATTCACATTGTAATGCATTTAATTTTTAATATATTTTTATCTTTGTAAACTTTTTTTAAAAATTAAATAGAATAAAATAATAATTATTAATGTCAAGTTTTTTGTAATAAATGAATATTATTTATACTTATTAATTTATTATTAACTGTGAATTACATATAGTAAAATAATATTAATTATATATATTAAATTAAAAATCATATTTATAAAAATTTATACAAATATGACAATGTCAATTCTATTATGCATAATTGATTGACAATGTAAAAATAACAATGAATAAAATATTAAAATAATTTAATTGAAGACAAATAAATATATTTGTGATAAATAGTAACATGTATCTTTATTTAGCATTAACATTATATATTTCTACATTTTTCAACTACACCAAAATTTTGCGAGGAACTTAGTTGCTTTGCAACCTTATTGTTACTCATGTTCTTTCCCTAGTTTACTATTTAAAGATAAATTTTAGTTGATAAAAACAAAATATTATTTTTAATAATAACTTTTTTATTACAAGAATAGATGATTTTGAAAATATATAATTATATTTATATTTTCTAAATCTTGTAAATAAGATAATAATTTTTAAATGTGATAATATATTAGATAATTGAATTATGAATATTGATTATTTAATTTTATTGGAACATGTTTTTAATAAATAATATCATTTTTAATAAATTTTAATAAAAAGAATAAATAATAATTATGTGCTAATTTATATTTTCTACTAATTTATTTAATAGACATTGATTTGTTTGAATATATTTATATAAATTAATATTTATAATTAAAAAATAATGTATTATTTTAAGTAATGTATAAAATGAAATCTCTTAATTTCAAAAGGTTGGGTTTGTAATAAGTAATTCTCATTGTTGTTCTTCCTTGATCTTGAATATTAGAGTCTTGTTCTATATCTTTGACTATTTCTTTGCTGGTTTTGGTTTTATATTGATTGTTATTGAGATTGTTTATTAGGATAACATGAGGTCAATTATTAGATTATTTTGAAATTGTCTTTGTCAAATCTGAATATTATATTTTTAATTAAATATTCATTTATTTAAAAAATTTAAATAAAAGAAAAAATGAGATAATTTTTTAAATTGTTTGACAAAAGATAAATATTGTATTCTTAAATAAAAATTGAAATAATAAAAATTATCTTCAATAAATATATAATATATTTTATTAATTAATTTGTTTTAAAATGAAATAGTTTATAAATAAATTTTTGATACACGGGAGGTTGGAGAATGATGGAGGTGCCCTAGCTTAGTTGCAAGTTTGCATGTATGGGTTTTGTGGAAGCATTTTAGTAGCGGGGTAGTTTTTTGTTTATTGAAGTGGATTTTCTTTCTATTTGGTGTCTGCGGGGACCTTTTCATTTTGTTGGCAGCTGTTTTGGTTTTTGTTTGTTTTCTTGGCTTCAATCCTTGCATGGCAGATAATTTTATGGCATCATTTGTGGATCTTTCTCGCATGGACAAGGCTCATAATGGGTCCTCTTCAACCATGCATGCATGCATAGCAAGCAGATACATTTTATACGAGTGTTGGCTCTAATCTGAAGAAGGTTAATGGGTGTCTCCCTAGAACCCAGGATCACCCAGTTTTGGTCATTTCTCCTGATTTGGTGGAAGAAGATGTCTCATATTGGAGCAGACATGCTCTGATCTGTAAGTTTCTTGGCATTCGCATTCCTTTGTCCACTTTGGAAGCTTGGATCCAGCATTCCTTGTAGATTGAAGGGGATATGGAAATTATGCTTGCAGCCAATAGCTATTTTATGGTTATTTTCTCGAATATGGCAGATCGCAATAGAGTTTTTGAAGGTGGCCCATATTTTTATAATCAGGTTGGATTATTTATTAAACCATGGTATGCAGGTTTTAATTCAGCTAAAGAGATGCCTTCTTGAGTTCTTGTTTGGGTTCATCTACCTCACCTCCCCCTGGGGTTTTGGTGAGAAGACATCTTACATAAAATTGCTAGTCTCTTGTGAAATCCTAAGGTATTTGCTACACAAACCCTTGATAAAAAGGTGATTTCTTTTGCCTGGATTTGTGCTGAGATAGATTTGAATAATCCCCTATCAGATTCGATGGAAATTTTTTTGGGATCTTCATCATGGATTCAGCAAAAAGATTATGAATCTCTACCTTTTCGATGTCAATTTTGTCATAAGTATGGCCATCTCTTACGAAAATGCCCTAAAGTTCGTAAAGAAGCTCATTCCCCCTCTTCTGCACCTCCTCCTCTAGGTAAAGAGGACAAAGGGAAACCTCCCATGATGGTTGAACCTCAGGGAAGGGACAAGGATGGTTTTGTACCTATCAAAACTAAGGCTAAAGGACGAGGTCAGAAGAGGGCATTCAAGGATAGACAGATAGATGGCAGCTTTAACAGGTTTGAGGTGTTGGAGAATTTAGCTTTGGAAGAAGGGGTCCCACATGTGGTCACTTCTAATAGTGTTGGGGTCAGTATGGAGGTTGTACCAGCTCTTGAACCGGAACCAGTTCAGGCTATTCAGGGACAACAAGTGGCTCAGGTGACTTTAAATAATTTCATAGAGGATGATATTGTTTTGGTAGATTTAGCTAGAGAAGTTTTAGTTTCATCTCAAAATAAGGGTTCTTCTCATAGATTGGGAGTGCAACAACAACCCCTTAAGAAAGGTCCTTCTAATAGCTCCTCAAAAGGGTGAAAGAAAGACCTTCAGAAGATAAAAATGACTGGAGATCTATTGGTGGAATCTAGGTTTGTTAAACCCATTGATGTTCACTTTTCTCAAACCCCTCCATGATCATTCTCTCTTGGAATGTGAGGGGTTTGAATAGAACCTATTGTCAAAAGGCTATTCATGATTTGATTGCAATTCATTCTCTGGATGTCTTTTGTGTTCAAGAGACTAAGGTTTCTGTTGAGGTTATGCATCAGCATGCTCCACACATTTGGTACGCTAGTCACTGTGAAAGTATTGGTTCGCAAGGGAATTCTGGAGGTTTGGCTTTGTTCTAGGACCCTCAAAAGATCTCTCCCCTTTGGTGGATCTCCAGTCATTACTCAATCTCTATGGTGGCTACTACCTTGGACTCTGGTGAGACTATTCTTGTGACAAATTTTTATGCCCCTATTGACATTTGTGGGAAGATTCATCTCTGGGATCACATTAGGTATGTGTGTTCTTGTGCTCCTTATTTTCCTTGGATTTTAGGAGGCAATTTTAATTCTATTTTAATTCTTGAGGAGAAAAGAGGAGGTTGGCCTAGGCTTGGCCCTACTTCTGATCTTTTTCAAGCTCAGGTGGATGTTCTTTCTGTTATTGATGTTAAGCCATCAAATGGGGTTTTCACTTGGAACAATAGATGGAGTGGTCAAGAAGCTATCTTAGAGTGTTTGGATAGGTTTCTTGTTTCTTGTTATTGGGTTGGCGGTGGCTTGATTACTCTTGATTGGAGAGGTTCTGATCATTGGTTGATTAAGTTTTCTTCTGTTCCTATTGCACTCCCTAAGAACCCTTCGAAAAGATTCTAGATTATGTGGCTTCAAGACTCATCCCTTTATGATTTGGTGGCTAAGTGGTGGAGAGAGGGTGGTCCAGCTTATGGCATGACTATGTTTGTCTTTGAGAAGAAACATAAATATGTCAAATATCATCTTAAGAGATGGAATACTTCTTGCTTTGGGAACCTTCAGTCTAGAAAGAGGAATGCTCTAGATCATCTTGCAGTGATTACTCACCAAATCAGGGACTCTGGGCTTACAAATGCTCTTGGTAGGGTAGAATCCCAGGCTATGTGGGATGTGGAAGAATGGGAACTTCGGGAAGAGATTTACTGGAAACAAAAGGCTCGCATTGATTGGCTGTAGGAAGTGGATAGAAATACTTCTTTTTTTCATCATTCTGTTCAGGCTCGTCATAACAAAGGGTATATTTCTTCTCTTGTTACTACTGAAGGACTTCAGATTTCCTCTCATTCTACTATGTCCAAGGAAGCCCTTCAATTTTATTCTACCCTTTTTGCTGAGGATTCTCAGCCTGCAGCTGAGGAGGAGAACTTGATTTTTTCATGCATTCCTTCTCTTATCACCAACACAATGAATGATTCTCTTATTCATCCAATTTTGATGTCAGAACTTGAAGAGGTTGTGTTTGGGATGAATAAGGTAAAGCTCGAGGCCCAGATAGCTTCCCTATGGAATTCTTTTAGGAATTTTGGGAAATTATTAATATGGATCTCTTGGAGGTGGTTAAGGAATCCCTTCAGAATAAGAAAATGCTTTGTGCATTGAACTACACTTTATTGACTCTTATCCCCAAGAAAGAAGGTGCTAACAATCTTGACTCTTTTCATCTCATTGCTCTTTGTAATGTTGTGTACAAAATTATCACCAAATTGATTGCCGACAGACTCAAGATATGCCTTCTAGTTTTTATTTCAGAGGAACAAGGTGGTTTTGTGGCTGGTAAGAAAATTCTTGATGGAATTGTTATTGCTTCTAAAGTTATTCATTCTATGCATACATCAAAAGTGAGAGTTGTGTTCTCCAAAAGATCCTCTTGGCCTTTGGTTTTTGCCAATATTCGGTGAATTGGATTATGAGTTGTGTTACTTCAGCTTCTTTTTCTGTTCTTGTGAATGGCATTCCTTCAGAGCCCTTTGGTGCCTCTAGAGGACTTCGTCAAGGGGATCCTATTTCACCTTACCTCTTTATCATTCTGGTTGAGGGTTTGGGCCGCTTTCTTCAGCTTCATGCTCACCAGGGTTTGATTCATGGGTGGAAATGGGGTGCTGGCCTACCTCCTCTTTGGCATGTTTAGTTTGTGGATGATACTTCATTTATGGGACATGCCCGTCTTCAGGAAGCTACTTCTTTTAGGTATGCTTTGGATGTGTATCTTGCAGCTTCAGGACAAAAAGTTAATGTGAACAAATCCTCCATTTTTTTCTTCAATACTCCCCAGGCTATTCAGAGGCGTATTGCTGCTATTTTGAGGTTTCAGATTGGGTCTCTTCCATTTGTTTATTTGGGTATTCCTCTTACTGTTGGTAGACATCCTAGATCTTCCTGGCAAGTTTTGCTTGATAAACTACGACAAAAGGTTAATCATTGGACTCATCGATGGCTATCAACTGCTGCTCGCCTGACTTTGTTAAAGTCAGTTATTCAAGCCCTTCCTATTTATAGGTGTTTTGTTTAGGCTACTCCTATGTATTTTCTTCAGGAATTTGATGCTTTGTCCCGTCAATTCCTTTGGAGTGGGAACCTTTCAACTTCTAAATGGAGTCTGGTTAAATGGGAAATAGTGTGTAGACCTCAGAAGGAGGGTGGCCTTGGCCTATGATCAGCTATTTTAAATGGACAGGTTCTCGCTGCAAAGCTTTATTGGCGTTGGTGTACTAACCAGCATCAACTTTGGGCTCGTATTCTCACCCATAAGTATTTTCCAAATATTGATATGGTTGAAGTTCACCACTTTCCTCTAGAAGGGAGAGGATCCATGATTTGGAACACGCTAAAGTTTGGAGTTCAGTTGATTAAAGATGGTCTCTTTTGGATTTGTCATTCAGGATCACAAGCTTTATTTTGGCTTGACTCTTAGGATGGGCACCCTCCTATCCTTTCCACTCATCCTTAGCTACATGCCCTCTCTCAAAATTTTAGTGCTGCTGGTTGGAACATAGTTGATTTTTATAAGATAGGGTTTGTTAGAGGTTTGGCTCCTTCCTTTCATTGGAAACACCCTTCTGAATGGCCTCCAGGAGGATCTGAGGAGGATAGGAAGGAGTTGTTTTAGATTTTGCAGTCTGGTGAGTGTACTACTTTGGTTGGTAATGATGTTCTTGCTTGGGACAGTGAGGATTTGTCTGGAAAAATTTTTATGTCTGCAAGATATGTTGAGCTTCTTCGGTAGACTGTGGGGGACATTCAAATGCCTTGGTGGAAGCAAGTCTGGTACAAGTTTTCCTGGCCCAAATGTAACTTTTTTATGTGGTTGGTGGTCCATAGCCAGTGCCTTACATGGGATAATTTAAGAAAGCATGGCTTCCATGGATCCTTAATGTGTGTTCTATGCCGGACTAGTGAAGAAAATGTCTCTCATCTCTTTTTCCAATGCTCTTTCACTAGACATATTTGGCACTCTTGGTGGAATGTGTGGAACTAATCCTATTGGCATGTTTCCTCACTGGAAAAATTCTTTGCTCGCTGGGGTAAGGCTCTTGTCAAGACTTCTTTTCTTCAAGTTCCCTAGACTCTTGGACCCTCCTTTATTATTTGGCATATCTGGTTGGAAAGGAACCGTCGTATCTTTAAGAATGAGTTTTTCGAGGTTCCTCACTTATGGTGGAAAATTCTCCATTCTTTGGGGGAAACTGTTTCTGCAAAATGTGACACTTCTGAGGCCATGGAACCAAGGGAGGATATTTTCAAAAATCATTTGAATATTTCCCCCTCACATGGAAAACTGCTAAGAAAAATGTGTACACACCCCTTGCAAAAGATAAATAGGGTGGGGAAGTGGAGTGCCCCTCTGCAGGGTAGTCTTAAAATCAACACGGATGGGTCTTCCAAGGGCAATCCAGGCCCTTCTGGCATTGGTGGTGTTGGCACAGATAGTAAGGGGGATGTTCAATTTGTGTTTTCTATTTATAAAGGTCATCACACTAACAACCTGATGGAGGCCATAGCTATTTTGTATGTTGTGAAGAATGCTTGTGACCTTGGTTGGAGAAGGCTTATCTGTGAATCTGACTCACAAGTGGTGATACGTCTATTGAATCAGCAACATTCTGAAGTTGTTAGTTGGAAGTTAGCTTTGATTGCAGACCAGATTCATCATTTGTGTACTTTTTTGGAGTCTGTTACTTTCACTCGTATTCCCAGGGAATGGAATAGTGTTGTTGATTGTCTGGTGAAGCGGGCTTCTGACCATATGTGTAATTGGAACATTGTTGATAAGACTCAACTTCCGATGGGCTTGTCCCATCAACTTGATCACTTGGTTGATCTTGATAGGACTGTTTGATGCCCTTTCTCTATTTGTTCTTGTTTCTCTTTCACTTTGAATAAATTTTCACCCCTTTTTTATTTTATAAATAAATTTTTTTAAAAATATTTAACTAAATAATAATACGATCATTCAAAAGATAATTGAAAATATCATTCAAATAAATTTTAAATATCAATACGTACAACAAATTGCTTTCTATTACTTTTAAATCAAAAAAATACTTGAAATTAACCTAATATTTTTAAATAAAAAAATGCTTAAAATCAAAGTTTTATAAAATTATTTAAGAAATTAATTCGAGATCTCATTGAGATTAACGGTTTATTAATCTGACTAGGTCGGATTCTTGAAATATGCTAAATATAACTTTTTTTTATTAGAATCCCAAGCATGCATTCGAATTCTGATTTGTATTTTTGGACCACTCCTTGTCCTCCTTACCCAAAAATCAACTCAAACATGCACTTAAGCTGCAAAATAAAAACTCCAGCAAAAGAAAAGATAAGGATAACCATAATAGCATGCAACTTAAGTTAAACTTAAGAAAACTCACTCCGTAGAAGATGAAATTCAGCATTCTTACAGTTTCATCACCATACCATTCAATTTTCGTAGTGTGAACTGCCGTTCAATTTTTGTAGTGGTTTCATGAATATAATTTTGCTCCAGAAAACTTGAAATTTAAAATAATAAATTTAATAATAAATTGTACACAGAAAAAATAGAAATAATATCTTAAAAAAATAAATTATCTTTTTTCACACTTTAAAATTTCCATGGAAAGCCCTATGGAAAAATGAGACTACTATACTCAATTCTTACACATCGCAGTGCATTATTAGTTTTTTAGATTCCTCAATAATGATAAAATAAAACATATTTGATATTGAGCCTACTCCCAATCTTTAAAATAAACTTCAAAACACTTTAAAAATGAAAACAATA
Organism: Chamaecyparis obtusa; assembly: GCA_027943335.1. Classification (NCBI taxonomy): domain Eukaryota; kingdom Viridiplantae; phylum Streptophyta; class Pinopsida; order Cupressales; family Cupressaceae; genus Chamaecyparis; species Chamaecyparis obtusa. Next base: position 130,343 of record BSBK01000094.1, read on the forward strand.
GATAACTACACGATTAAGGGGAAAAACTTCTGCTATAGATTTGCATGAAAAGATTTCACATACTCAAATATTCCGTTACTTACAAAAAAACGTTATTTATTTTATGTGCAATCAACATCTTAGGTAAATAACATCATTCTATTGACTATCACATATAGTTATTACAGCCAACGGAAAAATTGCTTCCGTTAAATAACCACAAACAGAAAAAATTGCTCACTACATAGAGACAATAAACAGTTGAGTCTTTGTATGCAAATCCAGAGGGCTGATTAGGGCACGGGTGCCTTACAGAGTGGACAGCTTTTCTTCCTTTCCAACCATTGACGAAGACAATGATGGTGGAAAATATGGGTTTTGTGGCATGAAGTTCGGCAGGCATCTTCTCCCACAATGAATTCAATCATACAAATTACACAGTGAGGAACTTCTTTCATATGAGATTGACATATTTTGATACTTTCAAGCCTGTCCATCACCTCTCTCGTCTCCCTCCTCGTTTCCTCAGCCACCACTTGAGCTGCCAAATTATTATTGTCCGCCATTGAATGAAAATCTATTATACGAATGGCTTCTACAGTAGTTTGTAGTCTCCTCCTTATTTCTTCCATTCCTCTGCTAATGGCTTCATCTGTGATTTGTAGTCTCCTCTGTATGTCTTCCATTCTTCTGCACACTTGTTGTTGCTCTATTCTTATTAGGTTTTGCACTTCATCTACTCTCCTCTGTGTTACTGCTTCCCATTCTTCTCTCCTTCTTTCGCAGTACATTCCCACCCTCCAAGACATCTTGCTGATTTTAGACGTAGAATAGCACTTCACCAGTCAAGAAACCCTTTTTATATATTTGCACCTCGCTAAATATAGACATTCTAAAGCCACCCTAACCCTACTTTATTTTTATAGATATAGATAAATAATATGTTTGAATTATTTATTTATTTATTTAATTAACTTTAAGTGATGTTGGATAATAGTAAGGAGCATAAAGTATCACATATAGAAAAATAATAAAAATTTAAAGTTATATTTTTAAATAACAAAAATTAAAAGTCAAAAGAGGGGACTTTAGTTGGTCAACGGGAATCGCCGCCGCTGCTTGGGATTTTTGCTCAGAAATTTGTGAATCCTTAAACCCCACTGCACTACTCAGCACTAGCAGTTGTTTTGTTTTGCCCAGAGGAAAGATAATGTTAAGGAACCGTTTGCAGCTTGACTGCATGGTTTTTCAAGAGGTAAGGCCGACGACTCGTGGGATCGTCGTTGTGTCATGGAAACTTCGTTTGTCTTTATTCAGAAATTTGGAAGAAAGTTTTCCGTGGAAACTTAAAGGAAATATTGGAAAGGAAATTTCGGGTAAAGTTATTTATAAATTTTTTTATAGATAATTAAATGGATTTGATATATTAATTATTAGTTATGTTTTAATACAAATAAATACATAGATCCATAAATATGGGAAAAGTATTAGAGATAGCTTAGAGTAATCAAAGTGTCTAAAAAATTTTTATTTTTTTATGAGTTTGGATAATTTTATTTTTTATTGTTAATATGTGAAATTTCAATCTTTATAATTTAGAATGTGATTGGTTAAAATATTTTGGATTTAGAAATACAGTTTGGGAATTTTTATTTTATAGGGTTAAATTTAAATATTTTTGGATTAAAAAATAACATAACAAGAGAATTGACCATTACAAAAACATTGGGAGATTCGGTAAGAGACCATTGGGTTAATCACTTCATACAGACTTGGACACTAACAGTTGACAGAGTGAGAAACAAAAGACCAATGCAAGGAAAGACGGATAATGGAAACCCTAGAGGGCATCCCTTTGGTCACATTTGGCACCTTTCAACAGATGACACTAGTCTCTTTAAAGGAGATCCAATAGCTCCTTACTATCGTCTTCATCATTCTCTAGGGGTTTCCTTTGAAGAAGACAGTATTGTGGTGGCACTATACATCCTAGTACCAAATTTTGCAACCTAGTTCACCTCTTTCTCCAAGCAATCCACATTCTTGGCAGAGCTTGTACTTGTTTAGATATCCTTAAGTAGTCAAGGCATCAAGCATCTGTTAAAGGTGGAAGAAGTATCCCTTAGATTATTTGTATTCCTCTCTATCACTTTGAGGTTGTCTAAAACATGTATGATGTTGTTATCACTACATGAGCCTTGCACATCATCAGCCCAGTTGACCCTTTTTACCGTTGGTTTGACAACTACACCCATAGTTTCCTACTAGCTATATATACCAATGGTCAAACCAGTAAGTAAACGACATATATGTATACTAGATGCTATTTTTTATTAAAACAAAGAAACATAATTTATAAAACTTTAAAAAAAAAGATAATGAATAAATGAAAGTAAGAGAATTTTAGAATAGTAAATTTAAAAAAAGAAAAATATTAATTATAAAAATTCTCTATTTCTAAAAAATAAACTCTTTAATTATATTATTTTATGATTGAATATTTAATATTAGTATTTTTTCAATATATATTTAAATATTTTTAAAACATCTAATTATATAATTTCTCAAACATTTTATTAAAACTATATAATTTATAATATTACTAATAGTTTTAATTATAAATCTACAATAGAAAAATCTATAATAGAAATGAATGTTCAAAAAGTTAAAATAAAAATAAAATTTCACACTAATAGTTATAATTGTAAATCTACAGTAGAATAAAGATAAAATAAAAATAAAATTTCACACTAATAGTTATTTTCACACTACGACCAGTTAAGTCATTTTCTTCATGCTAAAGTTAATTGGTACTAACGGTGAAATCTTTATAAAAAAACTGGTAGTAGTGGTAGTGACGCTTTTCCTAATAATTTTAGATAAAGGTTTTCTATATATTTGCACAGTCTGTGAGCATATAATTACACTACAGCAATGGTTGACAGGTTGTCTCAATTATTTGGCGTTGTTGAAACTCGTGCAATAGGAAGGATATAAGTTAGATTGATTTTTGCAGAATAATAATGGCTGGCATCGCAGCAGGAGAAGACATATTTGATGAAGAGAAAAGTTCATGGGAAAGGCGAATTATTGCTCCAGATGGCACCGTCGAACTGTCTTTTGCATGTAACCGAGCTGAAAATTTTACTGCATTACACACAGATGATGATGAGTCTGAGAATGAGGTGGAGGAATATTTTGGAGACTCTGAAAGTTCTAAAATTGGTGATGAGTCTGATGATGATTCTGAGAATGAGGTGGAGGAATATTTTGGAGACTCTGAAAGTTCTGAAATTGGTGATGAGTCTGGTGATGATTCTGATAATGAGGTGGAGGAATATTTTGGGGACTCTGAAAGTTCTGAAATTGGTGATGAAGAAGCTGCAGTGCTTCCAGTGAATACTTCGGAACTTTTGTTGCCTGCTCAACATTTTGGAAGTATTGTTTATACTTGTTTGACTTCAAAGGAAGAAGGAGAAGCTTCTGAAATTGGCGATGAAGAAGCTGCAGAGATTTTGGGATCGCTCTTTTTCTCTGAGATTTTTCAAAATTAAGAACAGCTGTCCCCTACGTTAGGAATTGTACAATAGGGAAAGACAGTCATGTTGAAAAAATAAAGGAAATTCTGTTTTATTTCTTTTTCTATATTTGATTACTCAGTAATCGTCTATGCAACATTGTGAAAATCCAGAAAAAAAGGCATATGAGATCTAAAATCCTTTCCAATTTACTCTTAATTAGGGTAACAATTTCATTGTGATCTCCACGCTAATATAGTGTATGTAATCTCACTTTTTTCAGATAATTCAAGAAAATGTTTAATGCGCTCGGCAACAGATTGTGACGATAACACTGAAAAACACTACAATCTTTAATATCACCTAAATTGTGAAATATAAGAAACATGAGGTTCATACTCATCTACGTTATCTCTATTCTATTTGAAATTTTTTCTTGGCATGTGTAACATGCAGAATGTCAGTCATTTCTAGATTTGCAAGTTATATTCATGTGTAAGTGCAATAAAAATTATCTAGCATATTCATTAAGGTTTTAATTGATTCTAGTGGTTGCTTTCTCCACAATGTTGGTGTCAAAATGTCTAAAATTACAGTTATAAAAAACAATCAAAATTACTTTTCAAAAAATCAATTAGGTTTAATGTTGTAAAAAACAATTAAAATTTAATAGTAGTAAGGTTATGGTTAAAAATTATTAGAAGTACATTTAGTAAAACAGTTAATTTATGCATTTCACTTAGAGTCAATGGTAGAGTGATTGATATAAATAGAGTGAACCGTTTAACCTTAGTAGTAGTATTATGTTAACAGTTATAATTAGAGTTACGATTAGTCTTAAGATTAGTGTTACTGTTAGGGTTACTTTTAAGGGAATTGTAAAGGTTAGAAGTACTATTATGATTATAATAATAAATTACCAAGTGGTGCCTGATAATTTTAAAATGTGATAATATATTAGATAATTTAATTAAGAATATTGATTATGTAATTGTATTAGAACATGTTTTTTATAAATAATGTTATTTTTAATAAATTTTAATAAAAAGAATAAACAATAATTATGTGCTAATTTATAATTTCCACAAATTTATTTAATAGATATATTGATTTGTTTGAATATACTTATATAAATTAATATTTTTAATTAGAAAATAATTTATTTATTTTAAGTAATATATAAAATGAATTTCACTAGTGATTCTTAATTTTAAATCTTGTGTTTGTAATAAGTAATTCAGATTGTTGTTCTTCCTTGATCTTTAATATTTGGCATTTTGTCCTATATCTTTCAATGTTTCTTTGATTATTTCTTCCCTCGTTTTGATTTTATTTCGATTGTTATTGTCATTGTGTATTAAGATAACATGAGATCAATTATTAAATTATTTTGAAATCAGCTCAAGCATGCACTAAAGATGCAGAATAAAAGAACTCCAGCTAACAAAAGATAAAGATATCTATAATAGCATGCAACTTAAGTTACATTTAAAAAACTCACTCCATAGAAAATGAAATTCAGCCTTCTTTAATTTGTATCATTCTCATATATCTTATTATCTGAAAGAAATTTTATTAGAAATCCTACAGTTTTTATGCTAAAATAATGATAAAATAAAAAAAGTATTTGATATTGAGCCTACTCCCAATCTTTGATGGGAACACCTTAAAAATGAAAACAACTTGAAAAAGAAGACAATAGATAACTACACGGATAAGGGGAAAAAGTTATGCTATGGATTTGCATGAAAATATTTCACATACTCAAATATTTCGTTACTTTCAAAAAAAGTTATTTTTTTTTCTGTGTAATCATCATCTTCGGTAAATAACATCACTCTATTGACTATCACATATAGTTATTACAGCCAACGGAAAAATTGCTTCCGTTAAATAATCACAAACAGAAAAAATTGCTCACTACATAGAGACAATAAACAGTTGAGTCTTTGTATGCAAATCCACATGGCTGATTAGGGCACGGGTGCCTTACAGAGTGGACAGCTTTTCTTCCTCTCCAACCATTGACGAAGACAATGATGGTGGAAAATATGGCTTTTGTGGCATGAAGTTCGGCAGGCATCTTCTCCCACAATGAATTCAATCATACATATTACACAGTGAGGAACTTCTTTCATATGAGATTGACATATTTTGATACTTTCAAGCCTGTCCATCACCTCTCTCGTCTCCCTCCTTTCCTCAGCCACCACTTGAGGTGCAAAATTATTATTGTCCGCCATTGAATGAGAATCTATTATACGAATGACTTCTACAGTGATTTGTAGTCTCCTCCTTATTTCTTCCATTCGCCTGCTAATGGCTTCATCTGCGATTTGTAGTCTCCTCTGCAAGTCTTCCATTCTTCTGCACACTTGCTGTTGCTCTATTCTTATTAGGTTTTGCACTTCGTCTACTCTCCTCTGTGTTACTGCTTCCCATTCTTCTCTCCTCCTTTCGCAGTACCTTCCCACCGTCCCAGACATCCTGCTGATTTTAGACGTACAATAGCACTTCGCCACCCAAGAAACGCTTTTTATATATTTGCAGCTGCAGCTCTCTCGCTAAATATAAACATTCTAAAGCAACCTAAACCTACTTTATGTGCAGCTGGAGCTCTCTCGCTAAATATAAGCATTCTAAAGCACTCTCACACATGCTCTAAAGCCATATAATAAAATAACCGCATAATAAAATAACTCCAGTTAACAAAAGATAAGTATATTCATAATAGCCTGCAATTTACAAAGTATTTACATTTTAAAAAACTCTAATAAAAATCTAATAACTAGTAGTTCGTTTTTTACGTGCAACGAGCCAATAGGAGTGATGTGTTGCACTAAAAGCATAATTTGTCACAAGTAATGAAGATAAATATATGTATAAATGAGTAAGTTGTTGAAAGATTATTTTCATTGCAAATATAGACAAACACCCATTGGCATAGACACAATTTTGATAGCAATTATAAACACAGCTTTAATTTGTAAGGATGTGTGTTGCAACATTTAAGTAGTTTAATAATAAGGAGAATTTTTCTTTTTTTAGATATAGAAGCTCAATACAAAGTTGCGAAAGAATCAATGGTAGTGTGTGTAAGAAAAATGAAGTGTTTAACAAGTAGTTTGATTTTCTTTTAGTTTGAAGGAAATTCTCAAAATATGAGTAATTTGTGGAGTAGTTTTTTTTTTTTTTGGAAAGAGTAATCATGATCATGGTACAATATAAATAAGTTCTAGTAATATTGAAATTTTCATTTTGTATTTTAGGAACATTCAGGTATTCTGTTGTCTTTCTGTAGCCATATAGATCAGTTGTTCCGAAGATATATACTAGTACCTGCAAATGGAGCAATAAATTGTCAAAGTGGATTGAAAGAATTGAACAGTTTAATGTGTGAATGCTGCAAATATAGAGTAAAATACGAAAATAGTATATTTTATTTTTCATAGTGAGCAATGATATCGTCTAACTCAGAACAGTTATGAAATAGGTGACTTTTGAAACAGTCAATAATTTTTGAGAACTTTACAACTCATTCAAGGTGAAAGGTTGTTAAATTTTTTGAAGAAATTGTTTAATATTTTTTATGTGAATGATAATGCTGAAGTTGTGAATTTTTAATATAATCCATTATAACATAAATCAAAAATCAATTTTTTGTGGATAAGAATCACATACCTATTGTTTATCTTGACACATTTTGTGGAGAAGATGAGCATGGATAGAAAAATCTGTAATTGCAATATATTGTTTATCTTAGTGCAGTTTTTTAATTTGTTAGTTAAATTGAAAGGAAATTTTCATTATATAATTTTTCAAAACATTGGAGCAATATCTTATCATTTGAAAGTAAGGAGCCAAGTTTGTGTGCTTACCTCTTTGTAGTTTCATAGTAGTTGCAGGCAGGCTTCCTCTTTCTTCCTGGTAGCTGTGTTATTGTTATTTTCCATTTTGTTATACCTTTCAAAAGAGAATGGTGGGTTTATTTGAAGGGTTTCAATAGATTTGACTCTTCATATTGTTGTAAATGTCAATCCTTGTCTCTCTTTTCTTCCAATGTCTACTATTGCTTTTTTTAGTGTGAGTCCCTAAGATTTGTGTATTGTAATGGCCCAAGCTATAGCCAATAGTAGTTGTGTATGGTTTCCTCGAGTTATGGGAGTGATGGGAATGTTTTTTGGGTTTTGTGTATCCTAGGGTGGACTGCTATAATTCTTGAAATGTACATTAACATATTTTGGTAGATCTGGAGGAGAAGAGTTTGTATTGTAAACAATGGATTTAATTTGTCCTAGTGATCCATTTACAAGTCCCGTTTGTATCCATAAGTTTTTTGTTAACATGATTTGTTGGCCTACGCATAAAAGGACCTCATGTTGAAGTTGTTCATCTTCATTTTGTTCATTTTTCTTTTGTGCAATTACTCTTGCAAAACTACATGCTATTGGGAGGTTTAATTCTTTGAGCATTTTTCTATTATGTAGTTTTGCCAAGTCATTCGTAGCGAATAGATGTGTAGCTATGTTGAAGTCTTTATTCTGTTCAGTGGTCAACATTTTTTTTGTCCAACTCATTAGTGTGTTCCAATCATCTTTTAGCGGTTGACCATTTCTTATATTTTGTAGGATTTTTTGAAAGTTTTGTTGGGACTTACTTTGTCCTTGTTGGTGGAAAATTGTGTCCAATGTAATTGCAACAGTGAATGTGTGCCAAAGCATGAGGGGTTTAGAATGTGAGGCATATATTGGCTTATCCATAATCGGTGGAAGTTGTCCTAAGTCACCAACAAGTATGATTGAAATTCCACCAAAAGATTGGTGTTAGTTATGGGGAAATGCCTCACGTAAATGATTGTCTATTTTCGAGAGTAGTTTTGGTCCTAAGAAGCTCATTTCATCTATAAGAATGTATTTGACATGTTTGAAGTCCTCTTGGAGAGTTGTTAATGATTGTCCTTGTAAGGGATGCATTTCTTTTATTGGAATCCGAAGGCATGTGTGGATTGTTGTGGCTTGTATGTTATATGTAGCAACCCCTGTAGGTGCTAGTGCAAGCAATATTTTTTTGTCATTTTTTGCACCCTTGTTTATGCTTTGTCTAATGCAATTAATCAAGTATGATTTTTCTGTGCCTGCTGTCCCTTGAATAATCATGCGCAGTGGGTCTTTTTGGAAAGGGTTTGTATGATGTTTAATGATGATGTCTAATGCGAGTTATTGTTTTGGGGCAAGCTAGTAATTTATATGTGTTGTGTTTGATTGGAAAGTAATGCCATTTGTTTGTAGTTTTCCTTTAGAAATGAAGGTTGTTGCGGATTCATTTTGGTGTTGGGAAATGTTGTTGGTATTCCATGGGTGGTTAAGATCAATGTCTCATTTTCCTAGCATATCAAAGTCATTGATGTTTAAGTTATTGGAGGCATCCATTTGGGAGAGAAATTCCCATTTGTATAGCTCTATGTCATGGGCATTGTGGAGATCGTCATCGTCATTGTCATTGTCATCATTTTCTTCAGTTGTGGGTTTGTTTGCAATTCTATTAGTTTGCCAAGGTGAGTAATTGGTTGTTTATAGAGAGTTCCAATTTCTCAGTATTTGTTATGTTGTAATGCCAATGTCTGTTGGAATGTGGCAGAAGTTTTTGTATAGTAGGAGTTCACTCCAGCAAAAAGCCTCAAAGTTATGACTCTCTTTTTCTAGAATGTTGTTAAATAGGGGGTATACATTGACAATTGCATTTATTTTTCTCTTTTGCCATTGATTCTTCTTATGTTTTGAAGAGTATGAGTACTTTTGTACTGTTTCAATGAGTGATAAAGACTCCAGTTCAGGGGGTTGTTCTATGTAAGACTGGATATAAGTGGTACTCAGTTCTTCTTCTCTGTCTGAATTGTTGATTCGGTGTAGGACTTTTTTGCTGACATTCAAAGAAATGAAGGATCGACTGCAAATGACAAGGGGAAATTTCTACAACATATGTCATGTCTCTTGTGCTCCAATATCATGGTCAACAATGATTCCCATCATGAATTTTTGATATGCAACTAATGCATCGTCGTTGGAGTGGCTTGCATCTGCTATTTTTTTTAATATGGTACTATATGTCTCTGAATTTTTTTTAGCCTTTGATGCATATTTTGAGATGTGGTTGAGGACAAGTTTTCTTGAAGTGACAAGTTGACAATCGACATTGGCCCTCCATATTGCTAGCATTTTTGGGTTATGGATATTGAGGCGATCATCATTTCTTGCCGCATTGTAAGATATATTTTGGTTTGTGTCACATGTAAAGGTAGATGTTGATTGTTGTTTCCATGGAGCTTTATAGTGGCATTCTGATGTGTTTCCTTTTTTCCATAGACATGTTTGATCTATGCATTTGGTATGTGTTTGTACAGTGTTCAATATCTCTTCATAATCTAATAAAGGATCTAATGACAATATTTGTGGTGTGTTGAGTATACAAGGGTCATCATTAAGAGTGTGATGTGATCTATTTTGTCTTTCAGCCAGACTATGGGGATTCCAAGCAGAAACATATTTGTCAAAGAATTGTTTTGCCTGGTCTAATTTGAATTGGTTATTCCAATTGATTGCATCCATGTTTGGTGCATTTGAAAGCCATATAGAACCATGTACATGAGCGGAACCTCAATGTTGCCACTCGTATCTATACCAATAGTCTTTTGCTTCAAGTAGTTTTTTTATGACTTCTTCGTGAAAGATTGTGAATCTTTGATGAATGTCTAATGATGTAATGTGTGGGTTTTGAATGATATTATCTATCAATTGTTTCCTTGAGAATTGTATTGTTGGATTTGTATTTTGTGAGAACAATAAATGTAGATCTAGCCATTTTGTGTCTACTGAGCTCAAAGTGAAGAAAAGTGCAGGGGTTCCTAGCAGGTGTATCATGGTTGTTAAGTCCTTTCAACTTTTATTCTAATAAGTTCATGTGCCTCTTAATGAAGTTCCATAATGCATAAGTTGATTGGCCAATTGATTGTCAGGGGCATTTTGTAGGTTTTGTCGAAGGACTGTGATAGTCTTTGGCACATTCTCTTGTAAGGTTGATTTAAAGAAAACTGCAATTGTTTATTGGCTACAATGTCTCATAATTAGATTATAAATGAAATAGTGGAATCGTACATGCTTTCCAAACCTGTTATCATAGTATCTTAGTAAATGGAATGCGTATTCATGCAGGTGCACTTGTTTGCTTCTTGGTTGTAGTGGCAATGCACTTCCATATGGGAACAGTGTGGGGAAAGCCATGCTTAATAGGCCCTCAATGTTGTATTCATTTATCGATGAGTTATTTATTTCTGGCCATGGTACAATGTTTGGATTGTTGTTTTTGAAGCCTAACATTTCCTTAATTGTTTGTAACTCGCATTGTGTATTAGGCATTTTTGGAATAAACAATGATGTATTGTGGTAGTCTATGTCATCGTCCAAAGTAGTTTTTGTTTCGATTGATGTAGTTGTGTCTTCACATTCTATTGTCAAGTTGTGGAGCAAGTTTGATATATCAATGGTTGTTTTAGGCAATAGGTTGAGTGCATCGACATCAATATCAACATCCTCGTAGTATGGGTCATTTTTTATTTTGTAAGTTAGCGCGTTCAAAACATTGTGTTTATTGACATAGCAATCATAATTGTTTCCTTCTAGGTTTGTTTGACGTATAATAACAAGTTCAAGGTCTTCTATCCTTGGGAAAACTTATAGTATGTCCATTATATTTGTATTGTCCTCCTCTTCCATGTGTCACTTGTAAAACAGGGGTTACTCTAGCAATAAGCATTTCTTCTACTTAGGTAAGTTTTTTTAGGACATCTAGTTGTGTTGGACTACAACTGATTTGGAATCTTATTGAAGAAATTATGATTAAAGATCACTGAGGATTTTTTGATTAGATATGTAATATGATTAAATCAGTATTATGTTGTCATTGATGTCAACTAGTTTGAAAACACTTATCTTGTAAGTTACTATACCGAGACATCTGAAGAAAGGTGAAAGATATGAAGAATAGAGAAATCTACATGAGGAAAGATGTACATGACAAATGAGGATAAGGAACAGATTGAGTAACTTGTTGATGAGTCTATGACTTGATGATATTGACTTTATTATGTTGCATTCATCTATGATGAAGTATAGAGCTGAAAGACACAAAGTAATGTTGTCGGTAAACGAAGCATTTCTAGTATACACCGACGAAGTGTAGTGTATACCGATCACAATATTAACCGAGCAGTGTTCACCGACATATTTTTTTGTTAACCGAGTAGGACAGAATTAATTAAATGATTAGTTTAGCTGATAAGATTGATGAGCTGGCAAGGGTATAACATCGAGGTAATGGATAATGTTTGTTACATAGATCGACGGCTGACAAAATTCAGGAAAGATCTAAAGGATGGGAATCAAATGTGTTATTGACACAAGTGCTGAGAAAGTTTGAAGTGGCAAAATCTATGAATGTGGTTAAGAAGCAAAATCTAATGATGGAGAAGAAAATGATTTACTCGTCTATATAAGAGAACAAAATTTCTTAATAAAAGATGCCGAAAGAAGTAGAAGCTGCAGGAAATATTGTGTGAACAAGGTTTTCATGCATTTTGATCATACTGGTTAAGTAAGAACCGAGCTACAAAGAGCAATTATCGTCGGAAAGTAAGTTGATACAATATTGAATCTGAAGTGAAATATTGATCAGAAGGATTTGTATGGACTGAATATTGATCTGTAATCTACAATTGAATTTTTATTAAGGCAGATCATTTACTATCACATATTTAACCATTATATACAAAAAAAATCTCTTAACCGAGTGGACACTGAAAGTCTTATGATGTATCATTCATAGAATGAATATTGTTATCCTGTCAACCCCATAGTGAATGCTGGTTGGACGATAACTTCTAGTCTAAAATCCTCTAACAAGGTCACACCTGATAGTGTGTTTGTAAACCTTTAACAGGGTTGGGTCTTAATCGACCTCACTTCAGAAGAGTGAACAATTTTGGGTTGCCGGTCCCAGGTGGTTTTTCCCTTTACAGGGTTTCCACATTAAATCTCTTGTGTTATGTGTTGATTGTGATATTTGTTTGTTATCATTCTTTACATGTTACATGTTAGATTTGATCGGTAACTATTATAGTATTTGACTGGTAATCGGTAAAAGCATAGACAATGAAAGTATTTATTATTTACCGAGGAGCAGAAATTGAGGAAGTTGTTTTGAATTATACATTTTGTTTCGGGACACTGGATAACTGATTCACCCCCGTCTCAGTTATTCTAACAATTGGTATAAGAGCGTTGGTTGCTTAGAATGAAGTTTTGAGGACTTAAGCATAAAGGTCTCAAGATGTATAAGAGGGAAGTACCAAAATTGAACAAAGAGAACTTCGCAGTATGGCAAAGTTGGATGAAGCTACACATATCTAGAATTGGGAACTCTGCACTAGATCTGATGGAGAATGGCTACATACAACCGCCACTGGTCTCTTAACTCTTGATCAATTGAAGGAAAAGCATGAACACAAAGTTACTATGATGGAACTTGCTACTACATGTACCGACGTTGAATTTGAAGATATTAAGACATGAACGATTTCCAAAGCAATGTGGGTTAAGTTAACACAAATATTTAGTGGAGATCTAAATGTCAAAAGAGCCCAAGCTAAAAGTTTGAGAGGCAGATTTGATGATATGAGAATGAAAGAAGGTGAGAACATTGTCCAATACTCAAATAGACTCAAAGAGGTGGTACATGCTATTATAGCATTTGATAGAGTAATTGATGATGAAATAGTGATAAGCAAGATTCTCAAAACTTTGCTACTAATTTATGCAATCAGGATTTCTGCAATTCATGAAACAAGAGCTACATCCAACCTTACTCTTGACACTCTAATTGGTAAACTTACAACCTTTGAATTAAACAACTTTGATAATAGTGTTGTTCCTTTTGTTGAATCCACTTTCATGTTTTCTTTGAAGATTGGAAAGTCTAGCAAGAATAGTAAGAATTGTGAAAGTGATGCCAATACCGGTGATGAACTTGATGAGCTTGAATAACTTATGGCCAGAAGATTACCCAAAGGGAAAGGAAGGTATAGAGGTAAGCTACCTTTGGCATGCTTTAATTGTAAATAAGTCAGTCACATTGCTACTAGATGTCCTCAGAAGAAAGCTGATGAAAGATCCAAAGACCGATTTGAAGGAAGCTATGGGAGAAGAGTCAACAGAGGCTACCGACACAACAACAGAGACAATCAAGATGAAAAAGGCAAAAAGGTATGTTACATAGCTGAAGATATTGAAACTAAATATGATTCTGATGATGACATAGAAGTCATATTTGTTGCTATGAAAGATGACTCAGAGGAGGAAGAGAAACATGAAGAGACAACACTGATCTCTAAAGTAAGTAGAAATGATACATGGATCATAGACAGTGGCTGTACACATCATATGACTAGTGATGTAGAGAAGTTTGATCATCTTGTTGAATATAATGGAGGATCTGTGAGAATGGGAAATGATGCACCTTGTATGGTAAGAGGTAAAGGCTCACTGATGATTAATGATAGATTACAATGTGAAAATGCATATTAGGTAGATGGATTGAACTATAATCTGTTAAGTGTGGCTCAGCTGAACAATTTAGGCCACCGACTAGCTTTTGAGAGCAAAAAGGTGAAGATCTATGATGATGAAGGAAGACTTTGTCGGAACTGGTACACAATCTAGAGGTAATCTATTCTATCTTGATATGGATCAGTCTTCTTGTTTATTAATAAAAGATGAAGATGCTTGGTTGTGGCACAGAAGGTTATGCCATGTGAACTTTGACAACATGATCAAGATCAGTAGAAAAAAAAGAGTTAGAGGATTGCCTAACTTAACAAAACCTGATCATGCCATGTGCCATGAATGTCAGAAAGGTAAGATGACTAAGTCTAGTTTTAAAAGCAAAGAATATTCAACAAAGAAGATACTTGAGTTGGTTCATACCGATCTATGTGGTCCTATGAGAACTCAGAGTTGTTCTGGTGATAGATATTTTATTCTTTTTGTTGATGATTATACCAAATTGATGACTGTCATGTTTCTGAAAGAGAAATCTGAAGTTTTCAAAATGTTTAAGTGGTATAAAGCTAAGGTAGAGAAAGAAACTGGAAAGGAAATAAAATGCTTACAATCTGATAGAGGAGGTGAATTTATCTCTGATGAATTTATTAATTTTTGTAATGAGCATGGAATCAAAAGATAGGTATCTACATAGAGGACACCTTAGCAAAATGGCATTGCTGAAAGAAGGAACGGGTCTATAATTGATTATGCTAGAACATTGATGATACAGAAGAATGTTGCTCAGACATATTGGAGGGAAGCTGTCAGTATAGTTGTGTATGTTCTTAACTGAGTACAACTGAAAAAAGACTCCAACTGAACACCTTATGAACTATGGTTTGGACACAAACCTATTGTAAGCTATTTCAGAATTTTTGGAAGTAAATGCTTTATTTTGAAAGATGAGAGAAATGGAAATTTTGATTCTAAAGGAGATGAAGGGATATTTCTGGGATATTCCACTATAAGTAAAGCATATAAATGTTTGAATAAGGTTACAAATAAGATAGTTGAAAGTACTAATGTTCATGTTGATGAGTTTGATGACAAGTACATAGAGGAAAGTACAAAGGAATCAGAAGACTATGGTAGATTTACTTACATTGAACATCTAGAGTATCTATCGACCCCGCAAGCTGTAACAACCGGTCAGTAGGGAAATAATGCAAGACAACAGGCAACATAAATCGATGCACGAGATGGAGCTACCGAGCAAGGAAATGACCCTGAACAGGATGAGAAAGAAAGGAGAAATCAAGTTTTGGCTAGTTTTGTTAGAAGACATCATCTTGAAACATAAATCATTGGAGACAGACATGCTGGAATGTAGACTAGAAGCAAAACAAGACAAGGTACATGTTTAATTTGTGAATTTGAACCTAAAAATGTGAAAGTTGCATTAGAGAATGAAGAATGGGTTAATGCAATGAAGGAAGAAATAGAGAAAATACTGAAGAACAAAACCTAGTCCTTAGTACCCCGACCAAAAGATAAAAATGTTATCGGTACTAAGTGGATATATAGGAATAAATTGAATGAAAATGGTGAAGTCACAAGAAATAAAGCTAGATTGGTATGCAAGGGATATGCACAAGAAGAAGGCATTGACTATGGTGAAACATTTTTACTTGTTGCTAGATTGGAAGGAGTTAGAATGCTACTTGCATATGCTGCACACAAGAAATTCAAAGTCTATTAAATGGATGTGAAGTCAACATTTCTGAATGGTATACTTGAAGAAGAGGTCTACATCAAACAACCTAAAGGATTTGTTGATCCTGACAATAAAGACATGGTATGTAGATTACATAAAGCTTTATATGGATTGAAGCAAGCACCAAGAGCATGGTATGAAAGACTGCATTCTTACCTGTTAAGTATTGGATTTGTTAGAACAAGTGAAAACAACAATCTTTATGTGAAAGGTGATACTGATGATACTATTATCATTGCTACAATATTTGTTGATGACATTATTTTTGGAGGCTCAGATCTTGTCTGCAAGGCATTTGCTGATGAAATGCAAAAGGAATTTGAAATGTCTATGTTTGGAGAGATTAAGTTCTTTCTTGGACTACAAGTGATTCAACAGAGTGATGGAATATTCATCACACAATCTAAATACATAAAGGAAGTATTGAAGACATTTGGCATGGAAGATGCTAAACCTATGGGAACACCGATGGCTACTGGATGTAAATTGACAAAGGAGGATAAAACTACAAAAATAAACCAAACACTTTACCGATTCATGATTGGCAAGTTAATGTATGTAGTTCACAGTAGACCAGATATAGCACATGCTGTGGGTATTGTTGCAAGATTTTCTGCTAATCCTAGAGAATCACACATGATAGCTACAAAAAGGATCTTAAGATATCTGAAGAAAATAGAGAATTATGGATTATGGTATCCTAAGGAAGGGAAGTTTGAACTGAAAGTTTACACCGATGCTGATTGGGCTAGAAATGTGGATGATAGAAAAAGCACCACCGGAGGAGCATTTTTCGTTGGTGAAAGACTTGTAATCTAGACAAGTAAAAAATAGGCTTGTATCTCTCAATCTACAGCTGAAGAAGAGTATGTTGTTGCTGCTACTAACTGCTCAAACATTGCATATATCAAGCAAGTGTTGGAAGGAATGAATGAGGTAATCACTGACTCGGTGATTATATATTGTGACAAAACTAGTGCTATTAATATTTCAAAGAATCTTGTGATGCACTCTAAGACAAAGCATATATCTATTAAGTATCATTACTTAAGAGAACAAGTGCAAGAGAAGCAAGTGAAGTTAGAATTTGTCACATCTAAAGAACAACTTGCAGATATTTTTACAAAGCCACTACCAAAGGACACATTTGAATACTTGAGGACTAGACTTGGGGTCCGTCCCCTGTCTATCGGCCACTAAGGTGATCTGGTTGTTACATCAGCCTATTTTTATCAGAAGATCATTCATGTCGATGCAACATAGTTCACACTTTGAATCATGTTCAAGGTTGTGATTAAGTGTGAGAACTTGAACCGATTGGAATATTGGTATACAAAGATACAAAGGAAGATAGAATTGTTTGTTTATTTGTTTCCTTGGCATTGTTGTCAAAGCGAGAGATAAATAATATGAAAAGGAATAAGCTATGAAAAGGAACAAGCACCGATGAGAAGTATCTAAGGGAGAGACAATCTGAAGAGACAGACTATTGAAGATCAGTTACAGAGAACAGAAGCAGGAACAAGAGAACTGAAAAGATCACAACTACAGAATGGTAAAGTTGTATTATTTAATGCTGGTTTAGTAATGTAGTGATTAAACATATTAAGTCTATTCGACTTATAGCATTTTGTTTACAAAGTTGTAGAACATATGTTTGGTATGTGTATGGTACATTTCATATTACTTGAGTTGCCATCAATGCCAAAGGGAGAGATTGTTGGGCTACAACTGATTTGGAATCTAATTGAAGAAATCATGATTAAAGATCACTGAGGAGTTTCTAATTAGATATGTAATATGATTAAATCAGTATTATGTTGTCATTGATGTCAACTAGTTTGACAACACTTATCTTGTAAGTTACTATACTGAGACATCTGAAGAAAGGTGAAAGAGATGAAGAACATAGAAATCTACATGAGGAAAGATGTACATGATAGATGAGGATAAGGAACACATTGAGTAACTTGTTAATGAGTCTACGACTTGATGATATTGACTTTATTATGTTGCATTCATCTATGATGAAGTATAGAGCTGAAAGACACAAAGCAGTGTTGTCAGTAAATGAAGCATTTCTAGTATACACTGATTACTGTAGTGTATACCGATCGCAATATTAATCAAGCAGTGTTCACCGATGCATTTCTTTGTTAACTGAGTGGGACAGAATGAATTAAATGATTAGTTTAGCCGATAAGATTGATGAGTTGGCAAGGGTATAACATCGAGGTAATGGATAATGTTTGTTACACAGATCGACGGCTGATGAAATTCAAGAAAGATCTAAAAGATGAGAATCAAACATGTTATTGACACAAGTGCCAAGAAATTTTGAAGCGGCAAAATCTATGAATGCGGTTAAGCTGAAAAATCTAATGGTGGAGAAGAAAATGATTTACTTTTCTATATAAGAGAACAAAATTTCTTAATAAAAGATGCCGGAAGAAGTAGAAGTTGCAGGGCATATCGCGTGAACAAGGTTTTCATGCATTCTAATCATACTGGTTAAGTAAGAATTGAGCTATAGAACAATTACCAAGCTACAAAGAGAAATTACCGACGGACAGTAAGTTGATACAGTATTGAATCTGAAGTGAAATATTGATCAGAAAGATTTGTATGGACTGAATATTGATCTGTAATATGCAATTGAAGTTGTATTAAGGCAGATCATTTACTATTACATATTTAACGATTGTATACAGTCAAAATCTCTTAACCGAGTGGACTCTGAAAGTCTTATGATATATCATTCATAGAATGAACATTGTTATTCTGTCAACCCCATAGTGAGTGCTGGTTGGACGATAACTTCTAATCTAAAATCCTCTAACAAGGTCACACCTGACAGTGTGTTTGTAAACCTTTAACAGGGTTGGGTCTTTACCGACCTCACTTCAGAAGAGTGAACAATTTTGGGTTGCCGGTCCTAGGTGGTTTTTCCCTTTATAGGGTTTTCATGTTAAATCTCTTGTTTTATGTGTTGATTGTGATATTTGTTTGTTATCATTCTTTACATGTTACATGTTAGATTTGATCGATAACTATTATAGTATTTGACTGGTAATCAGTAAAAGCACAGATAGTGAAAGTATTTAATGTTTACCAAGGAGTAGAAATTGAAGAAGTTGTTTTGAATTGTACATTTTGTTTTGGGACACTGGATAACTGATTCACCCCCCTCTCAGTTATTCTAACAGGTTGTTTTCCTAGGTCCAAGTTGTTTGTTAGAGAAAATCGATGTACACCTTTTTCTATGGAACATCTAGAGCATTTGGTTTCTAGAGTATTTTTTCTTATGACCATACCCATGTAACTTTCTTTACATATGATGCATGTTTTGACTTTTGATGATGCATCTATGCATTGTCGGAATTGTTTCATTGTTTCATAAAAATTTGTTGTGAAAATAGTAGTTGGCGTAAGACTAGGTATTGTTGGGTGGTTGGTACTTGAGATTGGTACTTGTTCATTATGTTTTTGCCTTTTCCATTCATTAATAATGAGTGGTTGTAGTATAGAGTCACTATTATTTGGTAGGCTACTAGTTTTAGTTTGTGTGAATGGTCGTTTCTTATTTTGTGGTACTATGGTTTCTTTAATTTGAAGTGGTGTTTCTATGTGTACAGAGGACTTCTTTAACCTTTGGATTTGACGTCTAGCAGAAATTTCTTCCTTGTGTCGATTGTAATATGCCTTATTTTTTTCTCTTTTTTGTTTTATTTTTGTTTTAGCAATTGAAATTTGCATCTGCATTGTGTTAAATAGTGGCCACTATTCGTAACCCAAAATAAAAACAAGCGAGGAAATGAAGAGTTGAACTATGTGCATTGTGAATAGTTTAAGTGTGACATCAAATAAATCAGTTTGTATAGAAAGTTTGATTAAGTTGTATTGAATAAAATAATATAAATGTTGCCTAAAGGGATGAGAAATCACAATAGAAGTTGCATTATGTGCAATGTAACTTAATTTTTTGATGTCTTTGAATCATAACTGTACAACAAATTTATAGAAATCTAATAGTTTAAAATAACATCAAAATTAAATCTGCCATGGCATGCAAGGAGCAGAATAAAAGAGGGTCATAGGGAAGACTTAGGGGCAGCTGTAGGTTCTAAGAATTATAGATAGAATTCTATTCCAATCAAAGAGCTGGTACATTTATCCTTTTTAATATCTGATTAATTTTACAACTATGAATTTTTTTTTTGTGTAGCAAAGCGATGTGGTAGTTGTGGACATATTATTTCTTCTATAAAATTGAGCTGAAAGTAATATGTTCACTTAAATAAACATATATTCCTACTGAATCTGCACATAATGTGTTGAAATGATATGCCTATTATTTCTACCCTAAATTGGAGTTGAAAGAAATATGTTTAACATTTAAATCGACACATATTCCATTGAAATTGAACATAATTTATTGAAATGATATGCCTATTCATATGCTTGTGTAGTGTTCAGTTTTATGAGTAAGATTCGAGGGGTGTAATGAACAACCATTCTTTGGAACTATTTACTGAGTTTCAATTACAGAGTTATTTTCTAGCTCTAATGTATTTATTTACTGAGTTTCAATTACAGAGTTATTTTCCAGCTCTAATGTATTATGCATGCAGCCATTCTAAGTGGTGTGTTGAACTTTTTGTATGGATCAAATATTGATTTAGAACAAAAACTGTTTAAGTTAGGTTTGGTTGTGTGTCTACACTAAAGTTCCATCTGAGAAATAAGCATTTAGTAAAGGACATTAGGCTCTACACAGGAATGATGTATGATATCAATCCATATTTAATTTTTCTCTGCAATAAGTTGTACAAGCACAAACATATATAATCCCAATCTACCATTACTTAGAGCACATCAATTTAATTTGGATTCCTAAAAGTACCTATAGATTATGTACATGAAGATTGTGTTATGAGTTGCATTACTCATCAACGAAAGGATTAAAATGTTACTTTGTTCCCTCTGAAAAACATTAGCGCATCTTATCCAGAAAATACACATTGTTGAGAACCTCTTTAATATTGCCAATATATAAATTTATTGCTAATTGAAAATTAAGTCCATACAAAAAGTTGGATAACATTGTCCAAATAAATATTTCTTTTGAAATAAAATAGTAAAATTGTACTTTATTTTTTAATTTGTTCAAACAGTTCTAACTTAGAGAGATTGATGGTTCATAATAGCCTTATTTGGAAGCACAAATTTTTGATATTTTAGAAAGCAAACAATCGCTTTCAGTCTTGAAGTCCACTTTTGTAGCCTTTTTGATGGTAGTTTTTCTTCTACTTTCAGAGTTGTAGAAATCAATTGTTATTGAAGGGTTAAATATGAAAGTGATGTAATAGATAGCTTTGATGATGCCTTCAGGAGTTTTGTCAACCTGGGTGTCATACTGCAACATGTAGAGGTCTCTCACAGACATTTTTTGTAGATTACCTACTACTTCATCAAATGCGACAACCCAAATTGCACTAGTATGATCTTGGAGCTTTACTTGCAAGAGGTACTTGTAGTTGCATTCTAGAATGGTTTTTTGGCATCTAGAACAAAACCATGTTTTATTAGTGCTTTCAACACATTTTTTCTTACATTCTTTCCCATTCACATCTAGTGGGCATGCTGGGTAGCAGAAAGAATCTTGCTTAGTGAATTTAACAGTTGCTTTTATTGTAGCCTCAAAGGGCTCTATGTTTGTTATGCAATCTTGCAAGATAGTTGCAATTGTGACCAAATTGGTTGTTCTATTGGTCTTTGTTGAAAGCGATGACAATGTAGGTATGTCATTTTCTTCTCCTTGGATCTTGGATCGTAGGGATTCAGCTTCTGGGATGGATGGATCTATTGTCAATACAATTGTTGTTGTGCTATTTATGACCTTTCCTTTGAAATCAGCAACATGATCATTCCTAATAGCGAGAACAAGAACCTTTTGAGAAGCCTTCAAACTTTTAACCTCTTCTCCCTCTTTCTGACAAATGGGCCCCCATAAGTTGACATCAATGAACAAGAGTGACATGTCCATTATCTTCAGAATCCTATAGAGGATCTCAATTGAATCCCTCCATCGTATTGTAGAAATCTCTCCAACAGTGACCACCACTCCAATAATATCAATTAAAGTGTTGTCGATAATGTTTGCAATCTCATTAATTGTCTTAAAGTTGTATTGAATAGTCCCAATAGATAATTCATCATTGCAACATTTCAATGTGGATGTGTGGTTTAGAGTGATTTCCATGTGGTTGTTTAGCTTGTTGTATTTGATGTTTGCTTCTTTGACTGATCCTTTTGAAATGGTATACGTGGTTCCTATCTGCACTCTATCATAGTGCAATTCTGCAATGTGATTATAGCAAACAATCCCAGTCTCTGTGCCTTCATTGTCCAATATGTCAAAGTTGAAAACCTACCCACTACCATGTTGGTTATTAAATTGTCTCAGTTCTTTTTTGCTTGTAACCCTTCGTTTGATTGTCCACCTAGTTTGGTAAGGATTTAAATCCTTTATAGGGCTGATACTTTTAGGTAGTGGAAGTTCCTTATGAGGTAGGTGGATACCAAATTTTGTACTTTTGGTGGGTGACACAATTGATTTCTCTTCTTGCATTTGTCCCTCTTGAGACTTGTATGGATACTTGGGTCTCCCAATGATTTGGTACTCTTGGTGGATGATGTCGAGGCTAAAGATGATTATGGTCCTATTTTTTTATGGTAGAAATAGAGAGAATTAGGTATATTTATTAAAAGTAAATAAATAAGATTAATATATGAGTGAAAATGGAAAATGTAAAGGCCTACTTGGAATCTCCCATGGGCTGACAAACATAATTTTTTAATAATACAATAGATTGTATTTTCATCCTTTCTGAGAAGAATAGGTCATTAGATCTCTCAGGCAAAATTGCTAATTGCATGTAATTTCCATCAAACAAGACAATCTTGTAGCGGTCTATCTGATCTTCAAAGATAGTTATCCTCTTGAAAGATAAGATCTGAAGAATTGGATTTGTTACATGATCTCCAATATTGATGGAGCGTATAGCATTTCTCGTCAAGAGTACTTCAACTTTAGTTACCTAGAACATAAATTTTCAATTAATGAAGTTGTTTTCATTAAGTTGGTTTATGTTTATATTAAGTAATAAATATTTGTTACATAATAAAATTCATATTAATATATTGATGTACAAATGTATCCATATTTTAAACTATAATGATAACCAAAATGAACTTTCAATTGGAGACAAATACATACATGCCTATTAAGAGTGGAAACCAAAATTTAGAATATATTAAATATATTTGTTCCTCTAGTATAAAATAAATATTAAAAGAAGGACGAATGGTAACTCACATTATCTGTGCTCCCTTCTTGGTTGGAACATATAGAGTTCATTTCAGTTGATATAGTATCCTGCAAATTATTTGATAAAGGAATGTATACATACAGAGTTAGTAAAAATAATCTAGTAATTTAAATATTAAATAAGGCTAAGCACATTCTTCATTCTTATGTCTAACAAAAATAGAGAAGTAAATGTAGATAAAGGAATTTGAACCTACCATAGTGACATTTATTTGTTGCTGATAGTCTGGAGATGCATTGTTATTTCCCCTTCCTCGAGTATCTAGAGAGGCCATTGTGCTTGTCCAAGTGTCCTATACAATGGAAAGTAGATAGTGCAACCCAACTATTAGACTTCAATGAAATTCAAAAAACAAATGCACTTCAATGCTTCAATTCTTTACAGATATTAGGTAATAAATTAAAATGGTAACTCACATTATCTGTGCTCCCTTCTTCATTGGAACATATAGAGTTCATTTCATTTGATTTAGTATCCTGCAAATTATTTGATACAGGAATGTATACATACAGAGTTAGTAAAAACAATCTAGTAATTTAAATATTAAATAAGGCTAAGCACATTATTCAATCTTACGTCTAACGAAAATAGAGAAGTTATTGCAAATAAAGGAAGTTGAACCTACCACAGTGGCATTTCTTCATTGCTGATACTTTGGAGATGCGTTGTTATTTCCCCTTCATTGAGTATTTGGAGAGGCCATTGTGCTTGTCCAAGTGTCCTGTACAGTGGAAAGTAGATAGTGCAACCCAACTATGAGACTTCAATGAAATTCAACAAACAAATGCACTTCAATTGAATTCAATGCTTTAATTCTTTACAGATATTAGGTAATAAATTGTTCTAAACTGGCTTTAATTCATGAACCATCATGAAAATGAAGAGTTGAAAGATTGAAAATAAACTATTATGTTCTATTTAGGGAGAAGGTGACAATTCCTATACATAAGCCTTACATAATTATAAGTGGGTGTAACACTAGCAAAACTATCATAACCTGGAATGACAATTCTATAGCCATAGGAGGCACATATTACTATGCAACAATGATAGTAATGGCTTCTGATTTTAAAGCTAGGTTTATCGCAATACAGGTATAGCAGATTTTACATTGAAATGAATAAGAATTGTTATAGAATAACATTAGAATAGAAATTGTCAAGTGAAAGGATGAATGGTCCTCTTATCAGGACTCTGGGTTAGCACATTTGGGATTCATCTGAAAAAGAGAAGATTTATGAGCATAGACTAAGTATTTATCCAGCCTACTGTAAGAGATTAATTTATGTATCATTGTCTCACCAAACTAAGCAGGCTTCTCTCCTAAATTTACTCTCATAATTTGTACACTAACAAAAATATCCATCTGATAAGTTTGTTTATGTGTAAAGTCACACATTTCATTGGTCTAATTTCTCATCATTTAATTTCAAAATACAACAAACTATAAAGATCCATAACAATAGTCAAATCTGTTAGTACAGTCCCATACTTAATCTCACCTCATTCAAGAAATGTCTTCTTAGGAAGAAATGTTTGATCATGTCTACTAATACAATAGTACATTTTTAGCCTTTGGGGGAATCATTTGCATATTTTGCATATGTTTGAATCAACAATATATAATAGGTTTCAATATTGCAATTTTTGGTGAGAGTGACTTAAAATATGAGATTTTGCAAATATAGCCTTTGGTTTCATTGCCCTACAAGGCTGTAACAAACATAGCATATTTACCAAACTTCATATTTAATTGAATTACATCAAAAAGAAAGATATTCTAATATGTTCATATAGCCAGATGTTCCAATGGATGAATATATTTCTGATGTTTAATTCAATGGCATATTTGAAAGATATTCATCCATTTTCAAACATAGCATATTTGCCAAACTTCCCCAAGTGTTTCGATCATGACCACAATGTCCATATATAACAAAAAAATATTATAAGATATTTGATTATAGTTAAGATCCAGAAATGTGATAAACATTAATAAGTATAGCTTGATACTAGATCAAATATATCTAATATAGTAATGCAAAGTAAAACCTAAACCAAATATAAAATTGAAAATAAGTATGTTCTAGGTGAGAAGCAAAATATATCATATGACTCTTACAACACTTCCCTAAGATGTAAATCATGTGTGGCCAATGAGTTACAACACCCAACCTGCCCCTTCTGTGAAAGTGTGAGCATTAAATTTAGTTTGGCATTTTGCATCGAAAGGGAAAAGTCATATCATGTAAATACAATTGTGTTATAAATATAGCATAAGTTTGATTTGAATAAATCATAGGGATTGTGGTCAAGCAATAGGGCCACTTGGTTCTCACGTTGGAGACTAAGGTTCCAATCTCCCCAAGTGACATCTTAGTGCTGGTGAGCTTGTTGAATCAGTATCCCTAGTACAATTGAAAGCAAGCAGGACTCTTGCAGTTGATGTAGAAGAAAGCTACACTAGTAAATTTTACCCTAAATTTCGATGAGAATTAGTTGAATTTTCTACAACAATTGGTCGAATAGATGACTAAAACTGTGGTCGATCTTTTTTCGTCGAATTTTCTATAGGGTGAATAATAGTCAAAATTTTGACCATATAATTGGTTGAATTATCGACTGAAACAATCTCTTGGAACTGGAAGAATAAGACATCGAATGCATAGCATTGTCGTTGATTCAACTGGTGTAAAGGTCAAAATTGAGACCATTTTGTCATCAAATTATCCACCCAAGTGCATCAAAGGGACCGTTGAATGCATAGCATTCTGGTCAAATTTAGTACTGTGTAAAGGTCGAAAAAGCGACCAATACTAACTTTTGTTTTTAAAAAAATGTGACACCATTTTCAATAAATTCCTACTTTTAGTTGAATATATTGCTTGTCTATAATTAGTATGGATATATGAATCTATGAAGCTTTGATTTAGCTATTTTATTCTATTTAGCACAATTAGATTATTTCTCAAGTAGGCCCACTTGAGATACATGTCCCCACTCTTTTTTTTTCATGTTAGCATAGATAATTAAATTTTATAGTCAGTAACTTGGCTTCTGCTAAACATTACTATTGGACTATGTGATGCTCTTGCAACTTAGACAATTCTTTAGTAAGTTTAGTTTTGGCATGTTTTTAGTTTAGTTTAGGTATATATAATCTTTTAATTTTCATATGTTATTACTTATTATTAATTGTTTGAGAACTACTCAATTCATTGTTTTGCATTAATCATTATTGTTCATAGTTTTATTTTGTTAAGTGTATGGTTTTCATTGCAATTTTCTTTTTAACATAATAGATGACAATCTAAGTAAAAACATGCACATATAGTGCTAAACCATGACATGCCTACGTCCTTGGGTTGATGTTTAAATGTATTATATTGTCCATAAGAGGTTTTTTTGTCAGATAACCTATCTTTGAGTTTATGGAGAAGGAAATTTGTCAAGCTCAAGATTGATGAAATCTCAAGGGATGAATCGGCCTGATTCCACATCACTTTACTAGCAATCTAGTGAGCTAGAGAGATCAATTAATTAAAGTGGATATAAGCTTAATGTGACAGAAAAATACATAAAATATAAGTAACATTATGCTACTAAGAGATTAAAAAAATATTTAGTCTACTAGAAATGAAAGAGAATTTGATTAAGATCAACCAGTGGGCTTTATTAGTTCATTGTCTTAAATACTTGTACCAGTCAAAGACTATAATGTAGATTCTTGACACCAACATGAGATGCATGCATCTTGTATGGACAAGGTATAGGGACCGAAACTAGAGAATACGAAATCAATAGCTATGCTTACAAAACTAGGAATAGATGATATGTTGATCCTAGGTTAGTGATAGTTGGAAATGACCTATAAGGGCCTATAATGATGTAATAAGGCCAATAGAGCCTCTAAATGATGGTAAAAGCACTAAAAGTGCAAAAACTTGTAAATTGCCTATGAGGGCAATATAAGCCAAAATGGGCTTAAGGAGGGTTAGTTAGGAGTTAGTAGAGGTAAGTGTAATACCCCAAAAATGGGCTATAAGTTCATTAATCTCCTACATCTTCAATTCGAATGAAATCGACATCAAAGTCCTAATCTAAGGCACATCTAAACATCATCGAATCATAATTGATTATCTTAAATTCTACATCAGGGAATATTCCTAGTAATATTCCTAATCATCATAATTATCTTTAATTTTATAATTATTTGGCAATAAATCATATTTATCCTAAAAATTTGATTAATTAAATATTTTGTATATTTAATTAATTAGATTTAATAGTTGCCACTTAATTGTTTAATTAAATTTAATTCTATCTATTATTAATTGTATTATTTAATTTTGACAATAAATCTAATATTCCTATCTTTAATTGATTAAATTCTTATTTAATTAATTAAGCATGTTGTCATTATTTAATAATATAATTTTTAATAAAAGTTTGATAAAATAGTTAATTAACCCATAAATTAATTATTTTATTTCAAAAAGCAGTTAAGTTGAGAATAAATCACTTTATTTATTTATTAAATCATAATTATCCATGTGCACATTCAAGGACCAGTTAAACTCAAAATTGGAAAATCAATGCAAGTTATTAACTTTTTGGAACTCAACATCCTTTTGGAGTTCAAAAAGCTAATCTAAACTCTAATTTGAGCTAAAAAGCTATTTTTGCATGTTTTTGCATATTAACTATCTTTCATGATCAGATAACTCAAAAATCAAGATGAGTTAATTTGAGTGATTTATGGCTTTTATCCATGCACCTCCAAAGCCCTGGATTTCTATAAATTAAAGGCTTCAGCTCTTCACAAATCATCTCATATTTTGCACAATCACGCTGGAGAATTGGAATTGAAGAATCAAAGCTCTTGCGAATCGACATCTTTGTGAGATCAATCTTATTTTTGCATTCATATTACATATCATTGTTAGATTAGCATTGCATATCAATTTTCAATAGCATTGCATATCAATTTCATCTAGCATAGATTCATATCGGTTTTTATCACTCTTATTGCATAGAAAAATACCAAAAAAAATAGCTTAATTGCATTCAATCTCATATCTAGATCAATTGCATTCAAATCCTTCATTTAGGTGTCATCTAGGTCACTGATCTCGATTACAATCTGAGAACATTAATCTTGCACCTATTAGAAGGCAATAAATCGCTTGGTTAGATAGTTTTCAATTTTGCACGATTTTAATTATCACTAACCTCTAATATTTTACTAAAGTGTTGTGTCTATAGATCAGGTACAATTTTCACACACACATTTCTGGCACCCACCGTGGGGTAACCCACCTTTGCATGCTGGTTTTGATTTTTTTTTGGGAGCTAAAACCCTAAAGTTTCAAAGATTTAATTTTATCTCCAAAATGACTTAGAGTTTTGGTCTAAAATTTTTTTTTCAAGTTGAAGACATATCAGGGAAGCTTTGATGTTTTTAGAATTTTTTCAATTATTTTGAATTTTTAATAATGTTTTTTCAATTTTTCATAAAAAATTAATATCTGACGCAAATCAGCATATTTTTCTAAAATTTTTACATTTTTGGAAAGCTCTTCAAATTCTACAAGGGATATATTATTTGTGTTTTAAATTTGGATGCAATTTAATAGCTCAAATAGTTAATTTTCAAAAACTGGTCTGTTTTGATAAAATGGGTCTCTAGGGCACAAATGAAGATATTTTTCTAAAATTTTTGCATTTTTGGAAAGCTCTCTATTTTTTAGTAGGGGTCTCTATTCTGAATTTCTATTTTTGTGGCCAAAATCATATCAAAAAAATCAGATCTTGTTGACTAGGTCAAATGTAGTGCAAAAAAATTAAAATTTTATGATGGGTATGCACTTATTTTTCATATGATTCAATGCATGATATGAGTTGTCATTTGGATTAATTTATAGTTATTATTGCTCCTAAAAATTGATTTTTAGAGCTAACCCTATGGTTTTCATAAGTTGAATATATTTTGCATATCTTGTTTGCTTGTTTGCTTGTTGGAGAGTTCGTCACTTGCTTGCATAGAAAAGCTCAACAAAAATTGCTAAAAATGAGGTAGAATCTACTAAGCGTGTTGCGAGGATCACAAGGTATTCTCCTTGTTCTGAAAAAATTTCAATTTGGACTTAAAATAAATCTCTTATGTGTCAAGCTTGTGTGCATCTTTTCATGCTTTTGATCTATTTTTACACACTTGCATAATTGATACTAGGTTGTGACCCCTTAAGGATTCATTAAGTAGTCTTAGAATACTTGTGATTGATCTTGATTGCTATCTTGGGTTATTGGACCCGCTAATCCACCAGCCCCTCATTTCCGCCCCGTGGTTGCAATCTTAGCGCCATAAAGGGGAGGGGTCAACAGGACAAAAGCGTTAAGTGTTCCACTTGGCAACCCTTTTGTGCTTTTAGGAACTCACTTATTTTCTAAGTTGGAGACTCATTTTCAGCTTGTGTGAGGTGTTAAATGTTCCACTTTATGGACTCATCTCATATTTGCTTTAAGCGTTAAGTGTTCCTCTTTCTACTTTTTGGATGTTTTTGGTAGATTTGCTTTCGGGAATATATCTGTGCTCACATAGTAATTAGGCCCTATGAACACTATTTGTGATTCTTGAGAGATTGGATTCCTAGCGAAATCCTTCCTTGACGACGAAATCCTTGTAGGTAGGGAGGATACTTAGTGCGTTTCACATTCAACTTGGTTAGTGAGTCTTCTCTTATTGATCAACACATTCTCTCTCCGGAGAGGTTGATAGATCACGTGGGGTTGATATCATGAGCTTTGGTGAATCAAAATTGGTTAGTGCATCTTCTCTTATTGATTGATACATTCTCTCCCTGGAGAGGTTGATAGATCACTTGGAGTTGATATCACAGACCTTGGTGGAACAAAACTTTGTCTTAGCATGTTAGATTAATCTGCTTGCTTTGTTTGGGTTAAAAGTGAAGAGGTGTCAAAACCTTGAATCTGGAGCCAAGTCCCCTTGTGGTATAAATCTATGAGTCACCTTTAGAGAGGGTTAACCGTAGCAGACAATCCCTTCATAGGGAAAACTGCGTTGACGGAACCTCAAGCGGTAATAGCCATTTTCGCCATGGTAGTGACAGTCGCTATATAAATGTCCTTGTGGAAGAAATCTCCACGGGTATGGTTCATTGTTGGGTTGTCAGATCTCCTTAGCAGCTCTTGAAGATTAAGTTCTCAGACTGTGTCAAAACCCTGGTGCGCCGGGATTGGAGTTCACCCCTTTGAATCATAAAAGTTGCAGAGTCAAACCATTACTAAAAACCCTAGAGAGGCCAATTTTTCATTCTCAGGTATATGTGTGTTATTGCAAAACTTTTCAGAACATACATAATTAGTACTCAGGGATTAGCATAATTTGGTCACTTGATTGTTCATGCGCAAGGTTGCTTTTGCCCTTGTTCATTATTTTTAGACGTGCTTGGAATCACTTGCTTGCTGTTCTGCGTGCTTTTTTATCTACTTGGCTATTAAAAATGATCAAATCTGGTATAACCTTCAAAATTTAGATAGTACAATTTGCAAACAATCCAGAACTGAAAACCTTAAATTTTGCAAAATTTGACGTAAAATCTTTTCTGGAGTCAAAAGTCATTTCAGCAAGTCAAAAGTCGTATGAGTTTTGTCAAGTGTCATTTCAGTACTGCCTATCTGTCGTATGATTGAGTACCCAGTGTCATACGAGTTTTCATGCTAGCAAATTCAAGAAAGTCAAAATCCTGTTAGCAACTGTCGTATGATATTTACAACTGTCGTTTCATTGCTACCCAACTGTCATACAAGTTTTACAACTGTCATTTCATTTCTACCCAACTGTCATACGAGTTTAGCAACTGTCATTTCATAGACTACCCAGTGTCGTACGAGTTTGCAGAGTGTCATTTGGGAAAATTTGAGAGAGTTGTCAGAAATTGTCAAATTGCAAGATATCCAATGTTTCCAGCCTAGTTCCAGAATCTGTCAAAAATATCATTGTGTCAAGAACAAATCAGTAGCTATTGAAAATCAGTACACATGTCTCAAAGAATCAGTACACATGAGGAAGAAATTCTAATCACCGCTATGATGAAGCAGCTGCAAGCTATGCAAGTCCAGCTTGATAAACTTGAGAAAGAAAAGGAACCTCTATACTCTTTTCCATTTGATAAAGACTTGTACATGTCACCATGCCCCCGAAAAAAATTTGAGTAATATGATACCTCTTCCATAGAGAGTGACACATCCAGCTTTGGAGACTGATGACTATGATGACAGACAATGTAATGATACCTATGACACCTCTGTTCCTAAGAGTCCTCCTCGTCGTTCATTTCTACTTACTACAAATGGGCCATCACATTGGATAGATCGTGATGGTGATCCATATGATTCTGATTTTGAAAGAGATTTTGATGGCTTTTGTGGACAATACCTTGATGATGATCCATCTACTACTACTGAGGACTATAAAATACATCGTGCTAGCTTGAAACGTCAATACTATAAGGATCTCTCCTCTAAGAACTCTCAGGATGAAAATAAAGATTACACTCTCAAGCAAGATCATGTTAATGCTGAACCTTTGTCTGGTGATGGTTCCCTTCCATCCCCTACTTCCTCCAATACTCATACATTTCTTAAAGCTTCCGAGTCTTTCAAATCTTTCACAGAACCTTCATCCGACACAAGCCTTGATACTTTTCATGCGGTTCCCTATAGTTATCCTCTAGGGCTACCTCTTAAAGAAACTCAAGCTAACCTTCACTTGGCTGCAAATACTTTCAATAATGATAAACCTAAAGAGCCTAAGCCTTCATATTGTATAATCCCTACTTCAGCTAGTCCTCCACCATCTCTTCCAAAGTCATCCATACAATCCCAACATGCTTCCTTGTCCTTAGAAGTGGCTCCATGTCAAGAGGACTCTAAAAATGATGAAGAAAAGAACATAAAGAAAGATCAAGATCAAAAACCCTCCATGTCATCCACTCATTTTCACGATGTCTCTTATCCACCTCAGGGTTCTTTTGATCCTGTACCCCCTTTTTCATGCATTCCATCATGTCTTAAGTCTTCTCCTAAGCAAGATCAAGCTACTACTTACACTGTTGAGCTTATTGGCAATCAAAATAACCTTACTACACTTGCATTTTCCAAAGATGATACTTCCATTAAGGTTGTTAAAAATAGCATTGTTACTTCCAATGTTAAGCCTATTGAAAATCAAAAGAAAAATTATGCACTTGTGCTATCCAAAGATCCTTGTCAAGATCAAAGTCTTCCATCTTCTTGTTCTACCACTCCATGTTCACTTCCACTTTCTACTCTTCCTAAGTCTTTGCAAGCTTTGAAAAATCCTATCAAAGAAGGTGCTCATATTCAAGATGTCCATGATTCTATTGAAAATTCTAATCCTTACTCTAAAGATGCTGATATCCTTGGTTGTCATATAGATGCTGATGAACTTATTGATTATCCTTTTGCATCTTCCACTTCCATCCTTGGACCTCTTCCACCACTACTAAGGGCTTCACGTCTGCCTTCCATCTTGGGTCCTTATGTCCCTTCACTTTCCCCTCCTAACTCTCCTAATTCACCATCCATCTTGGGTCCTTACATCCCTCCATCTCCCATTTTTCCTCAAGATCAACATAGATTCATACCCTTGAATCATTTTTATCCACCCACCCATCTAAACCAGTCATATCCTCCTTCCACAAATCCCAAGTCTTTTGGAAGTAACTTGAATGTTCAATACAAGAAAAATAAGCAATACAAGAATCCATCAAAAAAAGAAGATCACCATGTCTCCTCTAATAGACATGGAAACATAAAGTCAAAAGAGATATCTAAGAAAAAAACTACAAGACAAGTATGGGTTCCAAAATCCATCATTGAAGATATTATCTCTAGATCATCAAAAGGAAATAAAAAGCCTACGGCTATATGGATTCCAAAGTCTCTCTTGAAAGAGTTTGGTGTTGAGCAAAAAGTGAAATTGACATTCAAGCTTCCAAAGGCTTCCACTACATCTCCTTCCAAAAATATTTTTCTATTTCATGCGCCCAAACCTCAACCTCTGCTATCCATTTGCCATATTCCTTCACGTATTCCTTCATTCACGATTCCTCCATTATCTCACCACCCTTCAAGGTATGTGTTGATGTTGAATTTGCCTTCCTTTCCATCTACCCTTTCACAATCCTTCCATGCATTATCCTTCTACCTCCTATCCTTTTTCCTCACTTGCCTATTCCTCCTATCTTCCAACCTCACTCACTTTGCATAAAACCTTATCCTCCATTTTTCTCTTTCATCTCCCTTTCCCTATCAGCATCTTTGAGCGTGTCATTTTGAATCCTTGGCATATCATGGTTTATCCTTTCAAGGAGCATTATCTAAAAAGCTTGCCTTCTTCCAAAAAAAAAAAATTGAAAAAATTGAAAATGTGCCTTGGTGAAAACCTGGAAACAGGCACCTTGGTAGCAAAAGTAAAGAGAAATAAATTCATTCTATGGTGAAAACCACTTCCTTGTGGCACCTTGGATAATTACCATGATGAAAACCTGGCAATCAGGCATCATGCGTAGTTCTTCTACATATTTCATCCATTCTGTCTTCTCTCTTTGATCTTGACAATGTTGATCTATACACGAACATTTGACTATTTTGTGAGCTATCTTACGATGATCTTGCTTTCATTCCTTCCATGTTTAGCCTTCATATCCATCTTCCTCCATTCATTTTCACCTATCGCTATCATTTTCCCCTTTGGTCTTGATCTAATAAAAAATAAAAAAAAGAGTAAAACACAGTGCTATGAAGCCTCTTGACATGTCTACTCTTTTGGACTACATCCTTTCCTGCTCTTGCATCATGCTTTTGTGACTTATCCTATGCTAGCCTTTCATTACTTATCCAAATATGCTTTACATGACAATTTTTCCCTAGCTTGAGTATTCTTGAGGAGTTTTCCCTTGAGGATTTCTTCCCTTCATTCTCCTTCATTCTCTTATCTTCCATCTCTTCCACCATCTTGCTAATCCCTCTTGTTCTCCACCTTGCTAGACATTGGGACTGCACGATATGATCTTGCTTGGGAGTTTGCAAATGGAAAAAGATGATATCAAGTATACCAAGTATCAGAATAATTATCAGAACAAGTATCAGAACCAGTATCAGAACAATTATTAGAACAAGTATCACAACCAGTATCAAAACAAGTATCACAACCAGTATCAAAACAAGCATCAGAACCAGTATCAGAACAATTATCAAAATCAGTATCAGAATCAATATTAGAACCAGTATCAAAACAATTATCAAAATCAGTATCAGAATTAGTATCAGAACCAGTATCAGAATTAGTATCAGAATCAGTATCAGAATCAGTATCAAAACTAGTATCAAAATAATTATCCAAATTAGTATCAGAATCAGTATCAGAACCAGTATTAGAATAATTATCAGAATCAATATCAGAATCAGTATCAGAACTAGTATCAGAATAAGTATCAAAATGATTGTCAAAACAAGTATCAGAACACCTACTGGGGCTACATCTTTTGCTTTCATTTATGGGTCTAAAGTGGTACTGCCTATTGAGGTTGAAATCCCATCACTCAGAATCAAAATGCATGGACTTGTCACCGACGATGACTACAGAGTGTCTAGGTTACAAGAACTGGAACTACTAGATGAGCGCAGACAAGCAGCGTATGATCATCTCAGAGTGTATCAGAAAAGAATGTCTAGAAGCTACAACAAGAAAGTCAGACACAGAGAATTTCAGGTTGGTGATCTAGTGTTGAGAGAAAATCCTAAAAATCAATCCCATCAAGAACGCAAGGGGAAGTTTGAACCCAACTGGCTAGGTCCCTTTGTTATCACTGCTACTTTTGGCTCTGGTGCCTATCAACTCTCAACGACTGAAGGAGAACAGCTCTGAGAACCAATCAATGTTCTCCATCTGAAGAAATTCTATGCCTAAGGCAATCAGTCTATGGTAAAATGTCCTGAAAAAATCTTAAAAATCAGAAAAAGTCCTAAAAAAAATGAATATCTTGGTGAAAACCTAGCAATAGGTGCCTTGATGATTCACAAAAAAATCAAAAAATATCAAAAATTCAAAAAAATTGAAAAATGAAAAAATACAAAAAAATGAAAAAAAAGAAAAGTGCCTTGGTGAAAACCTAGAAACAGGCGCCTTGGTAGCAAAAATAGAATCTCTACCAAGATGGTGAAAACCTGGCAAACAGGCACCACTTGTTCAAAATGCTCCATCTATCAGCACAATCTTGGTCTTTCCCAGCTTTCAGTCTTGCTTTAGTTTGTACATATCTCCCGGTTTGTTTCAACATTTCCAGTTTTCAATAAGTCGGTCTGTACACCAATCAGCTTGCGCGTCTATATCCTATCAATGTTTAACACTTGGGGGCAATCAATGTCATATCTTATAGTCTCCGATGTATCTTAGACGTGTCATATCCACTCAGAGTCCTTTGAAGCTTCATTTGAGTCAGTCAATCAGTCTTGTCTCCAGAAAAGATTTTGCATCTATAACAACGCAATCAAACATCAAACTCAAACTGAAAACAATCTGTGCTTCATGCTTTTATCTCTTTGTATGCTTACTGATTCGCATTGAGATTTTTGCATATTGTGTCCCTTCAAGCTCCTCAATGATGTCCTTTACAGGATTTAGAGAGTGATGACTGGGGGCATAATCTTTTCTTGGTTTTCTGCTTGTATGTGAAATCTTATAACTTTGGAAATTCTGGATTGAAATGGTGTCTGACTATAAGAGCCTCTATCTCGAATTGGATGGCCATGCGTACCTCGACCATTGATACCTGGAAAATTCAAGGAAGTTTGATCTAACTATTGTCTTTTTGAGTAAGTTCTTTCTCCTACTGTGGAACGTGATCTTGCCTAAGGATGTGAA
Organism: Chamaecyparis obtusa; assembly: GCA_027943335.1. Lineage (NCBI taxonomy): Eukaryota > Viridiplantae > Streptophyta > Pinopsida > Cupressales > Cupressaceae > Chamaecyparis > Chamaecyparis obtusa. The sequence continues at coordinate 166,567 of BSBK01000094.1, forward strand.
TGATAAAGGGTCACTACGGGTAATTCACATTGGATTTAGAATGATCTCTTGACTGTTTGATGTGTTTGCAATGCAAGGCGTACTCAGGTCATCATGACGTTTATGTTTTGATGCTTGTACAAATTGCTATATCAAAATGGACATGATATTCAGGTCATCCTGGCATTTATGCTTTGATGCTTATATCTAATCTGACATTCTGAAAATAAAATTAATATTCATATATCCATGGTTGTTGACCAGTGGGTGTTGTATTGATTCTTGCGCATACAAATCGATATTCATATGTCTATGGTTTCATGGCTAGTGGGCATTGTATTGATTTATCCAGTTACCTAAAAGTTCAATGATGATAACAAATCGACATATGATCAGTGACTAGGTCCTAGGTCTTAGGTTGCATTTCATTTTGCATGTCTCATTTCATTTTGCATGTCTCATTGCATTTTGCATGTTTGCATGATCTCACAATGATTAAACGAACTTCAATGCTTAAATGATTCTTCAAATCGCATCTTCAAATCTAACAAGAGCTGAATCCCACACAAAGGTTCCTCCAACGAAGCAGCAAGTAGAATCCTTTTTCGGGATCAAAATTCAAATCTGAGATCATTCATATTATTAACTACTTGCATAATAAACCTTCAATCATCACAGAAATCCAATATTCAACTTAACTGATTATCTTCCATCAAACTATCGAAATTTCAACTTGGTCAACCATGGTCAACTCATGGTCAAACCTAGTCAAACTTGGTCTTTTGGGACCTTCCAACGATGCAGAATGTGTTCTTGAATGTGTTTCACCACACTTCTCAAATCAATTAACATGCTTTTAAACTATAACACTGACTTTTCTTGTCAGATTTCAATTTTAATCCCGAAGGGGGCATGGTATTGCACATCATTCAAAGTCTGTAAATCAAATTCTATCAATATCTTTCATCAGTGATCAAGACAACAATCATGTCTAGTCGCTGATTCATCAAAAGTCCTCATCGCCCGGGGCAAATCTATCATCACTCGGGGCATATTAGATTCATTAAGATCCATATCAATCTGGTATTCTCCTAATCTTATAAACTGTATCAGTTTTTGCAACCATCAGATCATAGTGTTCTTTCCTTGGTTCTTTGGCAACTGAAGGATTTGGATGTGATACTTGCTAGTTCTGCTAAGACAATCGAGTCTAGAATGGGTCACTCACTTCTTATCAATCCTAAGGTTCAGAATCAGGCATTTTGACACTTTTTCGCAATCATAGGTTCATTTGCTGCTACAGTGAACATTATCTTTGGTCATTCAGGACCTATTATCTCCATATCAATTCAATATCAATCAGCTTCTATCTCATATCAATTATCAATTTCAAACATCAGTTTCATATCTCTATCAAACACAAACTATCTTTGAACCACTGCGCTTCACACAGTAATTCAAAGAGGGGCAAAATGTAATACCCCAAAAATGGGCTATAAGTTCATTAATCTCCTACATCTTCAATTCGAACGAAATCGACATCAAAGTCCTAATCTAAGGCACATCTAAACATCATCGAATCATAATTGATTATCTTAAATTCTACATCAGGAAATATTCCTAGTAATATTCCTAATCATCATAATTATTTGGCAATAAATCACATTTATCCTAAAAATTTGATTAATTAAATATTTTGTATATTTAATTAATTAGATTTAATATTTGCCACTTAATTGTTTAATTAAATTTAATTCTATCTATTATTAATTGTATTATTTAATTTTGACAATAAATCCAATATTCCTATCTTTAATTGATTAAATTCTTATTTAATTAATTAAGCATGTTGTCATTATTTAATAATATAATTTTTAATAAAAGTTTGATAAAATAGTTAATTAACCCATAAATTAATTATTTTATTTCAAAAAGCAGTTAAGTTGAGAATAAATCACTTTATTTATTTATTAAATCATAATTATCCATGTGCACATTCAAGGACCAGTTAAACTCAAAATTGGAAAATCAATGCAAGTTATTAACTTTTTGGAACTCAACATCCTTTTGGAGTTCAAAAAGCTGATCTAAACTCTAATTTGAGTTAAAAAGCTATTTTTGCATGTTTTTGCATATTAACTATCTTTCATGATCAGATAACTCAAAAATCAAGATGAGTTAATTTGAGTGATTTATGGCTTTTATCCATGCACCTCCAAAGCCCTGGATTTCTATAAATTAAAGGCTTCAGCTCTTCACAAATCATCTCATATTTTGCACAATCACGCTGGAGAATTGGAATTGAAGAATCAAAGCTCTTGTGAATCGACATCTTTGTGAGATCAATCTTATTTTTGCATTCATATTACATATCATTGTTAGATTAGCATTGCATATCAATTTTCAATAGCATTGCATATCAATTTCATCTAGCATAGATTCATATCGGTTTTTATCACTCTTATTGCATAGAAAAATACCAAAAAAAATAGCTTAATTGCATTCAATCTCATATCTAGATCAATTGCATTCAAATCCTTCATTTAGGTGTCGTCTAGGTCACTGATCTCGATTACAATCTGAGAACATTAATCTCGCACCTATTAGAAGGCAGTAAATCACTTGGTTAGATAGTTTTCAATTTTGCACGATTTTGATTATCACTAACCTCTAATGTTTTACTGAAGTGTTGTGTCTACAGATCAGGTACAATTTTCACACACATAGTAAGAAGTTATTAAAGGTAAGAATTTAGTGTCAACTAGACAAAAAAAATTAAGTTTGTATTAGTTTATAACTAACCAGCAACAGTCAGATAACTGACTGTTACGATTATGCAAGAGGATAAACTGCTTTTGGAAGCCTATTTGGTAGGTGTAGGTGTGTGTAGGAGGCATGGAGAGATGGTGGAATATCGACAAGCAATGTAAAGAATATCAAATTAATAAAAAATGAACTGTTCTCTGCAATATCTATTCACTGTTCCACGAGTACAATCTAAAACAATGAATTGTCTTGATAGTTTGAAGTGATTTCGCATAGAAATGACATAGGGCATTGTATTAGTTTTTATTTACCCTTTTCTTTCATTTCTTATTAATTTCATTGTATCTTAGGAAACAATAATAGACTGGTGCATTCAAGAACAGTGACTGGTTGGGCACAGTCAAATACTTCTTGTTCTGAGGCTTTAAGGATGGTGAACCTCTCCCACCCTTTGTAATCACTGTGATTGGTGGGAAAGGATGAAAATGTATTGTTCAACCTTTTTTATATCCATTGTATGCAAGGGAGTGCAGATTTGTTGGAAGAACCACAAAAGTTGGTTGTTTGCTGATGGAGACTAAGCCCGGATTGAGACACTAGTCATTATGAAAGTGATTTGATCCATGGAAGTGGAGATTTGGTGATGGAATTTGTATGGGGGGATCATTTATGAAGTGTTTGTGCTATTATTTTAATTTGGGAGTGAGTTTAGAGGTCTTGTTGAACAGGCCCTAGATTAGTGACCCTAGAACCAAGGGTTTGGTTGCAAATCAGTTGGGTTAAGGGTAGAACCTTGTAAGTTTTGAATCCATTATTTCTCAACCTCTAGAAAGATTTTTTCAGTATTTGGATTCATGGGAGCAAGTGGAGTTAGGGGTTTCTTTGTAAAAGTGGAGAATTAGGCCTAGTGAGGATAGGCTAGGGTTATTGGATCTTGGGTATGGTCCAAAGGAGCATAGGCTAAAAATTTCAAAGGATTTAAAGATCCCAAAAGGGTATCAGAATCATGTATTAGTTTCCTTAGTTTTTTGGGGAAAGTTGGAGGAAAAGTCAAATTAATGACTGGTGAGGGCTACTAGCTTCAAGGACTGATTGTGTGTGTTGGATAGAAGATGACTGATCCAGACTTAATGGGTTGATGAAACATGGTAGATAGGCTATATGGAGGTGTTTCATGAAGTTATAACAAAGGTTGAGGCTTTGGGTGAAGATATGGTGTCTAGGAGGAACTAGGTACACTTGGGAGACAAGTCATTGAGGGGCATTGAGGGAAAGAAGTTATTGCAAAGTGGAATGGATTTTCTATATGATATGATGAAGATGGATACCACACACCACCTCTGCATCAGAACATTTCTTTACACTATACTCACCTGTCTATATAATCAAATCATTATTTTTTGTCATTGACATCACCAAAGAATTGACTGGTATTTGTTAGTGCCAGAATAGTCACTGTAGACACAATCGGTGTTTGGGTTTGTAACCACACAATGTATTGACCCTATATAGTGTAATCACTTAAAAATTTCTTCTATCAACAAAGACAGTTGGTTTTTTACCTACATAGTGCAATCACTTAAAAATTTCCAAGGCTTTTTGTCAACAATCACATTTTTTCCATATCCAACAATAACTATAGTCGAGATGACCACAATTTGTTGATGTAATTTGCAAACCAATCTAGCACTCCTATTGAAAATTGATTTGATAAAATCATATTGCAAAATGATCCCAAGGTACAACCCTGAATTTAACCACACATGCTCTATAGAGTTATTTTCTAGAGATTATGTATTTGTGCACATAGATTGACCTTGAAGGATGAAGCAACAAGCTGTAATGGAAAATGAACACAATGAATTTAAGGAAATTAGTTGTGTCAAACAAGCACCTGAGTATAGATGCCTTAACATGCAAGAAAGGAAGCAAAAGTATACTTCTCATGACCAACTCTGTAGAAAGCCTATTTGTCTAATATATCTTAATAAACTTACAAGTTTTGTTCAAAAATTCCAAATGTGGTGCATATCAACCAAAGCTATTAGTAATTTTGAAAATAAATAGCATGGAAATACTAGAGAAAGATCCAATAAATAGAATCAAAACATCAAATAACTCAAGAAGATTAAAAGCCATCACTATGATCAAAATTACAAACTATGTTCCTTGCAAAAATACCTGACCAGTTGCAGTCTTCCACTTGCCTGTACAATGAGAAAGAAGGAAGCTCATCAAATGGAAGAACTCCATTTGTAAGTCTAGCCTTGCCTACAGACCAAAAACATAAAAAGTTTTGTGGGACAAATAATTAAAAAAAAACTATTTCAAATCATGCAAATTGAATCCTTTAATTGACTAGTATACATGGAAGCCTAATAATATTTAATTGATGATAGCTATTAAAATATGTTAAACGACGATGAAATAATCAAATCCAAATAATAAAGAAGATAATTTCTACAAGATGATAAATAAATGTCTTTAGAAGAGTAAAGAAACATTGAATATTTTAGTTGATTAGTTACTCAAAATAGTACACAACTCACCAGCATACTTTGTACAACAGTAAGATTCAAGTGAGCCAAATTATTCATAATCTTCAGAATACTAGTTGCCACTTCTTCAAAATTGATAGGAAGCATATACATTGCTTGTATCTTCAAATCAAATAATTAGAGTAACCCTAGTCGCTTGAATAGGTGAACAAAAATTATCTATCTTGACTCAAATCTAAGCAAGATGCTTCCAAAAGTGTATATGGCTTGAATAGATAAAATGAAAATCACTAAAACAATGAACTTGAGGTCAATATAATTCATGGAGGCAAATTTTTAAGAAAAAATATTATCACAGAAATAAAACCATAAATGTACTACATTAATTCATATATAAAGGTCACTGGATATCATCATGAATACATGTGTTACAAAACATCTAAGAGATTATTTGTTTTTGCTTGTATTCACATCACAATCTACAAAATTAGAAGACTTGTACATATACTTTTTATTCCCTTGTTTACATTGCCTATTCAGAAGATATAATGAAGGATTTAACCAAGTTGTCTCTTTTTGTCTTTGCTTCACTTCTACTACTCTTTTTTGTAGTATCAAAGCTCACCCATGCAAAGGGAAATAAAGGGGATTTTAGGGAGATGATATTCATTTTTGTTTATAACAAATGTGAATTCATTTGAGTGTGTTTTCCTTCAAGCACAACTTGGCCTTAGGTCAATAGCATTAGAGCACCTCATTATTGTCTATCAAATCCTAGTGGTATTGGAGTTGCTCATCTCAATCCTTTTCAAATTTTGCATGTCTACTCACACAAGGTCCGCATGGAGAAAGTAAGCTCTAGAAGTTCATGAACCTTGATCTTACTTATCTCCATAATCTCAATAGAAGATGGCAGACAAATTGATAGCAAAGATGCAGCAACAAAGGGATGATTTGGAGAAACATTAAGAATGGATATAGCTTATAAGCATGAATCCAGATTAGAATGTCACATAATATCATATAAACAACAAAAACACCATAAACTTGTAATCATAGCATCATGATCATACCATTGTATCATCATATGCTTCAAGTTCAACATCAAAATATTAAAATGTCAAATGATAAATCATAACATCAAGTTCAAGTAAAGGAGATAGAGCCTGTATAACCATATTTGTTTGTCATACCCTTTTTGCAAGGAACTAAAAAATTATTCAAATTAAACAAGTATGAACTGTAAGAGACTAAGAAAGAAGGAAAAGGTGTTACCTCACTAGGATGATAGTAATAATGAGACAAAGAACCATGAAGACTAAATCCAAGGAGACCAGATTTGAACATCTAGGTTTGATCAAATTCAAAAATTGGTTTGCCTTCATAGCACTGTCAAGTCAACAGCATGAGCATTATTTTGTGTCTAGAGTGTCATCAATTTTTTTAAATGTAGAATGAAATGGTTGTAAGTATGCATTTCTGCCACATGCAAATGATTTTGAGGTATAGACCTATGCAATCCAATCTCCCAAGGAATAGATAGCACCACTTATCACCATCTTTGCCAAAACAAGATTTGTCATAAAGTGATGTTAGAATAGTTACTAAAATGGTCATAAATTATGTTCTTATAGTAAAAGAATACTTTGACTTAAGAAAAAAACTACACAATATTAAAACATGACATTGTGCTTTAAAAATTAAAAAGGTACCTGTAATGAAGAACTTCATTTTGACTTGCTAATTGGTTGTCACTATTAACTCTAAGCTTATCTTTAAAGTTTGAGCTTCGCTTGGTTTCGAGAATAGTTTAATATTCTCTACTAAACAAGGCCAACCATGTGAAGGTGGAAGCTCATTCGGCCCCTCCCCCCGCCCCCTCCCCCCGCCTAACATGACTCTAAATTCCCCATTAACATTTAATAACATTCATTCTTTCATCCATTTTTGAAATATAACATTCAATCATTATAATCACATGATAATGTTCATTAACACATAAAATTCATTAACACACAACATTCATGAATAATTCATTAACACAAAATTCATTAACACATAACATTCATGAATAATTCATTAACTCATAAAATTCATTAACACACAACATTCATGAAGAATTCATTAACACATCATTCATCAACATTACTAGTACAAAATTACATCCATTAAGACAATGTTCTTTCATTAGCAAAAAATGTTAATTACAATCATTTCTTTTTGAGTTTCTTGCTATTTTTTTAAATCATGTAATTTCTAAGAGGAAGATCAATGTCCTCATCATTCCCCTCCTCTACTGATTCTAATTCCAATGCATGTCTCCTCCTCATCTATTTAGGAACATGAAGTCGCTACACCAAAGGGGAGTTCGCTGCAATAACAACTACTTCATGAGTTAAATTCACACCATTTTATATTAGTGAATTACAAGTATTTATTTAAGTAAAAGAACTATAAATCAAAAAATTAATTTAAAAGAACAAAACATAGATTTTCTTTACCTGAATGTGCCACATGATCTACATGGCAATCAGTCTTAACATCCTTCGGCACTCATTCAACATGACATGATTGTCTATCCTCTAAAATATACACAAAAAGGTTACACCAAGTTCAATTTAAGATGTTAAATTGTATTAATAATTACATAATTAGTTTTAAATAGAAAATGAGCACCTCCATGGATAGTATGATGCACATCAGGGGCTTCATGATGAGGCGTATGATCTGTGTCATGATTAAGAGGCTACATTGCAATGTCATGCACATTATTATCAAATAGATTGTTGCTCAAGTATTCAATTTCTAATATATTTTTTGACATGTTTACCTATGCACATGATGCAGGAGACTCTTCAGTTGGGCCAGTGGAAGCTTACCGTAGGCATTCAACCACAGCTTGATAGCCTTCCTTGAAGGCAATTTTTTTGTGTTCTTCCATGGCCTCTAAATTAAAATTAGAGTCCTACATTTTTTTATTAAACAAAATTATTTACATTTTATAAATAATTTTTCTCTGCAATTTATTTACTGCTACTTACAATTCGTGCTTTAATTTTTGAATATCCACTAGAGCCAAGTCTATGCTACCCAATCTTTTGCAGCTTGGCCTTTATTGCCTTTGATGTGTCCTACAACCTATGAAAAGTTTGAAATATGTTAGATGATATAGATATAAAGATCAGTAATTAGTGCATTATTACATTGTACTAGTAGTTAATACTATTGCATACCTTCTCTCATTTGCTAGTGTAATTCCTCTTTGAACATCCCCTTTCTCCTTTGCATCCAAAATGAACTCATTACAATCCCTCACTGGAATAAAGGGAGGATGCTCGTACTTTGGGTTCTGGATGAGAATCTTTCTATATGAGTTCCTCACAGTCTTAAGATGTTTGCAAGCTCTTTCTAAAATTCTCTTCTCATCAAAAATATTATTACCAAACTCATGCTCTAAATCTTTAATGAGCTGATCTTTTAATTTTTTTCTTGCAAGTTCCACCTTTTAAGAAAAAACACAAAATTGTTAGATATAGCTAGTAAAAGAAAAGACCTGAATGAAAGGAAAAATACTGTACCAATTAATGATATGAAAAAAAAATAGTGGGATAAAGTTAGTTCACTTATGATGTTCCACCTTGTACGTATGGTTGGCCCAAATATATGCAGTGCGAGGTCATAAAGCTTCTTATAAAATGAATTGTTTCCTGCAAAAAATATCGTGGGATAATCAATCCAAAACTTGTTATGAATAGGTAAATGCATATTACAATATAAAAAATAATTATTTAAAGTACCTGGAAGCTTAGGACATTTTAAAGGCATCGATTCATTATTGTCAATCAACAATGATGTCTACATAACTCTCATACTAGAAACACGGGTAGATCTAAGAAATGATGGTATATTATCACCAATACATGTACTCTAATCTGTATCTAGCATACCAGACGGTGCCACCGGTGTATCTCCTAGTCCAAAAAAATAATCCACTATGTGATGCACCCAACATTAAAGTACAAATTATCAAATCATAATTAACACAAAACCAAATATAGCAAAACAAGGATTTACCAGCTGGCATAGACCGTGAAGGCGTCGATGTTTGCATGCCCCTTGTTGCTAACATTGCACTCGACAATCTCGAATGGACGTTTGTCAACCTCCTAGGAGGAGTCTCTTGCACTTGATGACCTGAACAATACATTGTTAGCAAAGACATTCTGAAATAATAAAAGTAAGAGTTAACTTAAGAAGTTTTTGAATATTCCAAAGAAAAAATTCCTTGTAACTTGTCAACTAAAGGATTATTTTACCTAAGGTGGCCAGAGCTCTACTAGTACTGGCCTCACCACGTTGTCCTTGACCAAGTTCTGGATCAGTTGCCAAAAATTCCTGTAACAAGAACACATATAACATATTTCACTTCACAACATTAAAGAGTATACAACATAAACCTTTATTGAAATTTTGTTATAACTAAAGATTCATTACTGCTTTCTTCATAACGATGTACTTGCGCTCTCAATTCAAATAGCCTCTTCATCATCTTCTCGGTTGGAATATTTGCTTCATCCAAAATTCTCATTATTTCTAAATTGATTTTTTTAATTTTTGTCCTCAACATAATTGTTATATTAGGCATTTCTGCGATATCATCATCAGAAGGGGTAGCTATTGCCTCTATACTTACTATAGGTGCTTTTCCCCTATCCTGAACATCAAATTGTGATAGGAATATTAGTAAAACTATCATAAAAACTCCAAGTCAATAAATAAAATAATGTAATAATATAACATTTTTCAACTATCTAATTTGTACAATTTCAATAAGGTTTACCCTTGCTGAAGAATGGGTGGGAGGAGCATCCTCATGGCCTCTATCATGTGCGAGATCCATATCATCCTGTGACAAAGATTAAATATAAAAACTTCAGCAAACTGAAAGCAATAGACTTAGCAAAAAAAAACTTATTGATAAAATGGTATATAGTACTTACCACCCTCATGATAGTAACTTTGTTTATATCTATGTGATTTAAATGGTAATCTATTAGTAGTTCTTCCTCTGCACTTATTGATTTTATTGCACATATAAAAACTTGATTCCCCTCACGCACCTCAAATATGCGATTGGGTTGCTTATTAGTTGAGGAAGGTCACGTACTATTTATAAAATCTGCAATATTACCTATTCCTTTTGGTCTCCCATCAATGTATATTGCAAATATTTTACTTTGATCATTTTCTTTCCATTGTATATAATTAGCTGATAGTGCATACCTACGCATACTTTGTTTATATTGAACAATCCACATCCAATCATTGTAATTGTAACACAGACTAACATACTTGAACAATTCAACAACTTTGTTGTAACATACCTTTAGCCCATCCATAAAAATTAGGCCCAAACCATGTAATGAGGATGGAGCAATGCGATATATCCTCTCATTAACACAAAAATTAGTGTTAATTGGAGGTCGTTCATTGGGTACCCATTCTTTCTCAATGTGTGTGTACCAAAAGGGCACCTTGATGTCGCCTTTGGTCTCATCATCATAAGAACATGACCCCCCATTAGCAAGGAAAAATTGCATGTGTTTATCTAATTTTTTTCTAATCTTTTGACCTCTAGTTGATCTCCCTATTTTAGTCATACTACATGTAGAACTTTCATCTAGCATTCCCTCATTTCCCTCATTTGATGTAGATAGATCTAACAAGTACCTATTTGGTGGGTCCTGCAATCCATCAAATGAGATATTGTCACATCCCCACTTCAAATAGAATTTTGATAATATTTAAATAATATATATAGAATAATCAAGTCGTGACCCATACGTACGGTTCTTCTTTGTCTATACGTGAGAGATATAATATGTACTAAGTTGAAAGTGATTATATAGTTATATTTCTATACGGTTCTTTTTTGTCTATATATACATTATATGATTATATAATATGTCTATTTATAACATACGTGGTCAATGATAAATAAGAAGAATATAAGACAATTATGTCCATTTATTGACTTAAACCTATTGATCCATGTCACTGTGCATGATCCACATCAAAGGGGTTAAATTTCCTGCATATGTTAATCATTTATCTTAAGTTAGCTAAAAATTACATGATACGTATGCTACAAATAACTTAGAAGACAACATGAACAATATACAACATCGTAAACATGAACAAATTTACCTTATATATGGAATGCAAGATCGTCAACAGAAGGGGTGATGATGTCTGTAGTCAATTGCCTGTTTGCAAAAAGGGTGATAATCAAACACAATATATACATGTATCAGCAGCAATTAATTGAGCATCATAAGCAAAACATTGGTAATTATAAATCACATATATTGTAATCATTAGAATTGAACACAATAAATATGTAATCATTACAATTGAAAGCAATAAATCATGTCAATCATTTCATTGATCATTTCAATTCTGTCATTGACCAAGCCTTTCAAAAATTTCAAGTGCCTCTCAACCATCTACATTGACCTAGTTGGTACAGGTCCACACAATTCAATCTCCTCAACTTGATGTATGAGGTAGTGTTCTTGTGCATTGGAAAAAGTTGAAGGTAGACACTTTTGCATTTCACACATAAGAAGAGGAATTTTTCTTTTCCAATATTTTATATCTTCTTTATTGATTTCTTTAGATGACAACCACCTCATGTATTTTCCAAGATCATATATAACTTGTTTGACACTATTGGCAAAGTGGTGTGGGAGAGATAGAGGTAGAACATACTGCAATATTTGTAAAATGATCTTGTCAATATTTTATAAAAGAATGCAATGAAAACTACATGCAGTATACAAATATATAATGTATACAAAATAACATGAATTACCTTAATAAATGTATGCCAATCATGTGTTTTCATCCCTGGCCCAAATTCACTTTTCTTTGATATGAGATCATTTATCTTCGCGGCAAATCTTGTGAGAAATTGTATTTTTTTTATGACTTCTTTTATAGCATTGCTCTCCTACTCCGACAATAACCAACTAAGGGTACTTGTATCAATCTGGTCTCCATTATTATTTGATCGAATGACATTTTTTATTGCATGGTTGGATTCTTCAATGTCACTACAAATTTTGAAAATTTGATCTTTGTCACACCTTCCATCCAAGATTTTCCATAATGTCTTTGTTACATTCTATCCAATATGCATAGGATCAAATAAATGCATGATTGGGAGTTGCTCGTAGTACGACAACTTAGTAAATTGCGTAAGATAAATTTTTAGTCCTTTTGGAAGTTGGTCATTAATTCATTGATGACCTTCACAAGCATCAATTACATCATCAGTAAACAAAAAAAAATATCAAAATATAAATTTGAAACAAAAACCATCAGATGGAATGATATTACCTCGACGATTTATTTTATTGTATGCCAACTTCCATAGGTGAGGTGTCATTCTCCGTGGCTTTGATCTAATCTCTTCTTCCCCATTGAAAAGATGTTTTTTGGTAATTCAGTACTTATGATTTCTATGGAGAAAGTGTCTATTCTCATCGAACACCTACTTTCTTAAACTTTTTGAATGATGAGATTTCATCTTTGGACCACAAACTGGACATGCAAATTTTCCCTTTGTCTAAAGACCTACAAGATCATGTATAATTGGATAAAATGTGTTAGCTTTGTGTTAGCACTATAACATACCAAAAAAGAGGTGTTAAGAAGAGAACATACCACAAAAATGTGTTAGCCCAAGGGCATCGTGTATTGTCCATACAAGCATTGCATGGAATTGAAATTGTCTTTGCCCTATTGATCTAGAGATGTCATACATAGTGACCCCATTCCATAACACCATCAACTCGTCGATAAGGGGCTCAATATATATATTGATATCTTTAACTTGGTACTCACCTAGTTGAATGAACAAAAATATTACATAATTATTATGACCATTTTGATGGATTATTAATAATAAATTAATCTAGATGACCATTAAATCAAAAAATACTTGAAACAATCAGTGCCAACATTATGTGCTCCCTCTTTATGGACAACCAAGGAGGAATGTTATTGTTGATAACAAAAATAGGCCACATTGAGTAAGTAGATCTCATCTCTCCAAACGGATTGACACCATTCGCTGCCAATGAAAGCTTGAGATTACAAGGTTCTTTAAAGTGTGGCCATTTTTCCTCTATTTCCTTAAATGTTGAACCATCCATAGGCATTCGTATAATGTCATCTTGAGTTCTATTGCATGCATGGTAATCCATAAATTGTGCCAAGCTATTGCACCTAAATAATCATTACAGACGTGGAATAATGGGAATGTGCCGAAGAACCTTGCAAGGCACCTTTTTTGTTATTCGATCTAATTGATATCTACTAATATGACAAATAGGGCATTCTATTGCAAATTCATGTTGTTTATGATATATAATATGATCATTCAGACATGCATGTATTGTTTGATACTCCATTCCAATATCTTTCATAATGGCAAATAATTCTTGGTACGAGCGAGGTAGAATGTTTGATGGTGGTAATAAACACTCACCTATCAACCTATGACCAAAAATATAATTTGTTAATTTAAATAATATTAATTGCTACATGATAAACCCAATGTTAATTGTAAGGGAATTACAACTAAAATAATGAAAAAAGATGACATACCTTAACATACGTGTCATTGCTATGTTGGATAAACCATTCATAACCTTCAAGTTCACCAACAACAATACAATGGCAAGAAGAGTTGTTTTGGAGCCTTCATATAGGGGCTTGTGTGCCTTCTCAAGTATAGGTACATCAAGGTCTGCGTCAACATCATCATCATCATCATCATCATCATCATCATCATCATCTTGATCATCATGATCTTCTTCATCATCATGGTCTTCTTACATGGTATCATTACCTTCTACTTCTATATTCACACCTCCATGTTCCCTCATTTGGGAATCCACATTCTCTGGATTGTCATGGTCCATAACATGAAACTCAGGGAGGTTGACCTATATGAAAATGATGACCTTATATTAACCATGACCATGATGTCATCATCAAATCATGTCTTATGTATTTTATAAATTATTAAAATACATACCAATGGATGAAATTCACTACCCCCTTTAATGTGACCATGTTGCCTACAATGTTTCTTAGCTATTTTGATTAGATATCTTCAAGTCTTTAAGCCCTTACAAATTTTGCAAGGACAATAACATTTTCCATCACTTTTTCTTTTTAAGTTAGACCACAGTCTAGCAATTGTCTCCCTATTTTTTTGTGCATTGATATCGTCAGACATGGTCTTTCTTGAATGGAATGACTTGTTAGTGGAAGAAGGATGATTTGTTTGCAGCCTGTAGATACAAATCGTTACTGAACAACCATTTTTTCAACTATAATTTTCTCAACGCAAAGGGACATTTATCATACCAAATCAAAGTTTAGAAATGGACGGTTCTGATGCTTTTCCATTACAATAGCAATAGAGGGTGTATAGATAGAAAAATAGTTGTAAAGAGTAGATTTAAATAAATAAAATCAGGTAAATAACTAGGGAAATTGAATAACATTATAGGACTCCTTACCTCCATATATAGGCTGCTCTTAAGTAATGAAAACACAAAGAAACCTCTCCTAATCATATGAATACAAGCATGGATTTTTTTATTTCATTGTTAACTTGAGCACCCTATTTCAAATAGAACATTATCATAAAATCTCATAGGCCTTAATTTTTTGTATTTTTTTAATGACATTAACATGGTAACTTTCCAAAGTTAAGCACCTCCAATAATACTCCCAAGACCATTCTTGTGGCTTACCATAATGACAACTCATTTCTTAGTTTCCTGAACTATTAAATTGCCTCTACAAGTCCATAGTACTTCCAATATTAGTAAGCTATCTATAGAAAGGATCATATCAGCTAAATTCAGCCTTCATTGTGTATATGAATATAGCATCCAATACATTTAAGGTCTCAAGTGTTGGACTGGTTAAAAATTCATGACCAGATGACCAACAACAATGAGTAGTGTGATGATCTTTGCTTCACTATGGTGAAGTGGTGAGATACACTAGTGAAATAGGAAGAAGAAGAAGATGATTAAGAATCATTTTTATAAGTAGAAGATGTCTCCTACTTATCAATTGATGAGCTAAAAGGAATTTATAATGAATGGTTCATAAGGCATGACACTTGTTGAAGGTTTTGTAAATGGGGTAGCAAGATAATTGGACTTACATTGGCAGAAGCTCCATGGTTAAGTGTGCTTGAGTAGGAGAAATACTAGGATAGTTGAAGTCTTGATGCTTTTCCCATGTGAGCTTCACCTAGATGCAATAAGTAATAAGAAATAAGTAATAAGTAATAAGTATTTTTCTCCATCACTCAGTACTGATGACAAGTATGTAGTAGAGACTAGGACTAACCTGCCTAACCATTGAGGTGAAATTTTCTTGTACTTTGTGAGTTCAGTAACTAGGCTATGACTTTCATGACACATGCATCATTACAAAATTGCTTTCCATGATGTGTAGTGTGCCTATGCTTGGATAGAAACACTTGTATTATACTTTTTTCACAAACTAATTATAGTTTAAATTTTCATAGTGCATATGATTGAAACTAAGCATCTCTTACTTCCACCTAACCAAGAGTTAGATTAGAATTATAATTAAAAAGAATCAATTTTTTATGCAAGCATTTCATTGATAAATTTCCTTCCATTCTTTCTTCATCCTTTATGTTGTTTCCTTCCAAAACTTGGTTGAGTTGGATTAATAGTAGCAGGTTTAGTGTAAAGTCTTTGTTATATCAATAGGGGCAGCTATCTTTAAATAGGGTTATCCGTCAATATTTGGCAAGGTTCCTGATTTCATCATGTCTTTCATGTTTTCCTACAATCCTCTTTGATTTTCAAGCATTATCTCTACATTCACCTAGGTTTCCATGTTTGGTAGAAACACTTTCAACACAAAAATATTTAGAAGAGGTCCATTCACTGTCATGGATAGATGAATTTATTGATTCTCGGAGTATGCAATCACTATTACTGAGTAGTCATATTGCTACAAAGATTGATTGTCTCAAAACAATCGTGATCTACAATGGAAAAGTAGTGAGATTGATTGTCTCAAAAGATGCTATGAAGAACACTTTACTTAACAAATTCTTTACATAGACAAGAGACAATGCATGAAGGAGCCCAAAAAGGAAAGGCAGCCAAGAAGAAAAGAATATGCAAAAATAATGCTGAGCTAGGATAGAAAGCCATGAAATCAGTTTCATGATAGCCTGAAGTAAAGATTTGATGCAAAGGACACTATGGCTCAATAGGGGTTATAAGAGAGATCAATCATGAACTAAGAACTAAAAATCAAGTCACTCAATGATACACTCATGAAGAGAATGATATTCATGCAATGAAGGCAGGTGCTTTGACAGTCAGTAGCTAGTGTGACAGGTTGAATTTGAGGGTCTTATCAAAAGACAATAAATACTTAAGAAAACATGAGTGTGGTACCCTGTTGAGGTGAATAGTCAGGTGAAATAACATTTGACCATGATAGGTGTTGAAAAAATTAATCTTATTGATTCATAATGGTAGGGATTTCTAGTCTTGTGCCTTCAAGAAGACTGTGAAAAGCTAGAAACATGGTTTGTTTTGATAGTCCAGATGCAGAGGGCATAAAATTTTTGGTCCAGCTTCTAAAGTTGTTGTTGTGACCTATAAAAAGATTTCAATATATGCAAGACAATACATCTTTGTTGTCATAGACTATATTTGTTGATTAATAATTTGTTCTCTTGGCATTACTTTGCGCATTGAAATCAAGATTATTATAAAAATGTTTTGCAGGGTCTTGTGAGGAGAGAAAATCCATGAAGTGCAAAAGCACAATATTTTACTACCTTTTTGCCTTGGCATTTGTCATTATTTTTGAGAAATTCAGTCTATAAAAGGATGGTGAACAAAAATGATAGTCCAATAGATGGAAATTCAAGTCCCATAAATATTAGTGGACAGTGCTAAAACAAAATTATGATAGCCTTCATGTTGAAGTGACAGTCTTGCCTAAGAAAATAGTAGACAATTGTAGGTCCAAACATTAAGGTTGTGTAGAAACAATCTATAAATGCTTACAAGCAAGACAAGAACGGCCTTTGAAAACATTGGATGGCATGTTGATAATGGTTGCCATATAGAAATAGAAAAGGAAAACCATAGAACAGTCAGTCCTATGAAGAATTTAAAAGGCTAAAATGGAAGACAATCTAAATGGTCATGTGACAATCACAAATGTTGTTGGAGTTGAACAAAGAAAACTAGGCCAAGGGAATGATGAACTAATAGGTATAATAATCAATGTTAAACAAGTTGGTGTCAAAAGAACATTGATCTCAAAGGATTTTTAGTTAACCGTGAAGGTAAAATTTTGAAGACAGCTAAAGACAACCAAAAATCCAAGTATAGCCATAAGTAACATCATAATGAGGACAATCATCCCATGACAGTCATGCCAAACAACAATGAGCATGTAGTAGTTCTTGATGGAAGATCAAAGGAGAGTAGACAACAAGTCAAGTTTTTGCAAGAAGTACATGAAATATTTTAGAGGCTAAGTAGCATGACTCACTAATAGTATGGAGGATAAGGTGACAGTCCACTAAAGGACATTCATCCAAGGCAGAATTATGCAAAGGACAGTACTAAAAATTGAGAAGTTTGGTAATGATGGATGATGGAAAGGTCAATGAGAAAAGTATGAATGGATTGGATCAATGGATTGGAATGGATATGGGTAGAGTATAGAAGAGTTTAGAATGATGTTAGAGTTTCTTGTGGATGAGAAGGAAAAGCCATAGTGCTTACGGGAATAGTGTGATGACTGTCCCAACTAGAGAATCACAACTTGCAGAGTCACTGTCTTTAGAAATTCGTGAATAAATTAGATAATGTAGGGTATGGTGGAAGTTGTTTTTGCAAGAGGATAAATCTCATATTGTTAATAGGAAATCTTATGCTCAAGGGAATTTTCTTGAGAATGGAGGAAGAGGAAGAGGATGAGGGGCTCTTAATTTCTATAATCAATTTATATAATTCTTTAAGTACTTTTTTTAGGCTCTTTGTGATTGATCTATAAATACTCTTCACTAAGGGTGGGGATGGTTTTTAATCTTCATTATATTCCATAAATACTCTTTAGTAAGGAGGAGTGTAGCTTCTAATTTATTTCATTCTTCTATATAATAAGTACTCTTCATTAAATGTAAGGGTGAATTTTAATCTTCACTATTGATCTATATTATTCTTTAAGCACTACCCTTAACTAAATGTAAGAATGCCTTTTGTCTTCACCATTGATCTCTATTTTGAGTATTCTTCACTAAGTAATAAATGTCTATGTTTAAATATAATAACACCTATTTTCTTGCTATGCCTTTTCTTTATTGTTTATCTTAACTTAAAATCTTTACAAAGTAATCAGTTTTCTATTGGTGTATTGATGTTTGATTTCAAATTATAAATTTCAATAGTTATAAGGTATGCATATCCATTAATTTTAAAAATTATTAGGAATATGTATCATTTTATTTTGTTCAAGATCTTCAAACTAATGATTTATAAGCTTAATGTGGAGATTGAAATATAAATTAAAAATTAATTAAGAAAATGATATTTGTAAAAAAAAATTAGGAAATGATGAAGAGGATTTGACTCTGCAACTAGGGTAAGTAGATTGATCGGTTTGTTGTACCTCCCACATGTGTAATTTATTCCCTCTCCAAGATGATGGTTGAGATTTATTACTAACATTGTGATCCAGATTGGAGATATGTAATTTATTCCCTCTCCAAGATGATGGTTGAGATTTAATGGGCATTAAGCCTTGCTTGGACCTCTTTCTATGCCCCTCTTCTTTTGCCTCACCATTTCTTGATCTCTTCATGTTAAGAGTAGTTTGACAAGGGTGGCTATGAATGGATTAAAAGCTCTCACTCTCTGACACCTATTGATGAATTGTCAAGGAATGGATTGAGCAACTGAATTACAAGTAATGTATGACATGTGAGGTTACCTTGTTCTTTAGGACTCATTTGCACTAAACCTAGACCGTTTGAATTTATTCTATGTGCGGGTTGTTGACCAGTGATTGGTAGAACTGTGGCTTGATTCGGGGCTCAATGATTGGGCACCCCTTTGGACACGACTTCTAGTCGATGCAAAGATTAGGGTTTTGGAACTAAAAGGCACATAAATTAAACTATAATGTTTTATAGAATGCCAATAAGGAGACATGTGCAATGTGAAGTCATGGACAATGCATGCAAACCGTTCAAAATTATAATGCTCAACGATAGAAATTGGAAACATATGCATTCAGCACATACCTCCTTCGCTTCTACCCTATTCTAGCTTCTACCTCCTTTCGACCTTCAGCACATACCTCCTTCGCTTCTACCTCCTGTTCTAGCTTCTTCCTTTGCAAGCACTAAAATGAAGTTTCAAACCCATTTTTTTACTTTAAGTTATGCCTGTGTTGGTCGAACTTTTGACTAACATAATGTTAGTCAAAATTTTGACCAACACAGGCATGTATTAAAAAAAAAAAAGTTTTCCTTCTATAATGTGACCAACCTAAACATTTCTATTTGATGGTCAAATTGTTTAGTCAAAATTTAAGGTGAAATGTACTAGTGCTAGGATGGAGCAGAGAATCAAGACAGAACAAGGTGGAGCAAAGGAGTAGATCAATGGTCCCACAAGAAGGATAAGGTGTGGAAGAGTATAAGGATTTTTGGTAACCTGAAGGGAATGAAGGAGCATATGCAGAGCGAGCACAATAGAAGATGGACAAGCATAAGAGTAGAAGGGAGAATTAGGGGAGTAGAGCAGTAGTCTCAGAGGAGGAGCAAGTGGAGTGAATAAGTAGTAATATTATAGGATAAGCTGGAGGAGCTAGAGGCAAGGTGAAGGGAGAAGTGAAGTATCCCCATAAATTAAATTGTAAGTCTAGTGATATCCACACTGGGAAAGCACTACTTGAGAAAAGTCTCCACAAAGTTGTAAGGGGTGGAGACCTCATTACCAACCCTCACAAAATAATCTTAAATAAAATATTGATCCAAGAATAGTCTAGACGATGCACATCCGAAATGGGACAATTCCAGCAAAATGCTCCAACACCTAATTGGACATTTCTCTTGAGATGTGCTTCTGTGATCATGAGTAAGAATTTTAATTTTTTGACTCTTTCACACCTCTACAATTTCAAACTCAAAGTAGGTGGGAGATTTAAACAACAAAAATCCAGGGAAAAAAATTAAACATTACATGATAAGTTTCTATAATTTCCTAATATGATACATAATTGTAATTCAAAAATCTATACATCTCCTTCAAATACTTAAATCACTATCTGTTTCAGAAGTCAAGGCTAATAGTTCTCTCTTAGAGTTTTTCTCTTACAACTCAAACAAGGGAGGGGATTGGAAACATCGACCTTTTGTGAAAAACTATCAATTATACTTTGAAAATGATTTGTTCACAATGAATTGGATTGCTAAAAGATTTTTTAGTATGCATGCATATGTAGTGTTTAATTTCCAATGAAAAAGAGATGTTAAATATCAGCAAGATAAATTTAAAGCTAAAAATGATAATAGCACTAAGATGTTATCTAAACAACCTAGCATCTCTTATGAACACAAGCTCAAGCTCCAAATTTTTAGGTATGCATATGGCATTAGAAAGATAGATATTGTTCTCTCAATGGCAATGCATACAATAAACTATGAAATGGAATGCTAATTCAGATGATGTAGCAATATAATTGACATGTGAACTGCATGGTATCCACAATCATAAGGGAAAAATATAATATGATTCACATACTACCCCATTTATCCTTGGAGTCATTTTACTATCTAATAGATACAAACTTGCCCTGTGAACATAGACTGTTAACAAGAATAATTTTTTAAAAGTACAAACAAATTGGGACAGGAAATGCGTCTCCTATAAATTTTTATATAGCTGAAGCTAAAACAACAGGCATTGAACACACACTATACATGCATTTTATGCCACAAAAAATGGAGTTGAAACAAAAGGAGTTGATATTAGTATAGCTATATATTAGGAGTTAATTCTATGCCACAAAATATTTTCATTGGCTGTAGGATCAAACAAGGGGCATTTAAACCAATGGGATGTTGTGAACCAGAAAAACACACGAACCACAGCAAGTGCTATAGAATCAAACAGGGGCATTTACAAGACACATTAATTATCTTGTGGATTGCTATCCATTCTCTCTCCTGTAGCCAAACCAGAGACATTTTTATTGGGTGCAAATCGATCATTTTGGAGCTGAATTCCTTAGTAATAAATTTTGAGGCCTGGGGAATCACCAGGCAAGATGGTGTATGATCCTCTGGATTATTTTCCACAAAGACATTGGGCATTATGGATTTCAAAATTAGTTCTAAGCAATCAAGAGAAATCACAAAAGAATAGTGTTCGTTTAGTATTGTAAAACTTAGGGTATAGTGTTAGGCTTAGCCCCAAAGATAGCACTTAAAACCCAGGAAGCAGAGGTAGATGGAAAAAATGCGTAAAGAAAAATGAAAGGTATAGTTAGGAATTGACAGAAATTGGGCACATTTCAACAGGGTAATAGAGGAAATAGTAAAAACTTGGGGAAATTTCTATGGCAAAGGGTAAGCAAATGTGTGATGATAGAAAGCACAAATAATGAAATTGATTTTTTTATAGAAAAATTGAAATTCAAAACATCAGAGTTTTAGCCTCGAAAGCCCAAGTTTATTATGATATCAAATTTTTAGCCTCTCCAGCCAACATACTTAATGGAAAGTGGAAAGAATGCAACAACTTATAGAAATGAGGTCCGCCAAACCCTACACATGCTTAGATCAAACGACAAGCTCTCCCTTCCATTTTCAATGAAATTTTTTGTTTTTATTAACAAATCCCACACAAAATCCATCAAACTAGCAGTAGAAAATGGAAATTTTAGGCAAAATTAGAAATACATAGGATACGTGTGAAAATTAGAAACTAAATACTGAAGGCAAGATTGATTATTAGGTAAAACCTAAAAATAGGGTGTTAGGTGATTACTGGAAAATATAAAGACGCGACAAGGGCTGACAATTTGTGGGCAAGAAAATGTAATTTCAGGGAGCTTTGCTCCCACATAAAGCCTATCGGCTTAATAAATATTTGAAACTCACTCCACAGAAGATGAACTTCAGCTTTGTTACTATGCTCAATTCTTATATTTGTATCATTGTCAAATATCTTTTTATGTGAAAGAAATTTTATTAGAAATCTTACATTTTTTTGCAACAAAAGTGCATTATTATCTTTTCTAATAAATAAATTAAACAACTAAAAATGAAAACAATAGATAACTATACGATTAAAGAAAAATATTATACTATAGATTTACATGGAAGGATTTCGCATAATCAAATATTCAATTATTTGGGGATGTCTTTGTATGTGAATTGACAACTTAAAAAATATTCTTGGCTTCTCATATTAAAAAATTCCTATCGAGATCATCAATTGTCAAAGGGTCAAAAAATGAGTGAGCCCTTCTGGTCAAATAAGGTACTAGAGATGCAAAGATAAATTTTAGTTTATAAATATAGAATATTATTTTTCATTATTTTTAATATTAACTTTTTTAGTATGAAAATAGATGATATTGAAAATATATAATGATAAATTGATATTTTATAAATCTTCTAAAAAAAACATAATAATTTGAAAAAATGATAATATATATTAGATAATTGAATTATGAATATTGATTATGTAATTGTATTGGAACATGTTTTTTATAAATAATGTTATTTTTAATGAATTTTAATAAAAAGAATAAATAATAATTATGTGCTAATTTATATTTTCCATGAATTTATTTAATAGATATATTGATTTGTTTCAATATATTTATATAAATTAATATTTTTAATTAGAAAATAATTTATTTATTTTAAGTAATATATAAAATGAATTTCACTAGTCATTCTTAATTTCAAAATCTTGTGTTTGTAATAAGTAATTTAGATTGTTGTTCTTTCTTGATCTTGAATATTTGGCATTCTTGTCCTATATCTTTTAGTGTTTCTTTGAATATTTCTTCCCTCATTTTGATTTTATTTGGATTGTTATTGTGATTGTGTATTAAGATAGCATGAGGTCAATTATTAGATTATTTTGAAATTTGTCTTTGTGAGTCTAAATATTATATTTTTAATTAAATATCCATTTATATAAAAATTTTAAATAAAAGAAAAAAAATGAGATATTTTTTTAATTGTTTGACAAAAAATAAATATTGTATTCTTAAAAAGAAACTAAAATAACAAGAAATTATCTTAAATAAATATATAATACGTTTTATTAATTAATTAATTTTAAAATTATATTATTAATAAATTAATTTAAAAAATTATTTAACTAAATAATAATACAAACATTCAAAAATTAAGTGAAAATATTATTCAAATAATTTTTAAATATCAAAACTTAGAAAAAAATTGCTTTCTATTATTTCTAAATTAAAAAAAACTTTGAAATCAATCTATTATTTTTAAATAAAAAAATGCTTAAAATCAAACTTTAAAGAATCCCAAGCATGCATTCGAATTCTAATTTGTTTTTTACCACTCCTTGTCCTCCTTACCCAAAAATCAGCTCAAACATGCACTAAAGTTGCAAAATAAAAGAACTCTAGCTAACAAAAGATAAGGATATCCATGTAATAGCATGCAACTTAAGTTAAACTTAAGAAAACTCACTCCATAGAAGATGAAATTCAGCCTTCATACCATGCTCAATTCTTAAGTTTGTATCATCATCGTATATCTTATTATCTCAAAGAAATTTTAGTAGAAATCCTACAGTTTTTACGCTAAGATAATGATAAAATAAAAAAAGCATTTGATATTGAGCCTACTCCCAATCTTTGATGGGAAATAAACTTCAAACCACCTTAAAAATGAAAACAACTTAAAAAAGGAAACAATACATAACTACACGGATAAGGGGAAAAAGTTATGCTATGGATTTGCATGAAAATATTTCACATACTCAAATATTTCGTTACTTTAAAAAGAAGTTTTTTTTTCTGTGTAATCAACATCTTAGGTAAATAACATCACTCTATTGACTCTCACATCTAGTTATTACAACCAACTAAAAGATTGCTTCAGTTAAATAATAACAAACAAAAAAAATTGCTCACTATATTGTCGGTAACAAACAGAGACAATAAACAGTTAGAGTCTTTATATGAAAATCCATAGAGCTGATTAGGGCATGGGTGCTTTACACAATGGATAGCTTTTCTTCCTCTCCAACCATCGATGAATACAATCATGGTGGAAAATATGGCTTTTGTGGCATGAACTTCTACACACATTTTCTCCCACAATGAATTCAATCATACAAATTACACGGTGAGGAACTTCTTTTATATCAGAATTGTTGGAATTAGGAGAGATAGGTACTAAGAGGGGAGGGATGAATCAGTGCCTTCAAAAACTTTACTTGTAAAACCTTTCAGATCTATAACTGTGTACTATGATAACCGATCAAAATAACTTGAATCTAATTGCATAAATCAATCATCTAGTTAACTTAAGAAAGTAAACAACATGAAATCAATATGAAAATCACATAACACAAGTATTTTGGTAATGCAGAGACCTTGTAAGAAGGTAAAAACTATGGTGGGGATGAGACCCACAAATTCTTCACTACTGCAGAGAGAAAAGGTTTGCCTATTAAGGCTACAAGTTTTTATCACTTCTGGTGATCTTACCCTGTTAGGAGTAACATATTAGATTAGCTAGATCTACCTAGTTATATGATTTAAACAACACTAATGAAGTGTGTACTCGGTTAAGAGATTTACATAAGACTGTTAAGTCTACTTTGTTAAGAGATTTATTAAAAACTCTATCACAATTGTCAGAAAGTAATAGGCAATTATCTGCTAGTTGACAACTCAATTGTTTGAAACAGATCTATAAGTGCTCATCAAAATATCACCTTATTTGTGATGATTCTCTACATTGTTCTGCTCAGTAGCCTTCTCTGATTCTGCTCAATCTGATATCCTTTGTACTCTGTTCTACTTGGTAAACTAATTATCTTGAAGATAGGAAATTTCTTCAAGTGCTCCGTGATTCATATATATTAGTTCACCAACCTCATAAAATGGTGCGAACATACAACATATATAGTGTTCTATTTTTGCTGCCTTAGCAAAAAATTAGGTTACAAGAATAATCATAACCCTAAGATCTATGGTGCAAAATAACCTAGATCAACTATTACAATAAGATAAACATTACATTTAATGAGTATCTATTTACAATAAATGCTCCTCGATCTTGGTAAACCATTTTACAATCTATTGTAACCGTTTGCATAGAAGAATATGCCATTTTAGATTACTATGCCATTTTTTGTGATCATCGGTAAACACTGTATAATATGCTTGATGTATATTGTGATGCTCGGTGTTTACTGACCATCGGTGTCGGTGTCACTGGTGCTCGGTTAACTATGTGATGCTTGGTGTAAAGAGTTTACCAACTGCTCTGTCTTACTTCTGGTTACCTATCGACTCTGATATAAGTAACCAACCGACCTATTTACTATCCATTGATACTAATGACAACCTTAAATGCTCAATAGAGATTAACAATCTCCCCCTTTGGCATTAGTATCAAAACTTTGAATGTATATAGACAAAATGTTTCTATATATTCCTTATGTCTCCACCATATACATATCCACAAAAGTTTCTAAGTACAAAGTACTCCCCCTCGGTGCATGCTCCTGGTAGTATGTAATATACATATTAAAGTATACTTGTTTGGCATATACATGGTTTCCCCCTTTTTGATAATAATGCCAAATACAAAAAATATATATAATGTATACTTACATTTTATCAAAAATGTGTGGATGGGTTTTCTTTACAGACTCCAAGAGGTTGTCCCATTCCTCTTTCAAGTTGGTAAGAGAAATATGCTCAAGACCAACTTGTGCATGCATGTCAAAGATATTATCCAACATTGAAATCTTTGGTGTTGCTACAAGTTGTTCAACTTTGACAATGTGTGCTTCAAAAAATTTCAGGTAAGGAGTGAGTTCTTTTTGTAACTCTGTAACCTGATCAGTGATGTGTGCTTCTTGTTTCCTTAAATCTGCTATCAACCACCAGAGTTCTTGAACTCGGTTAATATACTTTAAGAAAGCAGTTGGCTCAGCGATAGCTACTTGTGTACTCAGTTGTATCTCTACTTCTAAACCTTTTATCTTCTGACTGACTTCTATAGTGAAGGTGTTTGAAGTACAAAGCTTGATTAGAAGTTGACAGATTATCTGGGTGATAGATTTTACCTCGGTAATGACCTCAGATAATTTTACCTTGTTTAGTGCCACTTCTGTGCTAATCCTTTCTACCAATTTGTTATGAATCTTTGATTTTGCCCTTTCTTCTATTCTTTTGTCTCCATCTGTATCAGGGGCATTGATTTTGCCAGTGAGTGTAGCAAGTTGATCTAAGATCGGAGTATTCTCATCAATATTTATTTCTAGTACTATTTGTTGAAGAATATCCCTCACATCATTTAACACTTCTTTACCTTTGTGTTATTGCCTTAACTTTTCTTGTGCCGCTTTCCTTGAACATAATTCCCCATATCTACTTAGTTCCTCAGGGCTTAGGGTTCTCGGGTCACATTCTAGTATAATTATAACTTCATCAATGGTGACCGGCCCTTTGGCTTTCTTCTTCTTCTTCTTCTGTGCAAGAGGTGACTTCTTCTCACTTATAACAATAGCTTTTTCTTCACTTTTTAGAGTATCTTTCCCAGTTGACATCATATCATCCTTCTTTTTCTCCTCGGTAGATGGTGTGGGAGTCTCGATTGTAGTGTCAGGTGGGTTCACCTCGGTTGACTTTGTTTCTTCTAGTTCCTTTGTTTCTGTAGACTGTGCCTCTATTTTGTTAGGCTCATTTGTATCTGTAGGTTGCTCAAGTGCTTGTATCTCAGTTGTATATTTATTTGACTCAGGATGAGAAGCATCAGGTTGTACTTGTGAAATTATTTCAACTGCCTCTACAAGTATAGGTAGTTCACCCGGTAGAGATGTGAACACACTATCAGTGTCTAGTGCTTCATCTTTGTATGGTGTAATTGTCACATCTTCATCATCCTCATCATCAGGATCATGTTAGTGATGTCCTCAATGAGTGCATCATCATCAGTTTTCTTTTGTAAGTGGATCTTTACTTGATCCGGTGCATCCTATGAAATTTTGATTTCTTCCTTTTGTTCGGTGATATCAATTACCTCGATAACTGATATACCAATGTCCTCTATTTTCTTTCCTTTGTTATCATCAATGAAAATGCCTTTACCTTTTGAATTGTGTCTCTTCTTAGACAATTTTAGGAATGCTTCCTGTTCAACTTTCTTTTCTGCTTTCAAAATTGGTGTCCATAGAGAATCAAATATGACATCCATATCATCCACATTCTCATCCATGATCTGCATAGCTCTATTCTTGACTAGAAATCTAGCCTGATACTTTGTCATGTATTCACTTACCATAGCATAGCTAAAGTATGAGGCTACACGACTTAGTGACCGTTCTCTTTTCCTTTTCTCTATATCTAGTGCAATAGCCCATCTCTGACTTATTTTTTCATCAAGTTCCTTCGGCAATTGACATGCGAATTCCATCGATACTTTCTTGAATTTAATCATCATCTGGATGATAGCATGTTCTAGCTTTGTCTTGTCCTCAATTGACATTTTGTCAAATTTGCCTATGCATGGATCTATAAGATTTCCATTCTTAATTATATCTTTAATTATTTCTTCTATTTTACTTTCCCTGTTATGAACTAACTTGAATTGATTCCAACAATTCGTATCAAAGTGGGGAGGGGTGAATCAGTGCCTTCAAAAACTTTATTTGTAAAACCTTTCAGATCTATAACTATGTATTGTGATAATTGATCAAAATAACTTGAATCTAATTGCATAAATCAATCATCTAGTTAACTTAAGAAAGTAAAAAACATGAAATCAATATGACAATCACATAACATAAGTATTTTGGTAATGCAGAAACCTTGTAAGAAAGTAAAAACTGCGGTGGGGATGACACCCACAAATTCTTCACTACTGCATATAGAAAAGGTTTGCATGTTAAGGCTACAAGTTTTGATCACTTCTGGTGATCTTAGCCTGTTAGGAGTAACATATTAGATCAGCTGGATCTACCTAGTTATAGGATTTAAACAACACTAATGAAGTCTATACTCGGTTAAGACATTTACATAAGACTTTTAAGTCTACTCTGTTAAGAGATTTATCAAAAACTCTATCACAATTGTCATAAAGTAATAGGCAATTATTTGCTAGTTGACAACTCAATTGTCTGAAACAGATCTATAAGTGCTCATCAAAATATCACCTTATTTGTGATGATTCTCTGCTCAGTAGCCTTCTCTGATTCTGCTCAATCTGATATCCTTTGTACTCTATTTTGCTCGATAAACTGATTGTCTTGAAGATAGGCAATTTCTTCAAGTGCTCTGTGAATCATATATATTAGTTCACCAACCTCATAAAATGGTGCGAACATACAAAATATATAGTGTTTTGTTTTTGCTGCCTTAGCAAAAAATTAGGTTACAAGAATAATCATAACCCTAAGATCTACGGTGCAAAATAACCTAGATCAACTATTACAATAAGATAAACATTACATTTAATGAGTATCTATTTACAATAAATGATCCTCGATCTTGGTAAACTATTTTATAGTCTGTTGTAACCGTTTGCATAGAAGAATGTGCCATTTCAGATTACTATGTCATTTTTTGTGATCATCAGTAAACACTGTATAATCTGCTTGGTGTATACTGTGATGCTTGGTGTTTACTGACCGTCGGTGTTGGTGTCACTGGTGCTCGGTTAACTGTGTGATGCTCAATGTAAAGAGTTTACCAATTGCTCTGTCTTACTTCTGGTTACCTACCAACTCTGATATAAGTAACTGACCGACCTGTTTACTATCCTTTGATACTAATGACAACCTTAAATGCTCAATAGAGATTAACAAGAATGAGATATTTTTATACTTTCAAGCCCGTCCATCACCTCTCTCGTTTCCTCAGCCACCACTTGAGCTACCAAATTATTATTGTCCACCATTGAATGAGCTTCTACAATGGTTTGTAGTCTCCTCCTTATTAGTCTCCTTCTTTCGCAGTACATTCCCACCGTCTGAGACATCTTGCTGATTTTAGACGTAGAATA
Source organism: Chamaecyparis obtusa (assembly GCA_027943335.1). NCBI lineage: Eukaryota > Viridiplantae > Streptophyta > Pinopsida > Cupressales > Cupressaceae > Chamaecyparis > Chamaecyparis obtusa. Next base: position 196,213 of record BSBK01000094.1, read on the forward strand.
GCACCTCACCAGCCAAGAAATGCTTTTTATATATTTGCAGCTCTCTCACTAAATATAACATTCTAAAGCACCCTAACCCTACTTTATTTTTATAGATATAGATAGATAATATTTTTGAATTAATTATTTCATTATTTGATTAACTTTAAGTGATGTTAGATAATAGTAAGGAGCATAAAGTATGGCATATGAAAAAATAAATAATATAAAATGATTTAGTCATTATTAAATAAAATGCATTTAATTTAAAAATATGCATAATATCATTTAAAATTAATGATATCTAATCAATTAACAAAAATAATTTTAAGTGATGTTAGATAATAGTAAGGAGCATTAAGTATGACATATGAAAAAATAAATAATATAAAATGATTGACTCAATATTAAATAAAATGCATTTAATAAAAAATATGCATGATATCATTTAAAATTAATGATATCTAATCAATTAACAAAAATGAAAATATATAGTAAAATTCTTTTTTTTTCTAATATCTCTCTCTCGCTCTCTCTCTCTCTCTCTCTCTCTCTCTCTCTCTCTCTCTCTCTCTCTCTCTCTCTCTCTCTCTCTCTCTCTCTCTCTCTCTCTCTCTCTCTCAGTTCAAATGGCCAACATTGCATTTGTTTCAAACCATCAGTCGTAGCATCGAACCATCTATTCCAACAGCTCTGAATGGCCGAGTAAACACTAGAGGCAATCTCATTTTCCACACACAATCATTTGAATGCCGCCAATGACTCAGAGCTGAAGTGTCCTTCAAGGTCCCTTCAACATGAAATCAATGATCTTTACAGGATCATATCTCAGAGCTCGTACAAGGTAGCATCAAGCTGTTAGGTGTTACGAGACCGTGTTGCTGGGGCCTACAATAACCTGTCTCAATTTTTAGATATTCAATTTCATTTAAATTTGGCAACACATTCTCGATCGATGTTAGAACTCACAATGTTCTGAATTCAAATGGCTAACATTGTGTATCTTTCAAACCATCAGTCATAGCATCAAATTGTCTATTCCAATAGCTCTTAATGGTCAGGTAAACGCTAGGGGCAACCTCATTTTCCACACATAGTCATTTGAACGCCGTCGATGACTTCAAGCCAAAGTGTCCCTCAAGGTCCCTTCAACATGAAATCAGTGATCTTTATGGGGTCATATCTTAGAGCTCGTGTGAGGTAGCATCAAGCCATCAGGTGCTACGAGAGCGTGTTCATGGGGCCTACAATAACTTGTCTCAGTTTTCAAAGATTGATGTTCGTTTAAAATTGGCAACATATTTTCAATCGATGTCAAAACTCACAGTGTTTCTCAGTTCAAATGGCCAACAATGTGTATCTTTCACCATCGGTCGTAGCATCAAACCGTATGTTCCAATAGCTCTGAATAGCTGGGTAAACGCTAGGGGAAACCTCATTTTCCACACATAGTCATTTGAATGCCGCTAACGGCTCTGGGCTGAAGTGTCCCTCAAGGTCCCTTCAGCATGAAATTGGTGATCTTTACAAGGTTGTATCTCAGAGCTTGTGTGAGGTAGCATCGAGCTATTAGGTGCTACGGGACCATATTGTCGGGGCCTACAATAAAATGTCTCAATTTTTAGAGATTCAAGCTCATTTAAATTTGGCAACCCATTCTCGGTCGATGTCAGAACTTAAAGTGTTCATCAGTTCAAACGGCCAACATTGTGTATCTTTCAAACTATCGGTCGTAGCATCAAACCGTTTGTTCCAACAGCTCTAAATGGCCAGTTAAACGCTAGGGGAAACTTCATTTGCCACACACATTCATTTGAATGCCATCGATGACTCCAGGCTGAAGTGTCCCTCAAGGTCCATTCATCATGAAATCAGATATCTTTACGGGGTCATATCTCAGAGCTCATGTGAGGTAGAATCGAGCCATCAGGTGCTATGTGACCATGTTGCAAGGGCCTACAATAACCTATCTCATTTTCAGAGATTCAAGTTTGTTTAAATTTGGCAACACATTCTCAATTGATGTCAGAACTCAAAGTGTGCCTCAGTTCAAATGGCCAACATTGCGTATCTTTCAAACTGTCGTTCATAGCATCAAACCATTTGTTCCAATAGGTCCAAATGGTCGGGTAAAATCTAGGGGCAACCTTGTTTGCCACACAAAGTCATTCAAACGTCATCGACAAGTCTGGGCTAAAGTGTCCCTTCAGCATGAAATTGGTGATCTTTATGGGGTCATATCTCAGAGCTCATGTGAGGTAGCATCGATTTGTAAGTGCTATGGGACCATGTTGTTGGGGCCTACAATAACCTATCTTAGTTTTCAAATATTCAAATTCATTTAAATTTGGCAACACATTCTCAATTGATGTCAAAACTCACAGTGTTCCTTAGTTCAAACTGCTAACATTGTGTATCTTTCAAACCGTTGCTCATAGCATCAAACCGTCTATTCCAATAGCTCTGAATGGTCAGATAAACACTACTAACAACCTTTTTTGGCACACACAGTTGTTTGAATTAATGTCGCCAACCACTCCGGGGTGAGCAAGAGGATGAGAGCAAATATGTTTAGATGCAAAAGGACTTGTGGTCCATTTTGAAATTTGATCATGTATTTGGATCATGGAATGTTATTTGGATCATGTACTGATCATATTATAACCCAATCTTAAATTTAAGCCTTAATGGCACTGAGAAGCCTAAAAGGTACCTAGGGGTCACTATGAATGGTTATGTATTGATCCTAGGTTAGGGGTTGATGGAAATAACCTATAAGGGTCTATAAATATGTAATAAGGCCATTAGAGCCTTTACATAGTGTTAAAAGCACTAAATGTGAACAATCTTGTAAATTGCCTATATTGGCAATATAAGCCAAATAGGGCTTAATTGGAGTTAGTAGGGGTTAGTAGGAAGTCTAAGTTAGTTTGGTTTGTAAAGGTTGTCTCTAAACCTTTTATAAGTAGTTAGAGTGGGAAAAGGGTGTTGGTTTGTCAATTTGACAACTTTTGTTGTCAACTTGACAACTAATTCTAGTGTTTGTCATTAACAATCAGTCAGTTAGGGGACAATTAGAAGTTAGTTTGTAGGTTCCAGTTGGTCTTTTGGAAGATTAGAGTCTTTTTGGAAGGGATCCACATGAGTGGACAAGGTGAGAATGTTGTTGATCTGAAATGGATTGAGTTTGTATTAGTTTGAATCAATAAAATCAAAATTTCTCTACACATTGGTATTCCACTGGCCTATAGGTACAGTCAACAACAGTGAACTATTGTACTTGATTTGAATGTGATCCTTGTTTATCTTGATGTAGGAACATTTATTTGCATTTTTTTTTACTTGGCTATAATATATTTTCATTACCTTCATCACTGACAACACCAAGGATTTAACTAGTGTATTGACAGTGACTGGTATAGGGGTACAATCAGCAACTAAGGGACCCCGCAATACTATAACTACAGGACCCCAAAACATCAAGGAAAAACAAAACAACCACCTTCAAATGAGCCAAGGTAGTAATAATGAGCATCTTGATGGTGTTCCTGTCCTCCAAGGGGTGGTCCAAAATACCAGGGGTATCAATAACCTGATACCTCAAGTACTTATAATTAGTATGCCCAACAAACAAAGACTTAGTAGTAAAAGCATAAGGTTGCACATGCATCCACATCTGCTCTAGTAATCTTATTAATAAAAGAACTCTTGCCAACATTAGGGTTCCCATAGATCAAAATAGGCCTAGTATTGGGGTCAATAGATGACAACCTTGCCATATGCTACCTCGCCTGTTCAAGGTCATGTCTTTATATTGTGACTATCCCATGGAACAGGGAACACACCAATGAATATAAATGTTTGATTCCACATGATCTTGGATAGGTTGTGGTGTAGAAATATTGTCTTATATTATATTTATACATTTTTTCATTCATTTCATTACTTTTGTTATTATTACAATCAATGAATTGACTGTTATTGAGGACAGTGACTTGCATTTGTAGCACAGTCAGCAAGTTAAAAGTTTGAATCCTCCATAATATGTAAGGCACTCCCACCTCTATGTTAACTGTGGTTTGGTGGGATATTTCCATTGATGCATTGTATATATTAGATCTATCTTTGAATGTAGGGAAGTTGAATAGAAGGTGAGAAGAGACAGAGACAAGCCTCATGAAATCGCAGTGAAAGGAGTTGAAGGTAAGCAACACTCATGTCTGGAAGTGACCCGATGATTGGAGAGGGTAGATGATGGATGGGAAGGTCCTTTGGGATGTATTAGAAGGTGTTGGGACCAGTGTTGAGGTTGGGTGTTGTAGGGAAGGGTATTTTCTACAAAACCCTTGGTTTCTAGCTCAAATAGTGAGGGTTTATTAAATGGGAGTGTAGATGGGTGAGTATGGGGAAACTAAGTTTAAAATTGGTTTTCTTTTATCCTTTATCAAGACTTTTTGTGGTTTTGGAGTCCTAGAAGTGAGTGGTTCTAGGAGTTGCTTTGTTATGTGAGGCTAATTAGGCCTAGTTGAAGGGTTAGGGGGTGAAGGAAGTCTTCACCAATCAAAGATTTAAAGTCTAAGATTGATATCAATTTAGTAACTCTGAAAAGGGTACTAGAAAATGTAAAAAAAATGCTAGGTTGTTTGGGGAGTTTAAGATTAAATTGTTGATTTCAATGTTGGAAGGGCTACTAGGCAGGCCTAGAAGGGCTATACAAGAGGAAGGGTGAAAGATGAGTTGATTGGATTGAATGGGAAGTTGTAACATGGAAAATATAGCATGTTGAGATGATCTAAGGTGTTAGGATTAGGGTGTGAAGTCTATTTTGAGTTTTGGTGTGGTGGAGGCAGTAGGTGCACTAGGTGGCCTAAGATAGAGTTGATGTTAGAAGGCATTGGAACAAGGAAACAAGGAAGTGAATTTGAGTACTATGGTTGTGGGAGTGACTTACAAAGTCAGAGAACTCAACTATATCCTTGAGTGAGGATAATTCCTTGAGTGGATTCCAAGTTGTTTGTAGAATCCTTGAGTTGATTTAGTCTCCTTAGGGTGATAGTGAATGTTGTCGAGTTAGTCTCCTTAGGGTGACAGTAACAATGTACATCAATAAACATATAAGCATAACTATAAGGCATGGGAAATTTACAAAGCATAAGACATCTACATAAACATAAATTAGTATACATCAATACACCAAACACATGAATTGCATACCTAAAACATAAAAAAAAAAATATTCATAGGGCATGAAGCCAAATATATATGTCCAATAATGTCATACATTAAATATATTCAATACACTTAAACTGGCTTCCTCAAATCCTAATGGATGTACAACGTATCACCTATACAATATACAAAAAATATGTCCACTAATGCCATATAGGCATATAATCTATATCCCTAATCTAGTCCTTTCCCACCAGGGGAAGAAAACAAATCCCGAGCTATCTTCGATCGTCATGTCGATGGAGATGTAGTGGATGTTTTAGCCTTTCGAGTGTGCTCACTCATCCTCTTGTCTAGACTCTTCTATAACTCAAGCTGATAAAAAAAATTAAGCATCAATAACTAATATACATCAAAATTGAAGTATACAATAATATAAAATTGAATATTCACTTACCGCTAGAAAATAGTCACTAGGTACATCCATCGAAGGCGCATGCTGGCGATTTGGAGTAATAAGTCCCTACAAAAATGATCAAAATAATAATTAAAATACATACATGAATATCATTATAAAATTCAATACAAACTATTAAAATAATAATTAAAATTAAGTGATCTCTTTCATACCTCAGTCAGTGCTTCAGAACTAGCTATTGCTGCAGCTACTCCATGATCCAAAGTATCACAAACAGAAGGAGGAGTCTCTGATGTCAATAACTAAAAATGAAACAAAAAAATTATTATGCAGTTATCAAGATTACATATATTTTTTACAACCTTACTAATGAGTAAATGATACCTCCGTGAAGGTTCCACCGCATCCTTCGGTGTGCGGTGTCGATGTCAAAGCTCCAACATTCAACTAGCGCACATGTACATGGAAAATTATAAGATAACCATTCATATAAGAACGTACTACTAACATGTTAATTATAATGGATTATTACCTATATACCTATGGACACAATGGTGATGTCACAAAGCCAGGTGAAAGAATGTGATCATCGTGCCTCTAGATTTTGATCATAATTTGTCTAGTAATTTATTTATTCATTCATTTATTAATTAAATATAATCAAGTAAAACAAATTAACATGCAAATAAATATACCTCAAGGAAAGTGGCACGATGCCCTTCATTGTCTGTTGTGAACATCAATGGTCCACCAATGAATGTCTAATGCACATGCACAATAAGTTATGAGACAATTATTCATATAATTACATAATAATTAAATATATTAATTAAAATGTTTTATTTGATACATACTTGTGGAATTGATGATGATGTGTAGAATGGGACATGATGATCATTGCCATTGCCACCGCTACTAACACTCTTGCCCTGAATTTTGATCATAATTAATAGATACTAAATTAATTTGTTATTATTTTATAAATGAAATATGATCAAAGTAATTCAATTAACTTTGAAATATTTACCTATGTGTCAATGTCAAATTTCATATTTAGAGAACTATCACTCATCATTCCAGGATCCTCTTCCTCTCTCTCAATAGTACCAAATGCGCACAAGCATCCACATGACCGACAAATATGCCCCCTCGAAGATTGACCATGGTCACCCTCAACTAAAGGAGTGGCACACTAAATGAGAGTCTATGTCAGAGCATTAATCATGCCTAGTATGTCCACCTCTACATGTTCCTTCACAACAGAAGGAATCTAGTAACATGATCCACTTGTGGCTTTCCAATAGGAACCCTAGGTGTGTTAGGGTCATGATGTGCCCCCACTCTATCAAATGATGACCCCCCTCCTCTACCCTAAGAATCTAGATAGTCAAAATAATTTGGCACCTCCTTGAGTACAAACTTGCAATAGAGTTTCCTCAAGAAATATATAGGAACCTCATCATTGTTATAGGGAGGCGAATCAAAGACCATCCACCATCTCTCCCAAAAGTCTTTTTTAATGTCTGAACATTTAAGTACCAATGAATTGGGAACCTCCTTGTTGTAGTTCTAAGAGTATCTGTGTTCCCTGGTTTTTTAAATAGCTTGCAAATGTCATCTTTTGTGATTTTTTTCTTTTTTATGTCCGCATAAGATAATTTATTTGCATTATATTATTTTTGTTCTTCTCTTTTATCCTGCCATAAATTAATTTTCCCACTAACCGAGCTTACGTGGGTCAAGATTGCTTCCAATGATTTTGCAAGTTTTTCCCTTCCAAGATTTGTACCAATAGAATCTTTTAACCTCATAATTAAAGATTCTAATTCTTTTTTCCCTCTTTCAATTGGGTTCATCAAATTTTCTTGTGTTCTAGGAGGAGGTTTCTCGATTGGTGGAGGTAATTGAGGTTCATTTTCTTGGTTATTTTCTTCATTTGTTTCTTCAATAATTTCTTCATGAGGAGACGGAGGGTTTGGTGGAGGGTTTGGTTGAGGGAGATTATTTCTTCCTGGCAATTAAAAAAACTAGATTTTAAAATGTTAATTACACACAAATTTTAACAAAACAAATTGCTTCAAAACTAAAATTTTAAAACAAATAAGAGGCATGGGATGTAAAAACACTTACCTCTTCTTCTGGATCAAACTTGATGATGTCATGGAGCTATTTGATGGATGAATGAATGAAAACTATGGATTCAACAAGCCCAAACCATACTGCGTACATGCTTGGGAAGGCTTTTTTTGCTACAAACGTGGGTTTGTGGAAAGAAAAATGAGCTTTCCCAATCACAGCAAACACTAAATAGTGTTTTTTCAAAGCGTGTGTGCGCTATAGGGCACACACGCTTCGTAAAAACACTTTTTAGTGTTTTACAAAGCGTGTGCACCCTATAGGGCGCACACGTTTTAGTGTGTATGCACTATGGTCGATGGGGGACCAAAAAGCAAAGTGGCACCTTTTTGGTCCCCCATCTTTGGGCATATACCCAGTTGTGTCCTTGTAGTTTTTTGCCAACAAGGCATAAATTTTACATTGGGTTGGATGAGCTGGCTTTTATTTATCCCACTTGGGTTGTTCTTGCGATATTTTTACCTCAACGATAGTCTCTCTAAAGATAAAATGAAAAGAAAAGTAGATAGACTAATGAAGGTCAAGATTTCTTATTTTTTCACAAGGGAAATGAGTATACTCTCCTACTCCATAGTATCTCCTAAACATATCAAGCGCATATTCATTTACCCAAGATTTTCTTTTACAAGACCAAGTAGGTCAAGGTTTTTTATTCAACCTCTAGGAGGTGAAGAGCATACTCTCTTACTACCCAACTAGTCACAAGAAAAGAATCCTTCCTAGTTAATCTAGATGTCTAAAAAGATCAAACTAAGGAAGACACAATGTTTTCTCGAATCTCTTTGCGCCAACTTGTGAAAAAAATAGCTTCAATAGTCCCAAGATATGACTTTAACAAGATTCCTACAACCACAAAGTGTTAGTAGTCTCAAAATAAGGCAATATAGATGTCTTTGAAAAGAGAATTTCCTCCCAAATACCTAGCAAAAACTAGTTATTTCTTACAAGATAGAATGTTAACACTAATATGAAGTTGAATCAAGCATGAATATCCAAAATTTAAAGCAACTAGACCCTAAAAAATGCTATCTATTTTGATGTGATAAAATACAATCAGCACCATATTATTATACAATGAAACTCAAAGAGCCATGTGATGAAAGCCAGAGTTATTATATTGTATGATGAAACTCAAAATTGCAAGCGATAAATCAACTTATGCCATATTATCATACGATAAAACTTTCAACTACATGTGATGAAAGAAGGTATCATATGATAATCTAGACTATTGAGTGAGATATTTGTCACAGTTTTAGAAAATAAATAAAAATAACCTACAAGAAATGAGACCAAAATATGATCCAGGTCCTATAGTGGGTGCAAAAAATGTGTGGTTAAGTATTGGTATTAAACTATAATGCAACCAACACTCAATAAACTAATAACTCAAGAATTTAGCTACAAGAGTTCACATCAAATGAACAAACTAAACCCTTAAAAGTGGCTTATTCCTTCCTAGTTGAAGTGAGTTTAATCCTTTTGTAATTCTCATCAAATTGGCATGAAGGACTAGTGACTTGACTACTCCAAAATGGAAGATTTCAAATGTGGAGGATATGCAAGACTTGCATTCAGCACTCCAAAATTGATCTAAATACAAATGCAAAGCTATGATGAAATAGAATGCAAGATTAATAATGCTAATGTGAAAGCAAGCTAGATAACAATGTAAGATTACACAGGGAAATGACCTAATACTAACAATGCAAAATAGCTATGAGCTAAGAAACTATGAACTTGAGACCTCAAAATAGCAAGATTACACTATAATGCAAGAATCTCTTTAGGATGCCAAATGATCAAGATTGAGACCCTTGAGTGATCTGATTTGGGATCTAGACAATTTAATTGCAAAATAATTGTTCTATTATGTGAACAAGATGAAAGGAAAATATAGAAAATTGAGTGTTTTGAAACCCAATGTGCTAGTGCAATGCATTAGAACATTGACCTCTATGCCGCTTAACTTAACCACTTCAACTTAGTTCAATGCGGAATAAAGAACTTAAATGATAGTTAAGTAAAACTAATAGCACATATAAGCACGAGTAAAAAAAAAAGAGAGTTGATAACGGAGTTCACCAATCTCTGGCTACATCTCTGGATACGCTTGAATACGAATTGTTCTATTTCTTCTTATAAAAATGTTGGGACCTTCTCACAAGCATTACAATAAGTTCTACCTTCATCTTAAACAAGGGTTCAAGAAGGAAAAAAACGCTTATGAACCTACTCCAAACATTAGAAGAATAAAAATGAGAAAGTGTCACTCATATCACTCTTCTCTTTCTTCAGCAAACTAGGGTCTCTTGGATCACCTTTGGATCCACCCTCTGAATGCCTTTACAAAAGCCATAAGGCCTATTTTATACATAAAAATTTGCCATAATGGGCTTAACAATTAAAAAATACCCATATTTTGTTCATAACTTCCTTTTGATGGTCAATTTATAACCATCAATGACCAATTGTTTGTTCCTCCATTTATGGCTTTGTTGTTAATAAAACATGGTCACCTATTGTTTAAATAAAACACCGCCTACTCAAACCATAACAACTATACATGGTGTAGCAGTTGGCATTTATTTTAGCTGAATGGAGGTCATGGGTTTGACCTCCACCAACCATTCATTAACAACCTTTCTGTTGTCTTAACTAAATGGAGTCTAATTTTGGCTATGTAGAGTGAATGGTGGAGCGGTGATCTTGGCGGCTTTCAAGGAGGAGGGTTAAGGGCTTGAATCCATTAACCTTTTTTGAATATAAAATCACTGAACTTACCTTCCGACCCATGTGCCATGTGGCGTGATTTCTTGGTGACACGTGGCATCTTATCATTTGACTATGAGAATGCCACATGTCAAAGCCACATTGGTTTTGTTATGCTATTTGAGCATGCCACATGTCCAAATGTGATTGGTGGAAGGTGCCATGTCACTTCCTCTACCACATCATCATGATGACATCATCAGTCAACCCTAGTCAAATTGGTCAACCCAACTTTGACCAGTCATAACTTTTACATCCGAACCTCCGATTTTGATAAATAGCATATCATCGGAATCATCTCGACAAGACCTTCGCAATGATGTTGACTTTGACCAATTTTAAGAAGGTCAAAATTTTCACCTTTTTGACAGCCTCTGTATTTGGTTTGACCAAACTTTGACCGGCCATAACTTAAGGCAAATGAACTCCTTTTGAACCCATTCAAGTTACGTTGGATCCATTTTGATGAGTTCTTCGCTCTAGCGCCACTTCTAAGAGATTTCAAGAAACTTGAGTTTTTAGTGAGAGATCCACCTGGATCATTGAGCCAAGGAAGAGCTTCCTTTTAAATAAAGTGCCTCTAGAAAGAAGGGTGAAGATTAAGAAGAAAAAGATGTTAGGTAGAGATGAGTGGTGAGAGAGATCAATCCATGTGAAAGGATCCAAGAATTTTGATTGGTCAAACTTGATTAGAGAATAGGACAAAATAGAAAATCCTATTTTAATTATCATTTAATTGAGATTAAGTTGCACAATGTGTTCTTTTTAATAAAAGTTCTTGGACTTTATATTAAATGGAATTTTTGACAATTATTTGATTTTAATTATGCAAGGGGGATTATTCAGGTTACTTACATAATCATATCTAGTAAATTATGCTTTTGACATTTAGAATTTTGTTTGAGCAAATCTTGATCGAAATTAGGGGCTTAGGTTCTACTAGATAAATTTTAGGTGATTACAATATGTAATGGCTTAAAAGCTTGGCCAAGCTTAGGGAACATTACATGCCACACTTATAATGGTTAAAGTATTGTGGATTATATTATAATTTCAAAGAAACTTAAATGTTAAACCTAACAAATTTAGAGGTGAGGAGGTCTCCCATGGAAATGAAATTAATTCATATTCTAATATATGTAAAGATAAATATTCAAAAATATGATTAGCATAAAGGAAAAATGCAACAAAATGAAAAGAAAGAAAATGCTCAAGGTAAAATCTTTTTGAAGCAAGAAAACCAAGAAAAGTTTCAAATAATGCTCCAAAGATAGCTATAAGAAGTGGAAACCAATGATGGGAACTTGTCAAATAAGAAGATTACAGGAAAAATCAAGTTGACGTCGATAATTCTAAAGGATCTTAGCTCATGTAAAAGATCTAGGCCTTGAAAAAGAAGAAAAAACAAGTTTCTAGAAAATCGATGGTATGATGAAGAATGTAAGAAAAAAAAAGAAAAGGAGAAAAACATGGAGAAATAATAGGGAGTACACAAGGATTGTAAGACTAAAAAAAGAGGAGTACATGCAAACTAGAAGGAAAGAAAATGATTTCACTTGGGAGGACCAATCTAAGAGGATTTTGGAAAGAAGTGTAGCAAATAAATGTAAATAAAGAGAATAATATCATAGATTCTAAATGGGTAGAGTACGCAAAAAAACTATATGACAGGGGACAAAATAAAGACACTCTCCAATAATCACATCAAGAACTAAAATATTCTCGTCAGAAAACATTAAAGAAGGAATCATAAAGCTTGTGACATGTAAAGATTGTGGTAAAGATGGTCTACAAGCGAAATACTTAAAATGAGGTATTGATGCCCTCACACCTCACATCAAAAGAATATTTAATGAGATCATTGAGAAGGGGTTTCTATCCAATTGGACCACTAGTGTTGTCAACCCCTTGAAAAAAGGTGGTGGCATCAACAACCCTTCAAACTACGACACTATAATAAGAAACCCTCTTTTTAATAACATTTTTGGGAACATGATAGAAAGGAGAATCAACACTTGGACTAAAAAGGAAGGAAAGATGGCTAAAGGGAAAGCATGTTTTAGGCCAAAAAACTCTATGATAGATCATTGCATCACACTCAAGCACTTGATTGGGGAAGTTTGGGATACCAAAGGGGGAGGGGTTTTTGACCTATTTTGTAGACTTCACGAAAGCCTTTGACATAGTTCTAAGAAGAACACTTTGGAAAAGAATGGAAGAATTGAGAATTTTGGAACATTAGAGGGTTGATATCCATAGGTTATATGACCAAGTTTCGACCAAAATCAGAACTAAACATGGCTTATTAGAATGCTTTGGAAGTGATATTGGGGTCAAGAAGGGATGCCCTTTATCCCCTACTCTATTCAGGATGTACATTGACATATTAGAGGAATGGCTAGACTAGTTTGGTGGTACTAGGGTTCATTTGTCTAGCTATGTAATAAAGTTGCTTGAAGGAAAAAATAACACAAGTTTTGAAGGAACACTTGAAATCCCTAGAGCTATTTTGTAATGAGGTTGGGATGCAAGTGAAAACTAGAAAAACTAAGATCGTGATCTTTATCTTTAAGAGAAAGAAGGTTCATAGTGAATACATCTTGAAGGAAGCTCTGTGTAAGTGTTCAATGAATATAAATACTTGGGTCTTCAATTTCACAATAAACTTTGTTGGGAAACCTATAGAGAAAAAAAGGCTACAAAGAGGATGGAAAGCACTACACTCACTATAGAAAAGATGTAGAAGTGTCCATTTATGGGATTGGAAAACTAGGAAAACTCTCTTTGGGCTTCTAGTAGTGTCACTTGTGCTATATGGTTGCAAGCTATGGGGTAGTAAAACTGAAGCAAGTAAATGGAGATAGATAGAAAGAGTGGGAAAATTTTTAATCACAAGTAACCTTAAAACTAAATCATCTATTTCATATGAGATTGTCTTGGTAGAGGAAGGGGATTTTCCTATTAAAGTGGTAACTCTATGAAGATTGTTAAGCTACTTAAGGAGATTGAAAAACATGGAGAAACATTGTTCGTCAAAAATAATAGCAGAAGAGAAACTAGATCGACAAAAGAGCACATGGATGAAACAAAACAACAAATGGATGGATAAGTGGGGTATTAAAATAAGTGGATTCCCAAGAATGAATGAGGAAATTAAAAAACTACGTTTAAGGAAAATTCAAGGAAAGTATGTGGATGAGAAATCTTGGGAGGAGGGAGTACTCCATCAAACATTTTAATCCCACACGTGACCATACTCATAAGAATTACATAGTTATGGGAATAAAATTGAAAGTGAAAATGTTAATTTCCAAAATAAGAACTAGTTCACACCAACTTAGGTGTGAAATTGGAAGATAGGCGATACCTAAAGAAGAGTTGGTAGATAGAAGATGTTGTTATTGCACTCAAGGGGTGGTGGAGACAAAATGAAATTACATCATAGAGTGCTCATCTTACAAAGATATTTAGGATAATTACACTGATGCCTTAAAAGTGAACACCTTCAGAAACTTGTTTGAAGAAGAAAAGATCACAAAGGTAGAAGATTTCCTAACCAAATTGTTAATATTTTCAGATTCTAGCAAGGAATATATTAATCTATAGAGGTCTAACAAATAATAAGAACGTGATAATAAAGAGTGATGAATAATACCCACAAATGATGCCTTTGTTTCTCAATGATTTTCTAAGGATCCCCGATCCACGAAGAAAATCATGTCATCACTGATCTTCAACTTCATATTCTTCCTTCAATATTGTATGATAATCTGGATGAGTTACTCCAAGTGTACTATTCATGTCTACACAAGTTTGCTAACCAGATTGCAACTATGCCAAACTATACATATATGCCAATATATAATTCAGAGATCCAATATAATGTTGCTCATGTATATAATGCAGATCACATGTAGTTTCCAGCTCTTAGATCCAAAGATCTTTCCCTTATTCAACCTTCTAATGGTTCTACCATAAATCTCAAATCTAGGGCAGCAAGATCAGCCCTGCAAGATTAGCCCTCCATAAGTATATTGTTCTTCAATATACTACCCTTAATTATCTCCATTATTACTGCCCTAATTTGCTCCATCATGCCACCAATTTGTCTCAGATCTACCCTGGATATGATTCACACTCAGCTTGCATTCCAAGATAGTTCATACCCATGATGAACATAATTTATGACATGCTATTCGATTCTTAAGGAGGGAACAACATGTTATGTTTTTTATGTGTTCTCCTTCAAGAATAAATCTTGATTTATATGAGAAAGTATATTTTCCTCAAGGGGTGGACTGGCCACATAATAAATATATTTAACCAATAGGGATGACTTTGGGCCCTCAAATCAATTTACCTTATAAATAATGAATATTTAATATTCTCCAATATTTAATATTATTATTTATACTTATCAAAATTCCCAAGTCATTAACTCGATATTTGTCGCAAAGGGCAAAATATCAACACAAATTACATAGCAGAAGATTCTACTTGCAAAAAGAAAAAGAGGTCTAGTTGGTGGGGCTCACAACGCTTGGCTCTACTCAATCATTTCATTGCTAGCTACTCATGGGTCCCATAGGCTATTGGGCCTCATGGAAGTTATTAATAACTTTCATTCATTCATTCATAAATATTTAATGTGTTCACACCTATGCTTATAAATGGTACAGAACTCTCATTTTATTAAATGTGATGCAACTATTTTGTAGGGCTTTTTATACTTTATCCGATCTCATAAAAAATGGAAGTGAGTTTACATAATTTATATGAATCCAAAAAAAGGGCTCATATTGCTCAAAATTTTTAGCCAATCAAATTTTATAAAATTAATTTTTTACATACGTTTTGTTAAACAAATTGTAGCTATAATTTAATTTACATAAATATTTTTCAAATTTAAAAAATATCTAACATTTGATTGGTTAAAAATTGTTCTATTAATAACTAGTTACAAATATGTTATTTCCTATAGTCCTATTGTCTTCCATAAGAATTAATAGGGTGGTCCCACAATAGTGAGTCCCACTTTTTGGCCAACTTTGACACAAAGTTCAACATTCTGAGAAAAAACTTCACTTTCAAAAATATGTTGCTGCAAAACTATTAGGAATTTGAAGATGATGTAAACTAGAGTCTATTAGAATTTTCTTTCTAGTTTCTAAATATTTTTTTTTTAAAAATCGTTTAAATTCATTTTTCCTTCTCCTTCAAAAAGCGGTTTGGGTGAAAAAACTATGTTTTTAAGGAGTTACTGTCACTTGGATCATCATAACTTTTTTTAAAAATATGATAACGATGTAATTCTTTCAAGATTATATTTTTAACTTCAATATCTAAAGGATGGAATTGGTTTTATTCATGTTTTGGATCAATATTTCATAGTTTATTAACTTTTAAAGTGACAATAATTGTAATTTAGACATAAGGTCACTTGGATCGCTCTAACTTGATCTGTATATATCAAAATTCAATATTTTTTCTTTTTTTCATAGAAAGGTAACACAAATACGCTTTTCCTACATATTTTTTATAATTTTGTTTTTATAATTTACTATTTTTCCCGAAATCTTGAAGAGACAGGTTGTTGAATGACCAAACAACCTATGTTTAGTTAAAGTAATATTTAAAAGTGATAATGAACTCAATATGTATTAAAATTATATTCATTAGAAAGCTTGTTCAGAATAGCATCATTTGACATCATCTGTTTGAAAAAATCATCTTGTTTAGTCCTTGTTTCAGGCCTCAGAAGACCATTTTTCTAAAGTTTGGTTGTTTTTTGAGGGCAAAATTTTAGTTTTGCGGTCTTCATGCGAAGACCCTTCGCACGAAGCCTCTCAAGTGAAAATCCCGGCAAAAAAGACACCCGCCGGAATTTTTCCTTGGGTACTTTGCATGAAGTATCTACTTTGAGCGAAGTGGGCTAGTAAAATTATTTTGTAAAAAAAATTTAGAATGGTATAAAAGTAAAACATTTTGTTTCTATTTTATATCGAATTGCAATTAATAAATTTGCATTTTCTATTATTGAAGGCGAAGGAGGATTTGTATTTCTATTTTTTCAAAGGCATAATTTTGGAGAGGAAAAATATTAGATTAAAGTATTTTTTGAAGAAGAAAATTTTGTTGACGATCTTGTGAAAGACATTTTTTGGAGCTCGAAGAAATAGGGAACAAGAAGGGAAGACTGTTAATAAATATAGCTTTGATCAGATAATAGAATTATTATATACATATATATGAAAATATATTATCATTATTATTTATATGAAATATTAAATAATATACAATATCCAATAAGTGATCGGATTGCATATAATATTGGATTCCAAACTTACCGATTGCCTTTGAGATATATTCATATCTTACCCTGTATTATATCGGGTGTCTTGGCGAACGATATTGTCAAGTTGTCTTACGATGTCTTGTGACTGTTATGCACTAACAGTCATGATACTATCATGACTGTTAATGCATAACAGTCATGATAAGTGATTATATATGTTATATTTAACTAATGCGATCTGCATTAATCCAAACTGCATATTGTTATGAACTGCCACATCTTTTCAGTGTGAACCTACATGTCATTTCAACTGTGTACAGTCACGTCTCTTCCTGATTTGCTAGTTCAATATATATAGGTGTTCAAATATGTAGATTCAATTAATCACAAAAAGGCAATTGAAATCTACTGCATTATTCAGTTTATATCTTATCTTCTGATCTCAAATTACTTAACATGGTATCAGAGCAAGGTTACTTCTACAAAGCCTAAACAGCCTGAAGGAAGATCCAATTAGATCATAATTATATTCTCTTAAATCTTGTAATTTTAAAATGACGAATGGAATCAGACCCGAAGATAGACTTGAAGGTGCTTCTGACTATGACTCGTGGAAACTTCGAATGATGTTAGTGCTAATGAAGAATGGATTGAAAACTGTAATAGAATATCCCAATAAACCTGAAGGAAGTAATGATCAGAGCCAGTGGGAGAAGGATAATATTAAAGCAATGGACTTATTACTAGACGGAGTGAAGAATCACCTACTACCTATAATTACAAAGTTAGATTCTACATATGACATGTTTAAAGCCCTGAAGGACATGTTTGAAATTAACAACACAAGCAGAATCCTCACTCTTAAAAATCAACTCTCTAATATTAAAATGAATAAAGGAGAGACCGTCACTACATATTTTATGAGGATAACAGAACTAAGGAATCAACTATCTTCAATTGGTCACACTTATGACAATAAGGAGTTAACTATGATAACTCGAAATGGGCTCCCCATCTCTTGGGAAAATTTTAGACAAGGAGTTAGTGCTCGATCCAAACCTCCTAAATTTGATCGTATAAAAGCTGACTGCATTCAAGAAGAGTACAATCTTATATCCAGAGGAATCATGAAATCCATAAATGAAGATACACAAGCTCTAGTCTCAAAATTGAAAAGGAAGAAGAGCAGGTTCTCTAACGATAAGCAATTTTTCAAGAAAAAGGATACATCTAACCTACAATGTTATAGATGTGATAACTATGGGCACACCACAGTGAAATGTCCTGATAGAATAAAAAAGGTACAATGTTATAGATGCGACAATTATGGACACATGACAATGAATTGCCCCGATAGACTTAAAATGCAAGCTTCACTTGCCGAAGTTAGAGATCCAAACTGGAAGTCAGATCTATTCTAAAAGAAATCTCAAGATATCTTATGATTAAGAGGGAGTTCTGTGATGAAAGAACTTTTCTAAGATAAACTTGATACATTTGTAAATTTTGATTATTAATAATAAATGTTATTTTATGAACCTGTGTAAATCATATGGAGGTGACAACTTCCAATGATCATCACTTGTATTCTTTGATGTTATTGAAAGGTGATGATCTTACAATAACTATCTTTTATCATGATAGACCTCATGTGATGGCTGAAATAGATCATGATAAATTAATTATTACATGGTGGATTGAGCTCCTTAAAATGACCATGATCTCGTACTATGATAGTCATCATGTGATGCTGAAACAAATCATAGTACTGAAGGTGATAGTTGTCATGTGATGCTGAAACAAATCACCGGTACCTAGCTATTGTGATAGTCATCATGTGACGCTGAAACAGATCACAAATATTGAAGGTGATAGTCATCATGTGACGCTGAAATAGATCACTGGTACTTATATTGTGATAGTCGTCATGTGACGCTGAAACATATCACAATTATTGAAATTGATATACATCATGTGATGTTGAAATAGATCACAGTTATTATCTAGTTGATATTTGATAGAAGCATATTGTTGATTCTTCATCTTCCCTAGCTAAGAGGGAGTGTTAATAAATATAGCTTCGATCAGATAATAGAATTATTATATACATATATATTAAAATATATTATCATTATTATTTATATGAAATATTAAATAATATACAATATCTGATAAGTGATTAGATTGCATATAATATTGGATTCCAAACTTACCAATTGCCTTTGAGATATATTCATATCTTACCCCGTATTATATCGAGTGTTTTGGTGAATGATATTGTCAAGTTGTCTTACGATGTGCTGTGACTGTTATGCACTAACAGTCACGATAAGTGATTATATATGTTATATTTAACTAATGCGGTCTGCATTAATCCAAACTGCATATTGTTATGAACTGCCACGTCTTTTCAGTGTGAACCTACATGTCATTTCAAATTTGTACAGTCACGTCTCTTCCTGATTTGCTAGTTCAATGTATATAGGTGTTCAAATATGTAGATTCAATTAATCAAAAAAAGGCAATTGAAATCTACTGCATTATTCAGTTTATATCTTATCTTTTGATCTCAAATTACTTAACAAAGACAAATTAAATCTTCTAGAAAAGGTCACTTGATACTGAACAAAGAAATCATGAAGCTGCATTGACATATTATCATAAAACTAAAGAAGCTGAAAGACAAACTGAAGTAGGAGGGTCAAGTCAAGTCGAAGAATTGTACATTGAAGAAGGGTTAGGATTACTTCCTATGGAAGCTTAAACAATTGATGTTGGAGAAGGGTCAACATCACGTGCTCCTACTGGTATGGATGAAATTTCAAATTTAGCTCAAACTATAAAGAAAAATATTAATTATAGAAACTTAGATCATTTACTTACAATGGATGTGGAGAATTTGAGATCACTTGCTAATGTTCAACCCTTTATAAGTCTTGCTAAGAAGAGATCAATGAATATGATAGCAAGATAAATATTGGGTAAATTTGATAATTTTGAAACACTTGAACAAGCTCAATTGCTTTCACTTATACTTATAAACAAAAAGTTGGAAGGGGCAATAAAATTATTGGGTATAGACACATCATCAAAGAAGATAAAAGTTGTTGACATGCAAACTAATATGATTGAAAATCTTAAGAAAGATTTGAACTAGCTAGGGAAGTGATCTCGAACTATAAATAAGTCCATTACAAGAAAAGTTATGTTGACATCCATTATAGGTAACACTATGGGACGAAAAAGATAGATATCTTCAGTTTGGTTTTAATAGGAAAACAATATCACAATATGTTAATAGGAGAATACTTTTGGATGATAGCACCTTGGAAGGCAATTGGGAAATCATGTGTAGAGCTCCTCATTTTCATAGGATTGATGAAGGAACAAAAAAATTGGTCACATCATTTTGGAATGATAAGGCACGAACCTCTATCCCATTTTTTTTGCATTAGGGTTTCCTCCTATAACTATGTCTCCTTTAATGACTTGCCTCTTGTTTGTCCCAAAACCTCCTTTAGGGTGTCTACTACTAACTACTACATCAATCACTCTTGAGTACCTCCCTTCTTTGTGATGAAATATTTTTGTTTGGGAGATATTTACACCACTATTTTTCAACATTTGAACCTTTGTTTCAATATATTCAAATATTGACTTGAAAATGGTGTGTTTATTGGAATTATAGACATAGATGTCAATTTATTTGGAATAGAGATTGAAAATGTCATGATCTTCTCTCTCCTAATCATCTCCCCATACTTTTCCAACTTGAGATTTTCTCTAAGTAGTCTTGATAGAAAAACATCTTGGGTTTTATCCTATAATTACTACTTCTGACTCGCATGAGATTAAGATTCCTATTTCCATTCAAATAATTAAATTTTGACCCTAATTGGTTTTCTTGCCCTTCTTTCTCCTATCCCAGAATCCATTTTCTTGATAAAAACTTCCTCAAGGGAAACCCTTCTTTCCGGATGTTTTGCAAATTCTACCTCTAAAATCAAAACTCTCACCATCTTCTATTTGAAGGAAATGAACTTCAACTGCTCTAGATACTCCTCTCATCCTCTCTAGCAATAGTTTTTTAGAAAGAAAGACTTTCATTCAACTAAATTATAGTTTTGTTCTAATTAAAGTCAATTGGGAAAGGGCCTGAACTCATGGAACAAAAAAAGACACAAGAGAAGGGGAGGACAAACATGAACCCCATACGTCAAGCTAGAAGGTGGAAGGAGGAACTCATAAGAAGTGAGAGCACTTAAAAAAAAAGTAAGGAATAAACCCCCACTGAAGAGAAATCTTTTGACTTGAGCTACCACTAGGGAGACACGAGTCTCAACCTTGCTAAAGATTACATTTGAAATAGAGAGGGGTTTCAAAAGAACCTCGAATGTTAAACCAAACACTCTTAGGGCTCATTCTTTTATTGGAATTGGGATGGAATTGTCATTGTCAAATCCTAGAATTGACATATTCTATGTTTGTTTTCAAAACATGAAAATGGAATAGAGATTTGTTAATTCTCATTTACCCCCAAAACCAACATTTTAATCTTTTATCTAAAAAGATGGAATTGGAAAATGAATTCCAATTCCACTTAAATGAGAATTAGGGGTAAATCAATTTTTACTTTTTGAAGTCTGTGATTCTCTTGTGCCTCAACTTCATCTTATTGTAACTTTGGCTATTTGCAATGGGCTATTTGCAACATGTTATTTGCAACTTCAGCTATCAACAAGCTCACCAGCAATCTGAGAGAATTGCAAGAAACATCAAAGAAGACAAATTTGTGTAATTTTATGCTTTTGTTATGTAATTTTAGTCATGAAAAATAACATTTAAATCACATTAAAAGAACCACATTTAAATCACATTTAAATCATGTTTCATTCTTGTTAAAACAATTAAATAATTAAATAAAAAACCTTATTCAATTGGTATTCCAATTATATAATTATGGAACCAAATGCAAAAAAAGCATCTTCTCCCTATGAATTCTAGGTGAACCAAATAGTTCCAACCATACTCCAAAAACCATTTTTCGGATTTAAAACTTCCTAAATTGTCAAATTCCAGAATTTGACAAAGTCAACATTATTTAGTTCTATCAAACAAATAGACCCTTAGATAAGAAAAGAGGTCCATGCCTCAAAAGAAGAGCCAAGTTTTTAGAGGCACCCTAGACCCTTTTACAATTGTAACCACTATGAACAAATTGACTCATAAAAATGAAGGAAGGTAGAAAAGAAGTTGCAACACACTGGTTATGAAAACCATCCAAAAAAAAGATCTCAAAACTAGAGGAAGTCTCCCTCAAGAAGAAGGCCATAGGTTTACGAAAGGATCCCAAACCAACCAAATAGGTTTTGGAAAGATATCTAAACCCATTAGCAAGCCCACAAAAAACCAACAAAAATCCCCTCCACCTCTTTATAAAAGGATCTATCCTTAATAGAATTTGTAGGTAAGTGAGCCACCCAAAGATAATTCCGACATCACACTCCCACAACCCCTATTGGGAGAAGACCAAATGGAGCCACAATTAGCCTCTTTCCAAAAGCTAAGCACCACCTCCATATGATCAATAAGACACTAGAAAGGGGACAGTGGCAAGGGGACAACTAAAGCAAAAGGAGCCAAACTAAGAAAGCCACCATAATAGGAGCAGACTCCCCCTTAACACAAGCCTTACAAAAAGAAACCAGAATTGAAAAAGATCATCCCCTGTCATGAGTAGAGAACCGCGAGTAGACGCCCTGCAAATTGTTAGGAATAAGGTGTCTCAACCTTGGATAATTCCTATTCTTATTATTTGTTTTGTAAAATGTATTTCTTGCAAATAATGTTGATGTGTCAGCATCTTGAATTGTGTGTAAGGAGATCATGGCTAAAACGGTTATGACGGATTCCTATGACACGTAAGAGCTATGTTAGGAAGATTCAATGATAGGTGAAGACATGTGGCAACTGATAAATTTGAGTACTGTACACTCTTCCCCAATCGTGGGGTTCGGGTTTCCTATTTTCTCGGAGAATGGTAAAACCCTAATATCGGTTATCTTTGGGAGTAGCCCTAAAAAGTGAAGCGCATGATATAAGCTTTTTTAGGGTTGCGAAGATAGATGATGTGAGTGTATGGTTGGAACGTTTTTATGCTGTCGTGATTTGTCTTCAAGTTTTTGGAAATCTTCTGAAAGAACTTGCATTTCAAGTGTATTGTAAGCTGTAATAGTTTTGATCAATACATTGTGCAGGTTTTGGAGTGCTGGGGTTTTTACCAAAAGGTTTCCCCAGGGTATATCATTGTGTCATTCTCTATTTTTCTGTATGCATGGTATGTGGTTGCAATATCTTTGTTAAAGTAGTTAACGAATCTGAAATTGTAAGGATTTATAAGAATTTGCACAATACTCTCCTAAAGAGATTAGCGTAGGAAGCTGTTTCCACACCTGAGTTACCTTACACAAATCACACTCTACTCATGTATGATAGAATGTAGGAGCATAACCGCTAGGGACTCCACAAGAACCCACCCCCCAATGAGGAATGAGGAACCGATAGCAAAGCATTGACCTGAGCAAGGGAGAAGCTTTGAAAAGGCAAACAAAGACATAGACATCAAATATAGCGTTCCTTTTAACACAAGCCATCTTAGAGAGGAGAGCCACACTAAATGACATTAGAACTACACCACAATACCAAGGACAACGAATGCCCACCAAATAGGAGGGACATGCACAACACCTCCCACAAGCATTAAGCCACCAAAGTACAAGCCCTAAACCTTGAAGAACAGGGAAGGTCAAACATAGAGAAGATTAAGAAAAGGGCAATGACTGCCCATCAAACACTAAGGCCTCCATGGAATAGAGGACATCGTAACAGAGAGTGAGGGAAGAAGCCTTTCCTCCCCAACAATAACAACATCATCGACCATAGAACGAACCACCTGTGAGCCCTACGACCAAACAAACGAAAGCCACCAAACATCCACATCATCGCCATTAGATCCACCCTCATTTGCATCTTCACAGTTTGAACTCCTTGGTCCGCCCCTCTTCCCGCCCAATGCTCCCATCCTGAATTGTAGTTTTGTTGTGTATGTGACACCAAGCTAATTTTTCCATTAGTCTTATGGTTTGATGTCGCTAGTTTCTGCATTCTAATTTTTTTTAATTTAAATGAAAATGGCAAAATATAAAAGAAAACATCTAAACCTTCTATAACTTAAATTTGTGTGCTATAAATGTGTCACACTTCTATGGATCATTACATGGAAGGAAACTCAAGAATGAGCCCTCACAAATCGATCCATAGCTCCCTAGGCATGGAGTGCAAGGGTTTTTAAGAATGCTCTCAGCTAGAGCTATTTAGCCTATAACCTTGCTAGTAAACCATGCAATGGGAGATTCAATGAAGATAAGGGCAAGAATGCCAATATCCTCAAGAATCAAGAATGAAAATGCAATGCAATGCTATGCTAGAAATGGAAATGCAAGCTAAGCTATGAAAGGAAATATGCAAGTGTTACAACCCAAGCTAATTAATCTATGTGAGCTAATCTAGAGCATAGAAATGAAGTTAATCTAAGAAAGCATAAATATGAAGCTAAGCTAAGAATGCAAGAATGAGATGTAGAATGCAAGAATGCTCCAAATCTTCAAAAGCTCCAAAGTGACCTAAAAATCCTACAGCATAAAGTTAGCATAAAAAGTTGGGGATCTAGAATGAAGAAGAGAGCTCTCCTTTTAAAGGAAATGAGAAGGAATGGACCATGGAGATTAAGAGGCAAAAGATTTAATCAATGGTGGAGCTTAAAAGAGGAGCAATCCATGTGCACAAATATCCTCCAATGAGAAAATAGGAGTTGACTTTTGTGTCCATATGAGACAAAAAGTGCTTTTCTCTTTTTATAAAATAAGAATAATGCTTTATTTGTGCAACTTAGGATAAGAGGAAAAGTGGAGGCTTTTTATTTATTAAAAGGGGAGGAAATATTCCTTTTAATAAATAAAGACTTAGGATAAGATGGTTAGCCCATAGAAAATAATCAAATAAATGATAGAGCTAGGATTTGATCAAGAGCAAGCAATTGATGATTTTAGCAAAAGGGGCTAATAGTCTAGGTGACCATTTTTAGGTGTATACAAAATTCACACACCATTTTTTACTATAATATGTCTTCCCCTTCAATCAATACTACAAGAGGGGATGATCCTCAACCTACAAAGAATTGAAAGTAAGAGATTTAAATGCATTGAGGGTGAAAGAGAAAATGAAGTATTTTTTCACTACATTGTGGTCTCCTTCATCTTATATTGTTCAAGGAGAGCACTAGGGGAGCTGACTTAGTAGTCGCCCAAGCTAACTTCGTATACTTGGAATTCTTAAACTAAAAGTCAGATTTCGCTAATTTTTTTGGTATATCTCATTAGGTGAGTTGAGAGCATAAAGCTAAGGTTTCGGCTTTTGGGTATTCATAAATCTCTCTGTAAAGATCATTGAGTGCAAAGTGTTAAAAAAGTGGCATTTCAAAAGTGTCGCTCGATACCTGCTATGTTCTTGCACCAATAGTTGTTCAGTAAAAAATGCTAGTACTTGTGGCCAAATGTCCGAGTAGTTTTTATAAAATAGCCCAATAGTGGTGCACAAATGGGCCAATCACCAACCAGAAAAGTTAAAAAATGATCGACTATTAGTACATGTGTTTTTATTTTTGGGGCTCTTTTAATAGTAGTAATTGGGGGGTAAACATGATGAAAAGGTCACGGTTATTGGATCCCCTAACAATTACTGGGTCACTTCCCCTATGACTCCACCATAACCTTGTCGAATGCCTTGATCCGCTCCACTACATTGTCAAATGTTGGACAAAACCCCAAATTAGTGGAATTATTCGCACAAAATATAATTAGTTAGGGAAGCCATGTTACCAATAAAAAATTGACACCCTCTTTATTCTCGCCCAATTTAGATCTATAATTGAGTATCACTGCTAACACTAGTGTCTCAATCTTCTTGAAAAGGGATTTATAATAACACCATCTCATTGGATATTTGGTTATTTTAATTGAAACTCTCTTAATTTGCAATGGTTGATTAAAAATATTTTTCATTAGCCTCCCCTTAGCCCTAAAGATATAAAGGACATATAAACAAAAATGGAAAATAGATTAATTAGGGTAAAAACATAATTTAGTGTCACCTTTTAGGCTAACTCAAATCACTCGGCCCAGTCTAATTGGGCCGAGTGGTACTCAGCCGAGTTGGACTCGACCGAGTCTAAATAATATTTTTAATATCAAAAACATCTCAAGCCCCTCATTTGCACACTATTTGGTTGTTCGTGTGGGGCCGACCCCTCGGGGGACTCAGCCCAGTCAGATTTGACCGAGTCTACCTAGGTGGCATGCCATGTTGGCAGCCAAACCTCCAAAAATATTTAAAAAACTAAAATTTTGCACTTCTACTATAACTTTATCTAATCAAAATAAAAATTGTTAAAAAACTAAAAGTACCCTTTTGTAGATCTCGGAAGTAAAATTTTGGACTTATAAATTTTATATTGTTTCAACTACAAAACGTTAAACAAATTTGCTAAAAACTACATGTAGATATATTAAACTTTGAGAAGACGTTGATTCAAAAAATATAGAAAAATGCTTAATCAATTCAGAAAATTTTTTAAATCATATAAAACACTAGAGGAGAGAGTCATCTTCAAGAATATGTAATTTATTTGGTTTTTGGCATAGTTTTGATAGGGGAAAAGTGATGAGAGAAAGAAACTGTTAATTTCAGGTAAGTTCGACTTTGAATACTTATAATGGGTAAACTATAGATCGAAAACACTTCTTTCTTTTTTCCTGCACTAGATATACATGCCATCTAAAATATATCCTGAAATTGGAGGGAAAACCAATGTTTTATTTATAATGATTTAATGGGAAGTAAACTCCCTGATTTGTAGTATTTTTCAGGATATGAAAAATAGACCTAAAAAATTAAAAAAAATATATTTATTTTTCTTCAAATTAATTTTTAAAAATTATAGGCATAAAACTCATCCTATTTTACACATTTCATTAGTTTACATTATCTTCAAATTCTCAACAAAAATATGACTTTTATGCCCTTGAATTTTTTTAGTTTTGGTGTTGTTAGCCTCTTCCTTTGTAAAAGGGTGACAACTTATTGTGCTTTTACCCATTAATGATATAATAGTTAATCAAATAAAAAAAATTATTATTTATTCTTTTTAATTAATAAGTAAGTCTGACATTTTCACACAATTAAAAATATAGTAATATATGTTCATAAAAATAAGTGGGCATAGAAAGACATATCCTTAAGAGTTTGAGAAACACTAAGTTCAAAAGGACCAGTATTCGAAGCGGAGATACGTCTAAACAAGTCACAAAGTGACAAGAGAAACACTAATAAGAGGGAGACCGTGAGCATCGAGTTTACATCCTCCTCCTTTTGGTCTTTGTCAATAGACTAGTAAGCATCGTTAAGAAGAGCTAGCTCATGATGATGCTTGACAAAATCTTTTCAAAAACATGGCACCATGAAAAGAGTTTGAAGGTGGTTGTAAAAGGGATGAGACCACAAGTGATAAGCATGTTTTTTTATCCTAGCAATTAAGAGCTCTGAAATTAGGATGCTCAGTCTCACTGGCCTTATTGAACACAAACACGCTTAGGCTCATGTTAATAAATGTATCAAATGGTACCTTATTTATCACTATTGGATAAGTTTCTTGTGTAAATCTAATTTACTTAAAAGTCATTTGAGTTGCTTTAATCTAGGGGAGAGGGACCAATACGTGATAAGGGTACTAAGGTAGGGGTTCCATAATGGGGGCTTAAGTTGTATTTTTTAGAAGAGGAGGTCCCTTGAACAAATTTTGTTTTGGCCACGAGATTATTTGGAATCTTCTCCTTCAAAATAAGAGCTCTTATTTTTTTGCATTGCATATTTAAGTAGGTGAAAAAAAGGTGGGGCTAGAAATTGCCCCACCAACTTGTGAGTATTTTTTGCCACTTGTAAATCATTTAATTTCACATTTTTCTTAAAAAATAATTTTGGAAGGAAAATGATAATTTTACTTAATTTTTTTATGCATAAAGTATGAAAGACAAAGTTATTGTATTCATGAGACCACACCCTTCCTCAAAATTTGGAGCTTAAACCTCTACTTTTAGGAGCCCCCTTGGACATGCTATTGGCTAAATCATAAACTAAAATGTAAAATATATAAGGGAAGTTTGAAAAAAAAACTTAGTGTCCCCTTGCTAATATATGCGTTTTAATTTACGATTTAGACTTTGCCCTTAGACACTAGCCTAGTACTTGTTATAGTAAGGGGACAAAATAAACACTATAGTAGTGCACTAAAAATGTCATGCAAATGCTTATCCCCAAAAAGATTTTTCTAAATTTCAAAAAATAATCATGCTCTCGTGGCATCATATTTGACCATGTGAACTTGAAAACATTTTATTAAGTAGGAAATTTGACAAATAAGTTGCTCCACAAATTGAAAATAACTTAAAATATTCATATACAATTTTACAACATCATATTTGAATATGTGGACTTGAAAACATTTTATTAAGTAAGAAATCTGACAAATAAGTTGTTTCATAAATTGAAAATAACTTAAAATATCCATATACAATTTTAAGAAACATAAAATTAGGATACACATGTATTGACCAACTCCTCTATAAGAAATGAAAACTCAGCATGATTGACTGATTCTTGAACTTTCGAAAAAAAGAAAACCAACCTTTATAATCCTCATATCTATGATTACATTAATATAGAACCATTCAGTCGTCTCAACCAAACAAACAAAACTTACTTACAAAAATTAAGGAAATGAGACCCTCAGCTTATACCGTAGGACTCACTGTGCCTGCAGCCTCTGCATTTTTCTTGCCTTTTGCTTGAACATCCTTTCTTTTCTTGATTTGGAGTTTTGGGGCTCCTCTTCAACATTTTGGCGAGATGTGTGTGGAACTGGAATTGTTTCCTCTTTTACCTTCAGCAGCTTCGCTGAACTCCTCAACCTGTAAATAATTAAACAAAGTTACCATTCTTTCCAAGCAAAAGTCAATTAAAAAATACGGTAGAAAGTCGATAAATGAGAGATATTTTCAACCAGATATTTTCAACAAGTCACAATATTGCTATCACAAATCAACTGTGTCATTTTTTTGAGCCAATGAATTTGGCTCAAAATTGACACAGTTGATTCTTAATAGTGGTAGTCTTCAAAATACAAATACAGGATTAACAAGCCAAGTAGACATTATTGTTGGTGTGCATTTATTCCTGTCTCATTCTTTCATCAATGGCATCTTCCTCATCTCACCATGGAAATACAGGGCATCATGCTTTCTCTGGAATTGAACGTCATGGCATAAGGAGGATGGTCTCTGAATCTTCAAGATTGTTTGATGTGTTCATCAACCACAGAGGTCCCGATGTCAAGGAAACTCTGGCTATTCATCTCTACAATTCTCTTCGTGAGATGGGAATACGAGGGTTTCTTGATTCGCAAGAGAAAGAACTTGGAGATTCTTTTACTTCCACCATTGAGAATGCCATCCGCTCTGCCTCAGCTCACATAGCCATCTTTTCTAAAGGATATGCAGAGTCCCCTTGGTGTTTGGCAGGCTGGTTCTCATGCTACACAGTCAAGCTAAGATCATTCCTGTGTTTTACGGGGTGGAGCCTTGGGAACTCCGCCACATAGAGAAGGGGGCGTATTCTAATGCATTCAATGATTACAGAAAGAAATACAGGTACTTGGACAAGCTTAAGGAGTGGGAGGAAGCACTCCAATCCGTGTCATTTACCGTGGGATATGAACTCCACAATTCAGAGTATGATTTCTGTTATTTTCAAAATACTTTGTAATTCTTTTTTTTTCCTTTCTTAAACAATGCTTAATTTTAGCCATTAGAATTTATTCCTTATCAGATTCTTTCGCAAATTTTGATTTTCTTTATCAAAAATTCGTTTTCCTTCTGCAAAGTTTGACAGACTGCGAAAGCATACTGTCGGCGGTGGAGAAAGAAGTACAAAGGACAAAAGCTTTGCATGTTGCCAAACACCCAGTAGGGTTTGATAAATTGTACATGATTTTGAAACGAGTTGCCTTGATGAACTTGTGAAAGATCTGGAAAGGCAGAAGAAAATGAAAGAAAAAGGTAAAGGAGAGGCCAATATTGTAGCCATTTTTGGAATGGGTGGGGTGGGAAAAACAACATTAGCCAAAGAGTTGTTCAACCAAAAGCGTGCTGAGTATTCTCGGTCATGTTTCCTGTTTGATGTGCGTGAAGCCTCTACAAAAGGGGAATTGCCTTCTTTGCAAATTAAACTCCTCAGAGAGCTGTTCCATGATAATCCCCCCAATTTTCATAGTACAGAGGAAGGAACAAGCTATATCAAGCGTTGTATAGAAAGGAGCAAGTTTTTAAGTTTCCTGATAGTTCTAGATGATATTGATCATGTAGAGCAGTTAAATGTTCTATTTGTCATGGATATGCTGCATAAATTCGACAATAGCTTGGGTATTGTTACAACCCGTGATGTGGGAGTGCTAATAAGGGCAGGAATAACCTTTGGGTATAATCTAAAAGGAATGAATAGAAATGATGCAAAAGAGCTTTTTTGTTGGTATGCCTTAGGTCAACCCCAACCAGCAATGGGATACGAGGATGTGGTAGAAGCTTTCATAAACATCTGTGGAGGTTTGCCTCTGTCTCTTCAAGTTCTGGGGAGGCATGTTCATGGCAGAACAAAGGACTATTGGTGGTTAGAATTTAATAAAGCTTGTAAGGTACTACCTTATGACATAAAGCAGAGACTTAAAATAAGCTTTGATGCTTTAGATAGTGAGGAAAAACAAATTTTCATGGATATTGCATGTTTCTTTATTGGCAAATCAAAGAGTATGGCAATACAGGTGTGGGATGGATCTGGCTGGAGTGGCCAACATGGATTGCAAATACTCAAAAATAGATGTCTGGTAGAAGAAATTATCGACTATTCTGCTCAGGATTGCATTTTACTAAGAATGCATGATCACTTGCGGGATTTAGGAAGAGAAATGGCGAATGAATTGACATTTCCTCTTCGCCTGTGGCTCCCTCAAGATCTTAAATCTTTGGTATAGTTCTTTATTGTTTCAGATGAAGCTCCTTTTTGTGATGTTTCAAATTTTTGCTTCATGTTCCAGCACAAGTATGAGTTGCTTTTGTGAATGCAGGAATCAAAGGGATTTCAAGGCATTCTAGCTCAAAGTAAAGGGAGGTGTTTCAATTCCATTTTTGACAGGTCTATGCGTTCTCAAATCACATATTTTTTAGGGGAGTCAGACGATTGTGCTGAGAAATCAGCTATTTTGCTATGGCTTCAGCTTGGTCTGGATCATAAGGAGCATGCATGTATTCCTTCATGGGTTCCTCTTCAAAACTTGCAGAGCTTAAGAATCCATGGTGGTCTTCTCAAAAGAATGTGGCGGAGTCAGCAACAGGTATTTTGTTCTTATCTATGGACAATTGATTTGTCAATAATGTTATAATGGAATGCATTGCACTTTCAGAATTTCTGCACTATTTTTAAGAATCCAAAAGTTTGAAACATGTTTTTTTTAATTTCAGCCACCTTTTCAGCTGAAAGAGCTGCAGATTTCTCAAACATTTCTGAAGGACTTTCCAGATTTATCAGGAATATCAAATCATTTGGAAAAGGTAGTCCTAGCTGGCTCAGAATGGCCAGTCCAAGGCTTTTCATTATTGCAATTTCTGGGAATGAACCTTGGTAGCTTAGACTTGAGATATTCTGTATTGCATGGGGAACTGGTTTCCTATAATGGGGGAGAAAGGACTGCTATTAAGACTTTGGATGTCAAGAATTTCAAACTAATTGGGGAGGTGGTATTAAATAATGGGGGAGAGTGTAGTACTGTTAGGTCCCCAATGAGAAGCCTTGAAAATCTAAAACTTAGCAACCAGATACTTGTAACCAAGCTCTTAATCAATGGAAATCACTGTCCCAACCTCCAATCTCTCAGACTTCAGCACATGCAAAATCTAATTGAAGTAGATTTAATAAGCATAAAAACATTGACTTGTCTGAAGGTTGACAATTGTAAACATTTGAAAAGATTGTCAGGATCATGTACAAGTCTGGTAGTATTTGAGATTAGTCAATGTCCTGAGCTTGAGGATTTAAGCCTTGGCCATCTGAGGTGTGTGGAAAGGATTTCCATTGTGAGTTGCAATCATTTGAAAAATGTGGCGGGAATATGTGGTCTGATCAAAGATAGCAGAAGTGAATATTGAGAATGTTGTGAGCTTCCAGAGTCAATTCTTTTCCCGCTGAGCTGCCTTGAAAAGAATACAATTAGAAAAGGTGAATAATTGAAAAGCATATCAGGAATGTTTGGATATGTGAAGTCCAACAGTCATATCGTCTTATTCAGTCAGTAAAACTCTTCACTTCCCCTGTTTTGAACTCTTTGCTTGCCCTCATCAGTTTTTAGAAATTTGGGGATTGAGAAATTTAATTGATATAGTCTATTTGGTGAACCATGTAATTCTTTGTCTCTGTACATTTTTCTGTATCTGAATTATATTTGTTGGAAATTAGTGTTCACATGTTTAATTATTTGTAACAAATATTATAAGGTGTGTAGTTGTAGTGTGTCGTTCTTATAATGAAGGAACCAAAAATTCTACAAGTATATAATCTATTAAATGGATGAAATGAGCAAGCACGATTTTATTTGTATAGAAATTTTTATGCTTCTATTATTCTGCCCAAAATCTCCAATAATATTATCTTTGTTTTCAAATTGTGTTTTGGTAACAAATAAATTATTTTATCTGTTTCATTTACTTATCAAGGAAACATCTTAGGATGCTTGTATATCTGAGAATTATTAACTGTCCTGTGTTTGAGGATGTCAGTCTTGCCCATATGAATTTGCTGGAAAATTTTACTCTTAAAAATTGTAAATAATTGATAAGCGTGTCAGGTTTATTGGACTTCAGGAAGCATATTTCAACATTTGTAACTGTTCTGTGCTTAGAGAATTAATTTTTGCTAATGTGAGTTGCTTCAAATATATTACAATTGGAGTTGTATAAATAAAATAAAATGTGTCAAGATTGTTTGATTTGAGGAAACTTCAGATTTGAACATTGTAAATGTTGGAAGCTTAAAGAATTAGTTTTTCCCACCCCAAGTGCCAGAATAATCTCAGTTGTAAATTGCAAGAAATTGAAAAGAGTTTCAGGAATATCCGAGTTCAACAAAAACTCAAAAAACTATCATTTCTGATAATCGTGTTCTTGAGCTTGAATCAAGCCTTGCCAATATGAAGCATTTGGAAATGATTGCAATTTAAAGATATAGGAAGCTATACAGCATAACACTGCCAACAACCCTCATCGAACTCACTCTGCAAGGTTTTCGAGGATTGAAATTGCTAGCAGGAATATGCAATCTTTTAAAGTTTGTAGAGATGTACATTAGTTAATGTCCAAAGCTTGAGGTGCTGTCAAGTCTTGCCTGATTGAGCTGCTTGAACTAGATGACAAATTACGGGTGTGAGAAGCTGAGGAATATAACAGGTGACAAAGAGTTCTTTGCATTGAAAAAACTGTAACTTTCATATCTCAATAATGCAGCAGTACAGGATTGCATTTAAATATTGCAGGTATTGAAATGAATGCTGGATCTGACAGGCTAAAAGA
Source organism: Chamaecyparis obtusa (assembly GCA_027943335.1). NCBI lineage: Eukaryota > Viridiplantae > Streptophyta > Pinopsida > Cupressales > Cupressaceae > Chamaecyparis > Chamaecyparis obtusa. The sequence goes on from BSBK01000094.1 coordinate 229,763, forward strand.
ATACTTGCAACTTCCAATTTAGGATTATTTTGTTCATTATTGACCTTGAGATTTGTTTTTTTGCTTTATCTTTGAAGACAATCTAAATATTTGTTAGGGATCTACCATAAGAAAAGAATTTGCTGTACTGTGTCAGTACAATAAAGTTTTAGTTTCTTCAATATCAGACTGTGCCGTCAAAATTTATGGGTAGCAAGGTAAGAGAAACTGGCAAATCAGAATAAACCTTAGATGCGTAGCCTTTTGTTTACATGATTGGGGCTGATGCAATCACTGAAATTGATAGTGAAATGTCTAAACCAGCAGGCTCAGTGAGAATAAACAAACAGAGGGATTCAGATGCTGTCAGTGAAGTTGGTACTGATATGTATATATCACTTGATCTAGTGGGAAGTGCACCACTGAGTGGCTGATTGAGAAAAATCTTGATGTGTCCTGTGGTTTGGTTTGAAGGGTCTATTACAGGAGGATTTTTATATACAGACTATCCCACATGGGGCATTTTTCACCTGTGCCCAGGAAGATCGATAGTTAACATTGTAATTGCTTCAGACGATTGTGATGTTAGTATGACTAATTATTGAGTTATGAATAAGGGTTGCACGGTGACCAAGAAAAAAGGTGAAGAGAGAAAAAATTGGCATGTATTGAAAACAATTGCTGATCTGTTGTATGAGATAGAAGGCCTGTGATGCAGCTGCAGTGCCTACTTTAATTATCTTGATATTTTTTGGAAAAAATTTTATGCAATCACTTGACAATTTTTTTAATATGCGACATGGGGACACTTGTATAGCTTATTTTTAAGAGGAAAATAGACTTAAGCAATCACATAGGAACATGGGGTAAGAATAAATCATTTAAGACAAAAAGCTTCAGTTTCCATCTTGGATGCCAAAAAGATGCAGTTTCCATATCGGGGACATTACAGACTGGCATCACAATCAGGAAAAATCAATTGAGATGATTTTTGAATTCAGGATCACGTTGTCTGCTTGTGGAATCTTTGGAGAGCAATTTCGAATCTGCTTTCCTCAGATAGGAATTTAATCCAAGACAACCTTAACATCTAGAGTTCTTAACCTAGGATTTACTCCACTTTCAGCAATAGGCATGGGATTAGCAGCTCAAGTTTAATGTAAAAGATCCAATGACTTATGGAAGAGCTCAAAGATGGAATATCAAGATCGTGTCATCCAGAGTAAGCCACTGGAGCACTAACTAACAACAGAATACATAAACAGCTTCTATTGAATGGACAGGATATCCAAAAAAAAGTTCGCTATAGCTCAATATCAAATTGAAACTAAGAACATTTGTTCAAATTCTAAGGCTGGGTTTTATGGAGGGGAGCTTTGTAAAACATTTCGTGGGCACTGCTGAGATTTTTTTAGGGTAGTCCTATGAATTTAGTAGTCCAGTCTAAACTTCAAAGCTTAGGGAAGCTGCTGATCTTATATATTTTAGTAATTAACATGTTCAATTGAATAGAGTAAACGAATATCAAATAAAAAAAATCATGTCAGATCCCCTGACCGCAGCCTTTTTGAAATAAAACTAGTCTTGAAAGCTCAGATCGGAGCCTAGGGCGGACTGGCATTAAAGGATAATTATTGAACTAAGGGCCGACTCGGTCAAGGGTGTTATTTAATATTAGTTATGGAAGCTAAGACTAGTTAAACCCTGTTTGAGGGACCGATTAGAATTAGAGGAAATAGATAGCAATTTACCTTCATTCCGACAAAGTTGATTTATAATTAGAGTGATTGTCAATTAAGAGGTGCATCCCTTCAAAAGACAATAGTCTTGATGAAAGTTTGTGACCCTTCTAATTTTAAGATATAAGAGGGAGAATCTGCTCATGGGAAAAGAGCATCGAAGAAGATCAATCAGTATTTAAGCTAATACAAATCACAAACTCTGAGATTAATATATATATATCACACAGCAATTTCATATATATCAGATATTGTGGTATGAATTTAACTAATTCATTATACTTCTTCATTTGATAAGAAGTATGAATGTATGCAGATATCCCATTGCTTCTAATGTATGATTAATAATGAGATAGGAATGTATGATTAATGTGGATAAAGATTTCTTAAAGCTTATGACCAACCCAGCGTCCCATTGTAGAGGGGACATAGAGCATATGAGGAATGCAAGTAGCATAAAGGTCCATTCGAGTAGTGGTAAACCTAAGAGGGGCTGGGAGGTCTAATGGTGGGTGCCATTAATGTACTTCTGGGCTTGATGGATAGGCTTAATGCACCTTGTATAATCTCCTAGGTGCTTCATAACGAGGATGGGTTTTGGGGAAAGTCTTAAGGGAATTCCACATACACATTATGATGAAATTCATATAAGGAATACAAGTAGACCTAAGTTCCATTCGAGGAGTGGTAACCTCAAGTGGGGCTAGGAGGCTGAATGGTGGCTGCTTTAATGTGCTCTTGGGCTTGATGGAAAGGAATAGCTTGAGGTGCTTTATATGTTTTTCAAAGAAACTCGATCAATGAAATTAGTCATATCATATGACTGAGTTAATGTTCTTAACCCTAGTAGGAAAGATATGTTTTATGGATTATGTTTCAATGATTACCTAACATAATTGCAGGGTCTCAACCAAGATCTATCTTATTCTACAATCGGTAAATGATACTCCATTTGTTGTTTTAGTTCGATTTGTAATTTTAGGGGAAAAATCTAAGGCATTGAAAAAGTGGACATTACATATTAATTGGTGAAAATTGAAAAACTCTAGATGTTTGACAAATGGCAAGCAAAATAGCCTAACTTGGTGGAACAATTCGTAACTCCCTCTCTTCCACCTACTCAAATCTACAGTCCCAAAACTAGGGGCTTCTATTCTTTAAAAATAAATTCCAATTAATCCTGAACAAATTGCTTCATGAGACTGCTTGCTCCTTATAATAGATGCTAAAGACCTCCATGAGTCCACACCCTAAGGCAGATAATGATGCAGAGCATCTGCATTAAGGAATTTGTCTGCACCATCTTAAATGTGAGCTTTTGTTTGCTAATAATAGCAGTTGATTCAACTAGTGAGTTGTTTGCTAGGAATAAAAGGAACAACGGTCTTCTGTTCTGTTCCTGAAGTTTTGGTTCTTCGGCCAGCTCTTTAGGAGAAGACTATTAGAACTCTGCTTAGTCGCCCACAGTCTGTTGGCTATAATGACAAGTGTTCCTATTTCCAGGAATCAGGCGAAGTAATGGATTAATAGAAGTGTAAGCTTCAGCATAGGCAAGGATATTAAGGCTGGGTTCCCTTCACGGGGTCTTCCTTTAAAAAATTAAGTAGGTGCTTTTGAGATTTAATAAGATTATTTTAAAGTGGATGATTTCATGAATTTTGTAGTGCAGTTTAAATTTTAAAACTAATAGAAATTGGAGTTTCATGAATGTTATTATTCATCATGTTAAATTCAATAGAATAATAAATATAAAATATTAAAAATTTAAATGATAAAAATAAAAAAATTTAAGATGATGGATTATAGAGAAAGGGGCTTATGTAAACCTTCTTGTCTGTAAATATAAGCTATTTCTAATATTTTTTTGTATGTTGTGGTGCTGTGTGTATTTCTGTCCACTCTGAACTGCTCTGCTTTTGGTAAAGAAGATGTAATTTCCCTATGGTTATCTGGGACACTATATCAGTTTGGTATCAAAGCATTTCACCTATTGCAGTTCTGTTCTTCCTGTCAGGCATTTCAATTCCTTCTTTCACCTATTCATTGATCTTATCCCTTAATGGTGACAGCAATTACAAATTGCTCGGAGACTTTTCCTCTATTCTGGGCGATTGGCCTTATAAAAGAAACAAATGATACGTGAAAGGAGAACTTAAAGAGAATGAGGGGATGAATGAGATTAAGATAAAGAGAATGAGGGGATGAAGATATAGTGTTATCCAAAAGAAGGGGAAGGCATTGAAGATCATAATGCAAGAGGAGAAGAGATTAAGACTACAATGAATAGGAATGCACTCTATCACACAGCGTGGCCGAAGATGTTGTTGGAGTGGAAGTAATCCACAGTACAGAAGTTGTAGCTAAAATGGCTATCTTTAGAGTCCACATATGTGGTGAAGACTAATTGGTTCCAGAAAACACAACTAACCAAAAGAACAAATGTGATGACCATCACTTTCCTGGAGAAAGAACAAATGTGACTGCAGAAGTGACCAAGGAAAGAAACAAGAACAACATATATTTGTTCTGCAACAAAGGAAGATGCTGCAAAGAAAAAACTCTTATGGAGCTTTATAGACATCACATAGAGCCAAGAGATAACATCCTTATGAAATGACTGGAAAGTACACCTAAATGACATTATGCAGAGGAGTAAACATATGTTCCAATAAGTAGATGGAAGCAGAATAAGAAAAGAATGAAGAATTGTGATAGTATGCAATCTGGTGCAAGGGAAAACCATGGTCTTATTTAGTTAGTTCAATTGTCGAGCGGTTTCCTAGGGATAGAGGGCAAAATGGCATTGTCTCTCATAATCTATTGCCTATATTGAAAAGTGTTCATATTTCAATGTATGAGGGGAAGTTTTGGATTGCTTTATATTTAACATAAAAATGTATGAGGGGAAGTTTTGGATTGCTTTATATTTAACATAAAAATGATAATAATTTTAGAGGTAGTGAGTGAGCAGAGGACTTATGAAAACTTTCTTATCTATAAATATGTTATTTCTGATATTTCTTGCAGGTTGTGATGTTAAGTATATTTGTGTTCTTTTTTAAGGGTGTGTATCTAAATGGTATAAAGAGGAACACAAGTAATCAATTTTCTGTTAATTTCTTCTAAAATCATCTAAACTTAAATTTGGAAGAATATCTTGAAATTGAAGCATTCAAAATTCAAAGATAAAAGTATAAGAATTTTAGTACTTCAAATCTAGTTTTCTAATCATTAAATCTCTTCAAAAATAGATATTTTTATGAGGATCAAATGTTCCTAATTTAGTATTTGTTGTGTGTGCCTCAATGCTTTTAGTTGTATTTAGTATTTTGGAATACCCATTGTAACAATATAGAAGAGTGAGTACTACACTTTCTATATTTTTTTGGTGATTTTAATTTAATAGTTTAAAATGATTTTTCAAAGTGAGCACATCATAAAAATCATATATTTGACTATGCACAACATATAAGTTGCACCAAAATAATAAAAAATGCATTTTTTCTCCAATGTGCAAATAATGAAGTGTAGAAGAATATTTTGTAGTTTTTTTCAAGTTTTGATAAGTAGGTCAAAAGCTACAAAGAAAAATAAATTATGAAATTTAAAAAAAATTAATAAAAGAAATTAAAATAGAATATGTTAATGTAGTCCAAATTGTAGAACAATTATATGGCTAGAAAGCTAAGAAGATGTTTGAAATTTCGGTGGTAATTTAATTGAATATTGTTATATAATGTGTAAATATGGTGACTTGCAAGTTCAAAAATGACAATGAATGCCAAAGCTCATCAAATGGAGGAAAATAAATAGTCTGGGACTTTAGGTTTGTTAGTCAAATTTATTTACAAAGAAAAAAAGGAGGGATTTTTTTTTGAATTGAAACACAACATGAGAGTGTTTCAAGTTTGACATTTTTTATCACAAAATGTGATCGTATTTTGTGGAACATGAAAGACGATGTTTTATAAAAATAAAATAAAAAAATGTTTTGACCTTTCCACACGATCGCCCTAGTGCAAATCAAGACCCCCTCTTTTTCTTGGTAGATTAGTAGTTTTTTAGGTTAGTCTTAGCTTAGCAACATTTGAGAACTTAGATGTTGATGAAGTGTGGGGGATTAAGCATGAAGAGGAATGAAGAATGAGGAATGGAAGCAAACTTCGAGTTTACAAGTCACGACCATTAACAAGGTGGAATTTCACTTAAGCATCAATAGAAATTCTAAACAAGTGGTAGATTTCCCACCTCCTATGATGACAAACCTTAGCAACATGGATAATTTTCTCAACTTTAGTCAAGTGTTCCTCAAGAACATAATATTTCTAATCAAGTCTTGGGCTAATTCTTCAGCAATCTTAGAATGAGATCAACGTTTTCGGTGAATTAGAAAGTGCACTTCAACATGCAATAAAGAAAGGAAATGCATGGTTAAAATCTGACCTCCTCTTTGAGGAAAATCCTTGGTGAGTATAGAAATTAGATTGAGTATTGACCAAAATTCCAAAGATAGGTCTAATTGTTGACCTACTTGATGAAGTTGTTTAAGTGTGTTGCTAAGGTTTGGTATACATTTTGCTCAAAATATATGTAAGTGTGGAGTAAACTTTGATGAAATTCCTAAACAATTGCACAATTTTGATTTTCTTGTAATGATTAATCCAAACCCCTGGGTGAATTTTAGATGTGGTTTTGATGCAAAATCCTAACAAAGGCTTGATTTATGCCCAACCTTGGAGGAATTCCAAATGGTTTTGAGGCTTGTGGTTTTAGTTTTGGGTGAAATTCCTAAAAGCCCTTGCATTTCTGACCAATTCCCACTCATTTGTTCTTAGAGATGTCTAATTCTGACCTAGGTTGTGTGGGCATTCCCAACAACCATGTGATTTCCATCTAATTTGAGCAAAGCATTCCCAACACCCTCAAAATTCCCGACCTAGGTTGTGGGGGATTCTAAATGATAATGTAATTTGTGACCAATTCCCATGCATTAATCCAAACACAAGGTTAACTTTTGACTTGTTCATGGAGAGAAATTATAGAGACTGGCTTGATTTTTTACCTACATTGTGTGTAGAATCCAAATACATGCCTAATATCTAACTTGCATATTGATTAAAATTCTTAAGGAAATGGAAAAATCGGGTTGTTGTGGGGGAAAACACAAATATTTGTCAAGAATTCAACTTGATTCCCATGCCTTTATCCAAGCAAGCATCAAATTTCCAACTAGCATTATGCACTTGTTCTGATCAACATGAGAAATTTGATCTACATTTAAGTGAAAATCCAAAAGCTGGATGAAAATATGATCTTTCTCTAGAAGGTTTCAAACACTTCATAAAATTTTTGAGTCGATTTCCATGATAATTCCCAACAATCTCAAGAATTCTGATCTCCTTTAGGATAAAATTCCTAACAAATGTTAAATATTTGACTTTACTTGGAACAAAATTCCTAACCAAGATCACAAATCTGATGTCTTTTAGGAATAATTCCCAAACATATCATGAAATCCAACTTGCACAAGAAGAAAATCCAAACAAATGAGGGAGATATGACCTAATTTGTAATTATCCATGCACTATGAAGTTTGACTAAGTCAAAAAATCCTAATGAGAGTTGGAATTTTAACCTCTCATAGGATTGGTTTCAAATTTTGTTTAAGGAAAATCATTCCCCATTGAGAAAGGAATTCAAATTGCAATAGAGTCAACATATGGAAGGGTGTAAACAAATTGTAAACGAATGAAATTCCCATAAGGAAGTCAACCTCCTCAAACTATAATGCACATGTTTCTTGGAAGGATACAGATATAAAAGGCAGATCAAGGCATTCACTTCAACCACAATGTAGTTTGATGTAAGGTGAAGTGCGGAGTAGAGAAACCATACATGAAATCATGAGGTGAATATGGAGACAAGACTCGAGGTAAGACACATAAATTTGATTGTTGGAGAAGAAGAAATCAGACATTAAGTGTGAAAACCTAGAATTGGAGGGTGCAAGTTCAAGGATTAGAAATCTCAAACTAAGAAAATCAAAACTTAAATAAAAAAGTTAAAAATTATTATTTTTAATCAAGATGTCTAAGTTTTTAGAGGGAAAATTAAAAAATCATGTGCAATAGTCTTCACAAGTTGATTTAAATAAAAAAGTTACAAATTATTTTTTTAATCAAGATAGTTTTTAGAGGGTAAATTTAAAAATCATGTGCAAGAGTCTTCACAAGTTGATTTGTTTCAAACTCTACTAAAAAGTTTTAATAATTGTCTTTGAGAAAAACTTTAATCCTAACACATGTCATTTCACTTGTTTTTCAAGGATTCATACATGGAGAAGATTCAAGAGAAATGTGATTTTCAAGATGAAGACAAAAAGAAAGAAGATGAAATAGGGTTGAGCTTCTTCAGGTATGAGGATGGTGTTCAAATGATAAACATTTCATGTACATGGATGATTGCAACATCAATGTTAGCATGGGAGCATCAACAAAGCTGTTGCAAGTGCTTTACTAAGAAAGAAAAGAAGGTTAGAATAAGAAAACCAAAAAATGGCAGTGCAAGAACAATGGCCTAAGTCAACAACTCCAACGATAAAGAGGAAATGATTATGACATGCCTTACTTACACCTTGTCTTGTGGAATGATTTAGTGTTCCATAAAGAAGGCATTATTGATACAATGATCAATGTTGTAGATCCAAATTTGTTGGAAACCTCAACCAAGGGTGATGATTGAATTGAAAATATACACATCTCATGGAAAAAGGAAGGTTAGGATGTGAACCAAGTTTGAAGAGAAAAGTGATTGCAGGGAAGATGAAGGTTGAGAAGTTCAAGACATGAAGAAGGGTTAAGGCCAAGATATCAAGACAAGAACAATTTCAAGAGCATCTCAATGAGAATATTTCCAAAGTGAGGAGGATAAAGAAGTGGGGTTGAAATCAAGTTTACAAGATAAGCATGTTGAGCTAGTGCCTATTCATATGCACTAGTCAAGTTATTCCAAGTTGGCATGTGGAATAGATTTAATGTATTTTCTTGTCAAATCTTATCATTGTTTGATCCTCAAAAGGATATGTATTCCAAAGCAATGCAAGTTTTTGTTGATTAGAATTTGTAAGAATTTGCAAATAGAAAAGATTGAACCAAGGATCTTGAGATTAAAGAAAAGCACAAGAGAGATGACAAGAATGCAATGATTGATATTGAATTTATCCAATGAATTCACCCTTTTACATTATTCAATGTACATAATAGGCCTCCTTATATAGGAAAGGTGATAAGAGAGATTGATAAGGAGCTAATAAGCTATCACCTATGCTAGGTGTAATCACATGTCTACCAAATATGGATCATCCTCCATTATGCATTGAATTATGTGCAATAGAATTAGGGTGATAATGTGATAAGAGCACTAAAGGAGGATCTCACACCCAAAGTGTAATTTCTCTTACACCATGTGCTTAATTGAGGTGCAAACTCCTAGGTGTCTTAATGACAAACTACTATGCAATGCATTATCCTAAGTAAGATTAAGTAAAGTGTAATTAGGAATATTTAATTACACCAACACCCCCCCTTAAGTGCAACTTAGGGGAATGCACTTAAACTCACAATGCAAGATCCGTCCCAGATACTAGGCCATGTTAGGTACCCATGTACAATATGTAATGTAATACATGAAATGCAATAACTCTCATAAATTGGAGAAAGAGGGAAAACCTCATGGGAAAAAGTCTCCCCCAAAAAGAAAGAAGAAAACAAGATGCATGGATGGATGGAGTACTCAAGACCCCCCAAGAACTACATACATCATGTATATACAAAGAATTATCCCCCCATAAGAAGGATAGTTGGAGACAAGATATCCCCCTCATAACCAAGAAGCTCCCAAGTTGATGAAGAGTACCTGCAAATAGTAGATAAGCCAATGCTTACAAGAAACATGTCTCCCCTTAGGAATAAATAGATATATCAAATGATGAAGAAGCCAATCCATGTGCAAATGGAAGGAGGAAGACGATGAAGGTCTCCATGTATGAATCTCTGAAGACTGAATACGTATCTCCAAACTCAAAGAATCTATCACCTCATGTGACAAATCAAGTGAAGAAGCAGAAGAATCAAGAGCTCCAATCTCCAAAGAAGGTGAAGGAGTATCCCCAACTATGATGCTATCATCAAAGGAAAGAGAAACCCCCTCATGTATGTCTCCCAAATCTGCATCATGAGAATCAACAAATGCTAAAGAGGTGTCCAAATAGTCATCCCATTATGCAAGATCTGAAACAATACGATCATCCTACTGAATAGTAGAGCCCGTGTTTGAGGAATTAGGAGGTGGAGGAGTACGAAGCTCAACACTTGTCTCAACAACAAAATGATTCAAGTGCCCAAAGTTCTCCTCATAATTATCCCTTGGAAAAGGGATAAGTACATCATTAATATCATCATCATCATCATCAATAGAATGTGAAAAAGAATACAAGCATGATTTATGATCAACAACTCCCATAGCTATGACATCTCTAGTCTCCATGTCCCTAATGTAGACAAACTCAGGAATAAACTCAACAATTTTACCTTGTGCCCCATGTGTAATTTGGTAACTAGAAAGGAGATTAGTGGTCAAGGATGGTACACAAAGAACATCATTAAATGTCCTCTCTCCCATAGGAAAAGAATCTTTCCCACAAACTATCATGAATGTATTGTTACCCATCAAAATATTAGGAGAATTACAAGGCCCAATAGAAGAAAACATATCCATAGATGATGCCATATGATGTGATGCACCTAAATCAAGAAGTGATTTACCTTGCTTAGGATGTGTGGAAGCCAACAGTACTTGTCCTTTATCTTTACCTTTGGATGATGATGGAGATGTAGAAGATGCCAAATGTGTAGAAGAAGGAGCGGACACTGATTAAGGCAACTTAATGTTGTGCTTCTGAATGATGTGAGTTAGCTCATCAATCTTCTTTTGAAAACTCTTATGCTCATCATGTCTTAGCTTTTTACAATATGCACATTTATCCCTCGTTCTTCTAGATGATTCCTCTCTTGAAGAGGACTTGGATTCAGTAGTATTGTGTCAAGAAGATTTATTACCTTTGTCATGAGGCTTAAGATCCTTATGTTGTTTCTTTCCTTTTCCATTAGAAGCCTTTGATGTGGACTCATTTGCAATTAATACGTGATGTGTGGAAGGATTCAATTAACCCATGTGTGCCAACTTTGCTTGTTCCCTTGTGAGTTGAGCTACAAATTCATCAAGAGAAGGAAATTTGTATGCACTACCAAGAGCATCCATAGTATCATAGAATGTAGAAACAAAGATAGAATAATCGGGACCTATCTTGGAAATAATAGAAAAGATCAATTGTTCATCCCCTTTAACAATGCCACATGTAGAAAGCTCCAATCTAATAGAATTCAACTTAGAGAAAAAGTCTTGAATATTGTCAAAATCACTAGGATTTAGACCTATGAGCTCATTCTCTAATTTGAATTTTCTCATTCTATCAGGTTTACCAAAGAGTCCTTCCAATATGACGCAAGCATCATGAGGATGTGTGCAAGATGCATTATGCAAGTGCAAATCACGAGAGATGGATGATCTAAGAGAGCCAAGTGCTTTATCCCTTCGATCAAACCACTTTCACCTTTTTGCAACACCTATTTGTGGTTCTTGATCCTACCCAAGAGTCATTCTAAGAAATCCAATACTCAACAAATGATCACTTAAAGATACTTTCCATTCAAGTGTTAGAAAGTGAAGTCCACCAAGATAACTAAGAGGGGTGGGGGGTGAATCAATTATCAAATAAAAACAATTGTTAATAACATTATTAGATTTCTCCCTCTATCATCTTGCTTATGACTTTTTATAGCTTTGTTGTACTTTTCACAACTCTAGGTTGCTCCTAAAGTGTGACCTTTTATGCATCAATTTGTCAAATACTCTTTGCAGCACATTTGATGCAGTGCTCCTAGCTTGACTAGGTAGCCTCAGTTAGGGGAAGCACCCCTAATTTAACTCTAAGATATTCATGAGCATCCTTAGGTAAAGCTTTGGTGAATATGTCTGCTAGTTGTTCCTTTGTATTCACATATTCCATTCTCACCTCTTTATCTTGTACCAATTCCCTCAAGTAATGATACTTGAAGGCAATATGTTTGGTCTTTGTGTGCATCACTGGGTTCTTTGATATGTTGATAGAACTTGTGTTGTCACAGTATATGACAACTGGTTCAGTGATCTCTTCTTTCATGTCTTTCAACAGTTTCTTTATCCATACTAGGTTTGAATAGTTTACTACACTACATACTCGGCTTTAGTTGTAGATTGGGAAATGTAATTTTCTTTCTTGCTTGTCCAGGAAACTAATCTCCGTCCAAGAAAGAAAGCTCCACTACTATTGCTTTTTCTGTCATCTACATTTCCTGCCCAATCTGCATCAGTATAGACTCTCAGTTCAAATTTTTCATGGTTCTTGTAGTGCAGTCCAAAGTCTTCTATCCCTTTCAGATATCTCATTATCCTCTTCACAGCCATCATATGACTTTCCTTAGGATTAGCAAAGAACACTACTACATTTGACCTCATTTTTCTACCAAAATTTTTGACCATCAATTAAAAAGGTTTAGGTTGGTCAGATTATAGAAGGAAAACTTTCCCTTTTTTTTAAATCCATGCCCATGTTGGTCAAAATTTCGACCAATACCATGTAGGTTGAAATTTCGACCAACATGGGCATAACTTTAAAAAGAAAAAAGATGTTGTATCTCATTTCATTATTTGGTTTTAACTTGGAGCATGCGAAGGAGCTGGAGCCTGCAATTGTTTTAACTATTATTTGGTGAGAGTTTTAGGAGGACCCCCTACGAGGGTTGCCACTATTATTTGGTGTAAAAGGAGGACCGCCTATAAGGATTTCCTTACTTTGCATTTGTCTGGTATTGTTTTATGCATTTATGCTATTGGTACTTGTTGGCTACCTACTTAGGGCCCGTGAGAAATGTGCCAGGGCATTATGTATTGTGTATTTGCTGGCACATTTTTTATCACTATTTATATACATTTGATTCAAAATTAGTGACTCAAAAAAAACTTACAAAACCCTAAATTTCTGAATCACCGCATCATGTTACCGTCTAAATGTACTAGTGTTAGGTTTATGATTGCTATAGATCCTTCAATATTGATCATGTTCTTTTTCTTCGTGTTGTCACAACGAACAAGTATGCAATATAGTGAACAAATAGTGTTTTCTCATTGCTTTCAACACTCCTATTGATTACCAGTTAGCCTGTGAGTTTTCCATGGCATCTATGCTATGTTTATTGCTATACTTGTGCCATGTTAATACTGTTGTGGTATCTTGCTTACTGTCCCTTTCTCTGCTCATAAACAACCAAGGAGTTAGACTCGTGGCATCGTGGACCCTTTGTCTACTCACTAGTTTTACTCGTCTAGAGCCCGTGAATTTTTCATCATTCTTATTTGTTGTTTACCACATGGCACTGTGTGATGGTTTTATGCATTAAACCTGTTGTTGACAAATGTGGCATTGTAGAGATCCTTCATTAATTTTTTACTCACCGTTACGCGTGGTCACGATTATCATGATGCCCATGAGATATATGCATTTTGGTATCATTGATCTGCGCTTGACCATTGGCATGCTTCAGCTATATACACTCATTGCACTGGTATAGAATTCATTGTTTATTATGGACATTGTTATTTATCTTTGATGACCCATAAGCAAGGCCAAGACACATCGTTGATGGTTTGATGCCATGCCTTTGAGCCATAGGTTAGGGCATTGTCTTGATTCATCCTTGCTTGGAGCGCGCCTTTTGAATCATAACACCATTCATTTTTCTATTGTGTTTATCTTTATGGCATTATGCTTTCATGTTTTGGGTTCGAGTTGCGAGTGTTCACTATATTGCATACTTGTTTGTTGTTTGGATTATAATCACTTCACTACCTTTTGTAGTTGTTTCAAGATAGTTTCTATGTTCTATAACATTGTTCTTTTCTCCTTTCAATGATTGTCCTCTTGAAATATTCTTAAATTCCTTGATGACTGTCAATAAATGATCCTTGTAGCACTGCACCATTGATTCATGCTTTTGATTTCTACCACTATCCTTTAGCATGTCCTTAATATTGTTTTGATCCAATTCATGGATAACATATCATTGTTTTTGGCCATTGAGTGTCCTTTGTATAGAGCTCTATCATTGAAGTGCCTTCTTATGCACTTTTTCTTCAATGTTGTCATAAACATGAATAGATACCTTTTATATTATCTTTGACTATTTCTATGCATAGAATCACTACCATTGTTTTACTTATTGTAGTTTAATTAAGAAGCCATTTGTTATTTGTGATATTGAAAACATCAATTCACTATCATGAATGATGAATGCCTACTCAATAAAACTACAAACATGTTGGGTTAAAACCTTGTGGGAGCCCATTTTACCCTACATGTTGTGGTATTTGATGTTATGAGCATTTTTATCATCTATAGGAATAGTCATACACTTACATAGTGAAAAAACATGTTAGATTAAAAAAATTCAGAATTGAATGGATACTGATGATAGAAACCATAAATGAAGATAAAAAACCATAAAATAAAAGAAACCATAAAATGAAGATAAAAAAACTATAAACCATAACCAATCCTTCTACCAACACCTCAAATAAGAAACACTATTTCAAGTATGATCTACTCCAAAACACCCCAAATGAGAAGCCATTATGACACCCAAATAGAATGACGATTCCGAGGACTATCATTTATAAAATTCATCACAAACTAGCATCTAATTTGTAAGTGTGTTCCATCAAATAGAATGATGATTCCAAGGACTATCATTTATATAGTCATTAATCCAAGTAATCTTTACAAAGAGAGATGTCTTCCATGACAATATCTCTCTTATACTTCCACCAGGCCACTTCCATATTTTCTTTCACCTAAGAATTCTTACACTTATGCGACTTTGTCCTTGTTCCATCCCTTGCTTGCAATATATGCTCCTACCACTCAACTTAGATCACACATAAGGGATATGTATCAAGTCATATCAACTTGTATGTGAAAGCATCCTCAGTCATTTTGGCTTAAGTTATTGCAGGCTGCATAAACTTGTGCATGTTAAGAGGGATTTATACCCAATATCAAGGCAATTTCCCCGTCTTACAACTACACCTTGGCTTGCTAGACCTGCACTAACCTACTTGATTTTCATCTGATGGATTTTTCTTTCAATTAATTTTCATTCATTCTTGGATTGATCCAATGTATGAGTGCTTCTTGTGTGAAATTGTAGAAACTATCACTTATAAAAGTTTTAAGTATATATGTAGGTTGGGTGTACAGAGGCCATCTTATATCATGGGAAAGGACCATTTGGATTCAATAATATTTCTTTTTTAATTTGTATGAAAAGTGATTCATATTTTCATCAAATACTCTTAGAAGTTAAGAAATTATTGAATTTGTTATAATCTACTACTTAATTAATCAAGTGATAGTTAGTAGGAAGAAATTCTGCATAAAACACAATAAAAAATCAGAAATTCAATCTGAGACACCGGATTTTCTAATGGAAAATCTTGGAGTGGCAAAAATATCTAGTCCATTTTCTTTCTTTTTCTTCTAGTATGGCAGTTGCTGCTCACCAATGGCCAGGGCTCTTTCTTTTGATTGAATGTGAAGCATTTTAGGCTATCCAAGATCTCTTCTTGTTCTTTTTCCTTCCAATTTAGATTAGGCTACAAAATAGGAGCTCTAGGAGTTTAGATGGTCATTTATTTTGTTTTTAGCAACTCCTGCTCAATTGTAGGTGCCAAAGACTTTTACTCTATCCTTATAGGACATCTCATATCAGAACAATGTTTTAGTAATTTTCTCCTAAAATTTATAGTGAAATCTCCTTGATCTAATCTACTACAAAATCTAAAACTAATAAATGAGATTGCTACTTCTGCACACCATACAATTTATTATGAGGGGGTATGGCATGTAAGTAAAATGTTGGAAATCAAACTAAACCTTTCTTTTTTTATCTCAAAAGTTGGAGGATGAGACTAAAAGTAATTTACCTTACCATTGATATTTTTATTTATATAGCTAAATTATAACATGAATTAAACTGGAATGCCTTCCACTGATTAAAACAAAGTGAAATGGATTCACACAACAGTAATGAATGTAAACTATTTTCAAGTAATGAAAATGTAAATTCATTGGTAATCTGACAGTCACTGCCCATGAGGGTACAGTCTGACTATTCTATTGAAAAACATTTATTTTTATGGTTGATATGGATCCAAATGATTGCTAGGGTATGGTGTTGCATATCATTGGAGTTATGAATAGTTTTGTGTAGGTTTGAAAGTGTTTTTGGGTCCTCTGGACGTGACTGTCCTTGTACAATTAGGGTATACACCAGTCATATTAGATAGATGCAAAGATTGGATTTAAGATTGTTTCCTTTTCGTAATTTGGATTTAAGATAGATGCTATAAAATTAATTTGAGTTTTCTTCTTTATTAAACATCTAGGGTACAATCAGTTTAATAGTAGTTTGACATAAAATATATGAAGGCTACATAGTTTATCTTAGGGATAGAGATAATTTAATTTTAACTTTGGTTGTGTTAACAAAACTATATTGACTTTATTTTGTAGTTGTTTAACATGAGAGTTTGTAGATTAATAGGAGTTCACAGATACTAGTGTGCCATAGTTTCCCATCTATAACTAGTGAGATGCACATAACTCATGTACCTCATGCTAGTGTGCTTGGATACCTTGTATACACTATTTTTCATTAGACTAGACATTATCCAAATAGTGAGTATTTATATAAAGTGATATAACACACAGATGGTCCTCCTTTTACACCAATTAATAACAATGACAACCCTCACAGGTGGTTGGATAATGTCTAGTCTAATCCAAGCACACTAGCATGAGGTACATGAGTTATGCTCATCTCACTAGATATAGATGGGCATTAATGCTCAATGGAATGATACATTCCCATAAAAATGTGAACTATTAATCTACAAACTCTCATGTTAAACAACTACAAAATAAAGTCAACATAGTTAGATAATTTAATTTTAACTTTGGTTGTGTTAACATAACTATACTAAATTTATTTTGTAGTTGTTTAACATGAGAGTTTGTAGATTAATAGGAGTTCATAGATACTAGTGTGCCATAGTTGCCCATCTATAACTAGTGAGATGCACACATAGCTCATGTACCTCATGCTAGTGTGCTTGGATACCTTGTATACACTATTTTTCATTAGACTAGACATTATCCAAATAGTCAGTATTTATATAAAGTGCTATAACACACAAGTGGTCCTCCTTTTACACCAATTAATAACAGTGACAACCCTCACAGACGATTGGATAATGTCTAGTCTAATCCAAGCACACTAGCATGAGGTACATGAGTTATGTTCATCTCACTAGATATAGATAGGCATTAATGCTCAATTGAATGATACGTTCCCATAAAAATGTGAACTCCTATTAATCTACAAACTCTCATGTTAAACAACTACAAAATAAAGTCAACATAGTTAGATAATTTAATTTTAACTTTGGTTGTGTTAACATAACTATACTAAATTTATTTTGTAGTTGTTTAACATGAGAGTTTGTAGATTAATAGGAGTTCACAAATACTAGTGTGCCATAGTTGCCCATCTATAACTAGTGAGATGCACGTAACTCATGTACCTCATGCTAGTGTGCTTGGACACCTTGTATACACTATTTTTCATTAGACTAGACATTATCCAAATAGTCAGTATTTATATAAAGTGCTATAACACATAGGCAGTCCTCCTTTTACACAAATTTATAACAGTGACAACCCTCACAGGCGATTGGATAATGTCTAGTCTAATCCAAGCACACTAACATGAGGTACATGAGTTATGTTCATCTCACTAGATATAGATGGGCATTAATGCTCAATTGAATGATACGTTCCCATAAAAATGTGAACTCCTATTAATCTACAAACTCTCATGTTAAACAACTACAAAATAAAGTCAACATAGTTCCTTTAACACAACCAAAGTTAAAATTAAATTATTCGAAAAAGGGTTTGTGTTTTGAGTTAATTGGTTTATGTAAATCTATTTCAGCAACCTTTATCTTGAATCTACAATAGAACAATAGTGGTGAATGTATGATTATTATGATCATATGATTATATGTTATAATATTTATGTAATAAATGTAGTAACAATGGTGTTGTGCATTATTGATATAGGCTCAATGGCTCTTGTCAATGTGCCAAACTATCAATGTGGTGGTGGGCAGTATGTGTTGAAGACTTCATGGACACAGAGAAACCATGGATGACAATTTTGGTACTACCCAAATAGAAAAAAGGTTGCTAATGTGTATATTTATAATGTTTCTAATGTAAATGCTATTCATTATATTATAAGAACTAATGTAGATTGGGCATCATAGGGAAATAATGGCTGCAGATACTTTAGTTGGGTTGATGACAACTCATCTACATCTATCCACCCATCTCCACTTATCCATGATGAAGGATTTGAGTGAAAAATGTGTCATGCTAGGGAAAATGCAAAAATTATATTTTTATGATGCCTTCTCTGTATTGTAATCGCATATCTTTATTGCGACCATATGCGGAGATGACCTCAGGAATTATTCAATTTAGTATTTTCATATTGTAACTAATATTTTAATATGGATATGGCATAACTTCTCTTTGCCTCAAGTGCGCATATATATGGTTTACATATTTTTTTACAATAATTCTTCATGTTTATGGATCAGGTGAGCCCCAATCTGCTATTAATCATTGCCATTTAAGGCTTATCATTTCCATTAAGGTTTACATTCAAAATTTGATTACAATAAGATCAATATATGACTAATTAAATAATTGAGAGAGTTTCGATCAACATTTGATTATATAAGTCATACCTAGCACGAGAGAGAGAGAGAGAGAGAGAGAGAGAGAGAGAGAGAGAGAGAGAGAGAGAGAGAGAGAGAGAGAGAGGAATGATGAGGATATTGATGCTCTGCTTAGCCGTTATCCTTGAAAATAGAATTTTCAACATATTATTATCATTCTATTTCTTTGTTGTAAACTTGCCATTGGTTCAGTTTTGTAAAAAAAAATTGTGCTAACATGCCATTGGTTTTGTTTTGTAATTTGTTTTTTGTTGTACACATGTCATTGGTTCAGTTTTGTAATTTTTTTTCAAGAACAATCTGGCCAAGGGCTAGATCAATACTGCTCACAATCTCATTGCCAAAGTGGCCAAAGACTATGTTAGGCTTAGAAAATATGGGGATTCTCTTTACCGCTGCAAATCTTTGAAGGTTGTTGCACTTGGATGGATATGTACCATTATTAAGAGAATTGGACCGAGTTTGGCTTACCTCAAATAGGTGAGGTAAGAGTTCTATGGGTACCCTAATGTTGGCAAGAGTTTTTATTGTAGTTTGTAATAAGATTGATTTGCAACCACTAGATACACTACCATAGGAGGATGCAAAATTGGTTGCGGAGATGAGATCTGAGGCTGGGAAAAATATGGGTGGGTTCTTTGGGAATCAAGAGGGGGGGATGATGGCATGCTACTATCTATGAGTGCTTTCAAGGAAGAAGGGGTGATTGCGGTGAAGAATGCGGCATGTGAGAGGTTGTTGGAGCAGAGAGTTGAAATTAAGATGAAGTCGAAGAAGATCAGTAATTGTCTCAATAGGATTCATGTTGCAATGCCCAAGCTGTGAGATGGGAAAGAGAGGCCCCCTTGTATTCCTCAAGCTATTTTGGATGCCAGGGCGCATGCTACCAAGGAGGCCATGAAGCTAGAGAAGGATATTGAGAATGAAAATGGTGGGGCTAGAGTTTACTCTACAAGCTTGAAGAAGCCTCGAAGAAGTGGTATATTTTGGCAAATGAAGAGTGGAAAGAAGATGATATTCTTGAGATCATGGATGGACACAATGTTGCAGACTTTATTGATCCAGATATCTTGTAGAGGCTTGAAGAACTGGAGAGGGAAGAAGGGCTTAAGATGGTAGCTAAGGGTGATGAGGATGATGAGATGGGGAAAGTGGAGTTGAATCCCGATGAAAAGGATGCTCTGGCTGCAATTAGTAAGAAGAAGAAGATGCTTATCGTCGAACACAGATTGAAGAAGAGTACTATAGAGAGCTCAGAAACATAAATCTAGATTTCACAATAGCTGACAAACATAATTTTAGGCATCATGGTCACATTTGTTTGGAGACAACATAATTGAGTTGTATACCCAGATGATGGAGAGCAACTTCTGCTCCTCTGATTCTAAGTTGACACTGTGGGATCCAAAGACCATAGATAAGGAATAAATTTAGAGAGTGGAGGAGGGTCATAATGACCAAAATAATATAGGACAAACCTCAAGTTGAATGAGGCAACTGCAAACATTTTTAATATTAAATAATGAAATTTGCATATGCTAGTGTTCTAAGCCCCCTCATTACATGATTTATTATTTTAAGCCCCCTTTGACTTATGCATCTAGAAAATGAAACTACAACCTATTGGGATTGAGACAAACCTTATAAAACAACAATACCTAAGAAGGATCGCTTGCCAACATATGTTGAGTACATCTATTTCTCATGAATACAAGGTCCTCCAACAAATGTATTCAACAGATGTTGGCAAGCGATCCTTCTTAGATGTTGTTGTTTTATAAGGTTTGTCTCAATCCCAATAGGTTGTAGTTTCATTTTATAGATGCGTAAGTCAAAGGGGCTTACAATAATAAATCATGTAATGAGGGGGCTTAGAACACTAGTATATGCAAATTTCATTATTTAATAATACAAATCTATTAAAACGTTTGCAGTTTCCTCATTTAACTAGTTGAGGTTTGTCCTGTATTATTTTTGTCATTATGGCCCTCCTCTGCTCTCTAAATTTATTCCTTATCTATGGTCTTTGGATCCCATAGTGTCAACATGGAACCGGAGGAGCATAAGTTGCTCTACATCATTTGGGTATACCACTCAATTACGTTGTCTCCAAAAAAATGTGACCATGATGCCTACAATTATGTTTCTTAGTTGTTGTGTCCCAAGACCCCTTATGACCCTTTATGACCGTTTACAATCCCTAAGAATATATCTTAGAGGTCTTAAAATATCGTAAAGGGTCATACGAAGCTCCTAGGAGGGTCCAGATGAGTTTCCACCTTCACGTGGTTGGCCCTGTTAAGTAGAGAATGTTAAACTATTCTCGAAACAAAGAGAAGCTCAATAATTTAAGGTCTCAATCCATAGACAAATTAAATTAGACTTACTATCCAAATTGCTACATTGATGAGAATCAATGATGGTGAGTTTTTAGATTCTGAGAAGACGTATATGCAGTGGAGGCCATAAGGGATTTTTGTGAAGATTTTCTAGATGTGGAGATTTGCTAGAGTGGCTATATACATACGAGGGTTTCCAAATTGAGTACCAATGTAGAGATGATGATTCAGTAACCTACGTCTATAAAACCTTCACAAATATCCCTTCTTTGGCCTCCACTCATACCTCTTCTTAGAATCTATAAACTTTGGATACTGTTTCTCATCCATGGATGAAATGTGCTAGTGATCGTATAAATTACTTAAAACTAGTAAAGGGTGCTACAAAAAACCTCTGGATTATGAAGGGATTCCATTCTAGTGTGGGAGGTGTATTCAAATAGGGCATCATGGTGGAAAGATGTCTCACACCATCATTATATGGTGGAGAAGAAGTTGAAACAACAAAAGATTTTTTATCAAGCTGTGCATGGTGAGACATCGAATCAGGAAATTGGAAATGCATGTAAAGTGACCAATGTTACAAAGGGAGTGGATGGTTTGGATGATGGGAAGAGTGCTAGAAAGGTAGCAACCACATCAAAGGGTAGATAAAAGAAAAGACCGATTGGGTGTCGAGACCAGAGGGCAAAGAAAAGAATGTAGCTATCCCTGGTTCAGGCCAGGTTCTAACCCATTATGATTGGCGTTGAACATTCTATGATTAACTTTGGTTGTGTTAATAGAACTATGTTGACTTTATTTTGTAGTTGTTTAACATGAGATTTTGTAGATTTGGGGCTACAGTTAATGATTGGGAGAGCCCTGTTTTGGCACCAGTCATGTAGTACAAGCACTAGAATTGAGTTTTTTGGCACAGGCTATTAATTTTTTGTATATCAACATGTGATAGAGTTTGGGGATTTTTTGGTATTTAAATACATCTGTGGGATATATTTCAAAGTTTGGATATATGGGTAGAATGGTTGTGAAAAAGATATTTCTATTTTTCATTATGAGAAGATCTAGAGTGATTTTAAGTCACAGAGGAAACGCCCTAATCCTTCAAAGAGTGCTATTTTGACAAGTTCTGATCACTTGAGGGACAAAAAATTATCTATTGAGTTGAAAAGAAAATCAATAGAAGACATTGAAAATGAAGTGAAAATTATCTCTATTATATTACAGTCTCCTATACTCTGCAAGTCTGTTTGATAGGGGTTCAAGAAGCCCATCTATTATTATTTAAAGGATATTTTGGGTTTCTATATTTTGCTACGTATTTTTTAATAACAATGTTTAGATGGTTCTTATGGTAATGTTGCTTATTTTATGTGAAAATTTGTTCTGCAAACAACATCGAACACATTTGTAGATAAACTCAAATTACCAAGAACAAATGTTTATCTACAAATGTGTTCGGTGTTGTCTGCAGAACAAATTTTCACATAAAATAAGCAACATTACCTTAAGAACCATCTAAACACTATTATTAAAAAATACGTAACAAAACATAGAAACCCAAAATATCCTTTAGACAATAATAGATTGGCTTCTTGCACCCCCGTCAACAGACTTGCAGAGTATAGGAGACTGTAATATAATACAGATAATTTTCACTTTCGTCTTCTGTTGATTTTATTTTCAACTCAACAGATAATTTTTTGTCCCTCAAGTGATCAGAACTGGTTGAAATAGCACTTTTTGAAGGATTACGACGTTTCCTCTATGACTCAAAATCACTCTAGATCTTCTCAGAATGAAAAATAGAAATATCATTTTCCCATTCTTCCCATATATCTGAACTTTGAAATACATCCCATAGATGTATTTAAATACTAAAAAATCCCCAAACTCTATCGCATGTTGATATACAAAAATTTCCCAGCCCATGCCAAAAAACTCAATTCTAGTGCTTGTACTGCATGACTGGTGCCAAAATAGGGCTCTCCCAATCACTAACCATGACCCGCTGGCAACAAGAACTCAAATGAGTGTGGACACCTGAAGATAAATATCAGATATGGGAAAGGCACCTGCAACAATAGAGGCAATGGTTGTAGATACAGATGAGGATATCCCAGAAATCCCTAATATAATAAATACGATGAAGAAAAAATTAAAAAGAGTAATGGACAAATTATTACTATTTTGGAAGATGCAAATCCAACCAAGGAGATGCTAAAGAGGACATATGAATTGATGGCCTGAGCACGTCATCTTGAAGTAAGCAGTAATGAATCTTTAGTTATAACAAAAGTTCAATAAAGGTTTATATTTTATACTCTTTTATGTTGTGAACTAAAATATGTATGTGTTCTTGTTACAGGATTTTTTGCTTGCTCAATTACCTAGTCATGGACATCATGGTGAGGCCGATAGTAGCATCATGGAAAATAGTAATAATTTCTGCATTGACTCTTTTTAGTTTTTTCTTCACCATATTTATTATATTAGGGATTTTTGGGATATCCTCATTTGTATCTACAACTATTGCCTTTGTTGTTGCAGGTGCTTTTTCCCTATCCTGAACATCAAATTGTGACAAAAATATCAGTGAAACTATCATAAAATTGACGTTAGTTTAAATGGTATATTAGAGTCATAAAATTGAGGTTAGTTTAAATGGTATATAGTACTTACCACCCTCATGATAGTAACTTTGTTTGTATCTATGTGATTTAAATGGTAATCTATTAGCAGTTCTTCCCCTGCACTTATTGATTTTATCGCACATACCAAAACTTGATTCCCCTCATGCACCTCAAGTATGCAATTGGGTTGCTTATTAGTTAAGGAAGGTCGTGTACTATTTATAAAACCCGCAAAAATAAATAATTTCTTGAAAATGCTCTTTGATAAAACTTGTTTCATTAACTTTGTTGGATAATGAAAGACCATTGTTTTAAGTAATTATCTATGAATGTTGTGTATTAATATTGAATTATATGTCATGTTAATGAATATTGTTATGTGGTAATGAATTCTTGATTAGTGTTGCATATTAATGAATGATATGTGATTGTATTGATTGAATGTTATAGGTCATAGATGGATGAATGAAGTGTGTAATATTTATATGTTAATGGGGAATTTAGATTGATGTTAGGGGGAGGGGGGGTGAGGCCAGATGAGCTTCCACCTTCACATGGTTGGCCTTGTTAAGTAGATAATATTAAATTATTCTCGAAACCAAGTGAAGCTCAAACTAACATACCTTCATTATTTAATCAATTTCATTCAT
Organism: Chamaecyparis obtusa; assembly: GCA_027943335.1. Taxonomy (NCBI): domain Eukaryota; kingdom Viridiplantae; phylum Streptophyta; class Pinopsida; order Cupressales; family Cupressaceae; genus Chamaecyparis; species Chamaecyparis obtusa. Next base: position 254,122 of record BSBK01000094.1, read on the forward strand.
TCTAGGTCTTTGCTCATAAGTGCATTTTGAATGTGTCATTTTCAGGAAACTATCAAATAAAAAACAAGAAGGGCCAATAGTCAACTTCTCATTGTCATTATTTGGCATGATTCAACTTCATTTTGTGTAAGTATTCTCGTATTGAATGCATTAACCTTTCTTGGCCTAATGTGGATTATTTCATTGGTTTGTGTTTTTGAGTAGGTGAAGTGTTAAATCAATTCCTATCTTCTGTTCTTAATTTGTTCAAACTGCAGGAGGGCTTGACAGATATACTCAACATAGAATTGACTGCTAGTCTGGGCAATTGAACACACTGAGTCTTTGGCTTGAGAGAAAGAGTTGGGTAATGTTGTTTCTGGAGACCTGTGTAATTTTCCTCAATGGCCTCTTTTTTTTTAACAAGTTATTATAGATAATACCTTCGATGAAGGAATTGATGTACCACATGTAAACCAAAATCCATGCTTAATGCCATTTTGTGCAGTTCCTAAGTCATGTTGTTCTGAGCTATGCTGATTGAAAGGGATTTATTTGTAGCTATTCTATTTCTAGCATCATGCATCAATTTGTAAAATGGGTCATACTAGAAGAAAGCCATAATTTACAAATAATACAACTACCCAGATATTAGTTCGATCTATAAGTAGCCTAATACACCCACATGAATAAATTTACTTGATGTCCCCTTAGGATTTACTTAAGGAAACAGTCCTTATGTGCTAAAAAATTAGTTATTTTATTGTTGTAATTGTAGACGAGTATATGCATGAATTCAATGACAAGAACTGAACATTAAGAAATAGAGAAATAACGCAAGATAATACTGCAGAGAAGCATGATGTGGTGAAAAATCTTGCACAACAAGGTTGTAACTTCCCTTGACACTTTCTCCTTGTGAAGTTACAAGCTTACTGCCCTTCCCAGCCCTTCAAGGACACCAATCAACAAGTACCAAAAGGTATAAACATAAGTTTTACCATAATTCACCAATCAACAATATCTCCCATTCATCTACTTAAATAATTCAACTGTAGAATTAATGCAATACTATAATCAACTTTACACTATTGATCAAAATTACAAAACATTGGGTTACAATAATCAAGAAAGTTTGAATGCCTCTTTGTTTAATTCCTTGCAAATGATGACAACGTCAGAAGGCCTACTTCCTCAAATAATGTCTTTAATGCACTCAAAGTGCTAAAATGTTGTCTAGCCAAGAAAATGATTTAGATATTGTTCACTTTATGCTTTTGACTAAAATCACAAAACATGGAGTTACACTAATCAAGGAGAAGATTAAATGCCTATCTATTTAGGTCTTTGCAAATGATGACTTGATGCAGTTAAGTATCAAGCACCTAGTGAAGGGTGGCTAATCCAACAAGCTATGCATGCACACTGATGATCTCTTAAAAGTAGAATTACAACTCTGAATAACAACATTCCATTTCTTCATTAGTCAAATCTATTGCAATCTTTTTAATGATGGTTCTCTTTATGATGTTTGTATTTTTTTGGATTTTCATTTGACCATCCTCTATGGTTATTAATTGACTTATCTTGTGCACACTGTTGCTCATCCAATGCCCTGGTGTGCAAAATGTTTAGTTGGATTCCACAAACATTGTATAAAATTTTTATGTCATTCTTTATCTAGTAAATCTATTTGTGTCCATTGAGTCCTATTATTCCCTTGAAGGTTTTATTGGGTAATATAAGTTATGGAGCTTTGTTGGTTGACTTTGTTTTTGAAATGGTGTGGGAACTATTTGAAACATGGGCATTGCTCTTGGAAGGGTTTACATTTCTTATAAAATTTTTTGTAACTTTTAAGCTCTATGATAATGCTTATCGTCCTTATATGGAATGCAAATGAATCCAAGAAGGAAGCTTTCAAGAAATATTTGGAGTCAAGCAGTGTGCTTGGTACCCTCACAAAAGGTCTCCATGATTTCTATTTTTGTACTTGTATTGAACAATGAATGCAAGGCTAGCATTTTTCTTAGGCTTGTTATAGAATTCATTAGTTTCTTACGAGAACAATCATTTAAATCATAAAGAAGCTAAACCTTATGTTTTCTTTGAGAAGTTCTAGATGGCTATCTTTTTGGGCTAAATCAAATCTAATTTTTTTTGTTGCAGTTCTTGTTGCTTTGTATGAGGAGAACCAAAAACCCTCGGTGGTAATTGAGTAAACTTTTGAATTGGATATTTTATTTCATTATAACAAATTGTGTGTTTATCGACATAGATGAAATTGCAGCAAAATAATTTATTATAAGAATGCATGGATAGCACATAGTTGTGGAAATTCACAAAAAAAGTGTGATTAATTGGCATTCATCTTGGACACCAATTTATTCATTTAAAATATTGTGAGTTTTTAGTTTAACTGGTTAACCCAACTATTGATCCCCTTTTTAGTGATTTCATTAGAAAAATCCATTTTTTAAGATAAAAAGATGATTTCTTGGTAAATTTTTTAATGGTTTATGGGCTTTTTTTTTCTCATTTGTGGCATTATTTTTGTTCTAAGTTTTCCTAATCCTTACCCATTTTTTCCTAATTAATTGAAAAAAATACACCGATCTCACTTTATTTCAGAGATTACACAATCCACATTTCTGCCAAGAGATATGAACCCTCCTTTGCTCCATGAAGGGACATAAAATGAAACTAGTGCTTCTTATGCAAAGTATTGTCTCTGAGTGAGAAGCTAGCTTAAGTTGATAAAAATACCTCATGCCTCTGATGCCTCCAACCTCCAATATTAACCTGTTATACTTTATTAATTTGATATTGTATTAGACTTTTTGAGAGAAAACATCCAAAATATCTATTAGGTATAACATGGATAGCTTCAAGAACACAAATGTTATGTGAAGCAGCCATATGTAAAGGTGAACTTTTGAGTAGCAGTACCCTCAAAATAAAACATCTCTTCTCTTACAAACTTTGAATTTGAAAAATAAATTTTCCTTGAGACATACTTCTCTAACTTATTATATCTAATTTAGAACAAGTACCCTCAAAAATTTCATAGGCACATACAAGACACCCACCAAAATATAGACCATCAATTTATAGAACCCTTGCAAGATATCCCAAGGAACGACAGGTAGTGAAAACCAGATAGATAGAAAAAAGAACATAACCACATGTTGCCTCACCTATTTGAGGTAAGCCAAACTCAGTACAATTCTCTTAACAATGGTAAATATCCATCCAAGTGCAACAACCTTCAAAGATTTGCAGTGGTAAAGAGAATTTCAATAGTTGGGTAAGCCAAACTCGGTAAAGAGAATCTCAATAGTTGGGTAAGATTTGCGGCGGTAAAGGGGATCAATAGTTGGGTAAGCCAAACTTGGTCCAATTCTCTTAAAAATGGTACATATTCATCCAAGTGTAGCAACCTTCAAAGATTTTATCAACCTAACATAGTCTTTGGCCACTTTGGCAATCAGATTGCAAGCAATATTGATTTGGCCAATGGCCAACTTGTAGTGATCTTTATCATATAAAACATTTAGTAGATCTCCATAAAATGGATGCACATGATCTTGGCGGGGGAAATCATCTTGGTAGATCTCCATAAAATGGATGCACACCGTACCTATTAGTTGAACTAGACTTTCTTTGTTGTAGAATTGATTTAGTATAGAATATTTTCCAGTGGGATTTTTTTTTTAAAAGCAAGGTTTTCATAGCATTATCTACCACTTGAACAAAAGTTTCCATAGCTAAATTTCCTTGCCACAGTTAATGTTTCTCTTAAGACTTACAATTTAGTAAGTCCTCGGTTAAAGGGCTAATAAACTAAATAAAGTTTCAAACATATGAATAGATAAAACTCATACAAGTAAAAGTTGAAGCCAAATTGAATAGCATTGGCTATTTGTCAGTGGAAGGTCCCTACTAGGATAGATACATTTGTCACTTCATTAAGATGACAATTGTGTACTAAGTTTCCTAACTGTATAAGTCATCGTCATCTTTATTATCTATTGTAGCAAATACATCCAAAGCACCAGCAGAAGCACCAGGAAATCAAAATTTAGAACCAAAGCCTCGAGATTGTTGTAGTGTTTGTGCAAAGGCTTGATACTTTTGAATATTAGCATCACTAACACTTCTTTGGGAATATTTCATTGACTCCTCAAAATGAGCAGTCTTTATTTCAGCTACCTCATCACTATCATCCTCATCCATTGCCTTGGGGTTCTCACTTATTTTTCTTTCACATTCAATATCCTATAAAAGTGTAGAGGAAAGAGAACATGACATTGAAATAATAAGATACAAGTTGAGGAAAATTGACTCAAAAAATGTAAAATTCTAACAAACCAGTTCAAAAAAAACCATTAAGAAATTCATAACCAAATCTAGTTTGCAAAAGCCACCACAATTGAAACTCACCTAATATTTTCTCTAATAGCATACTTGCAAGCCTGCTGAAAAATATCTATAATAATATAATGGATGGGGCATTCTTCTCAGCCTCCTCAAAAGCCTTTCAGAGATTGCTTTCACTTTCTCCAGCCAACTTTAATATGATCTCAGTTCCATTGATATAGAAAAAGAAGGCACCAGTTTCATTTGCCACTACCCTAGAAATTAAAGTTTTCCCAGAACCAGGAGGCCCATAGAACAGAATACCCTTTGGGGGCTTCACACCAATAGATTTGAAGAGTTTTGGGCATCTAAGAGGAAGGTCTACCAATTCATAGATCACCAGCCATAGCCTATCTCTCATATAGTTCAAACAAAATGAAAAAACCCACAGTTTCACATAGAGCAGAGAAGATGGATTGCCAGAGCCCAAAGCAGTCTGGAAAATAGAATGATTTGGGATCTGCTGGCAACAAGAAGCAAAATGAGTGTGGACACCTGAAGATAAATATCTAGACTAATCATAGATCAAGATGTAGTTGGTGATTAGTCTGGATATTTATCTTCAAGCACCAGCAGAAGCACCAGAAAATTGAAATTTAGAACCAAAGCCTTGAGATTATTGTAGTGTTTGTGCAAAGGATTGATACTTTCAAATATTAGCATCACTGACACTTCTTCGGGCATATTTCATTTACTCCTCAAAATGAGAAGCCTTTATTTCAGCTACCACCTCATCACTATCATCCTCATCCATTGCCTCGGGGTTCTCACTTCTTTTCCTTTCATGTTCAATATCTTGTAAAAGTGTAGAGGAAAGAGAACATAACAAATTGAAATAATAAGATACAAGTTGAGGAAAATTGAATAAACAAATGTAAAATTCTAACAAACCAATTCAAAATAAACCATTCAAAAATTCATAACCAAATCTAGTTTGCAAAAGCCGCCACAATTGAAACTCATCTTCTCAATATCTTCTCTAATAGCATACTTGTAAGCCCGCTGACAAATCTCTGTAATATCTTATTAATAAATATAATGGATGGGGCATTCTTCTCAACCTCCTCAAAAGCCTTCTGGAGATTGCTTTCACTTTCTCCAGCCAACTTTAACATGATCTTAGGTCCATTGATACAGAAAAAGAAGGCATCGGTTTCATTTTCCACTGCCCTAGCAATTAAAGTTTTCCCAGAACCAAGAGGCCCATAGAGAAGAATACCCTTTTGGGGATATACACCAATAGATTTGAAGAGTTGTGGGCATCTAAGAGGAAGCTCTACCAATTCACGGATCACCAATCAGAGCCTATCTCTCAAATAGTTCATACAAAATGAAAAAACCCACAGTTTCACGCAGAGAATAACAGATGGATTGCTAGAGCCCAAAGCAGTCTAGAAAATAGAACGAGTAGGGACCTACTAGAAACAAGCAATATAATGAGTGTGGAAACCTGAAGATAAATATCTAGACTAATCACTGATCAGGATGTCATTGGTGATTAGTTTGGATATTTACCTTCAAGCACCAACAGAAGCACCAGGAAATTGAAATTTAGAACCAAAGCCTCAAGATTATTGTAGTGTTTGTGCAAAGGCTTGATACTTCTAAATATCAGCATCACTAACACTTCTTCGGGCATATTTCATTGACTCCTCAAAATGAGCAGCCTTTATTTCAGCTACCTCGTCACTATCATCCTCATCCATTTCCTCGAGGTTCTCACTTCTTTTTCTTTCATGTTCAATATCCTGTAAAAGTGTAGAGGAAAGAGAACATGACAAATTGAAATAATAAGATACAAGTTGAGTAAAATTGAATCAAAAAATGTAAAATTCTAACAAACCAGTTAAAAAAAAACCATTAATAAATTCATAACCAAATCTAGTTTGCAAAAGCTGCCACAATTGAAACTCACCTTCTCAATATTTTCTCTAATAGCATACTTGCAAGCCTGCTGACAAATCTCTATAATATCTCATCAATAAATATAATGGACGGGGCATTCTTCTTAGCCTCCTAAAAATCCTTCCAAAGATTGCTTTTACTTTCTCTAGCCAACTTTGACATGATCTTAGGTCCATTGATACAAAAAAGAAGGCACCAGTTTCATTTGTCATTGCCCTAGCAATTAAAGTTTTCCCAGAACCAGGAGGCCCATAGAGAAGAATACCCTTTGAGTTCTTCACACCAATAGATTTGAAGAGTTGTGGGTGTCTAAGAGGAAGCTCTACCAATTCACGGATCCCCAGTCAGAACCTATCTCTCAAATAGTTCAAACAAAATGAAAAAACCTACAGTTTCATGCAGAGAAGAATAGAAGGATTGCTAGAGCCCAAAGCAGTCTAGAAAATAGAACGAGCATGGAACCACTGGCAACAAGAAGCAGAATGAGTGTGGACACCTGAAGATAAATATCTAGACTAATCACCGATTAGGATGTCATTCGTGATTAGTCTAGATATTTATCTTTAATTTTTTTTTAACACTGTATTTCATCAAAATTTTGACTCACTGTGGTTGATGTTTCGACTCACCTCCGTCGAAAGTCTAGCCTAGTTTGGTCTGAAAATTGACCATTCTGTGTCAAAATGTGGCATCATGGGTTTGGCATCCTGGTTAGAGCCACTAAATATTTTGACCAATATTGGTGTAAAGTGCGATGAAATGTGGTCAAAATATGACCGTCATGAGTTTGGCATCTTGGTCGGAGTTGCCAAATATTTTGACCAATATTGGTCTAAAGTGCGATGGACTTTGGTCAAAATATGACCGTAGTGAGTTTGACATCCTGGTTGGATTGACCAAATATTTTGACCAATATTAATCTATATTAGTCGAATGATCAACTAACATACCAACACTTCCTAATGTTATTTTTGACCAAGATTACCCCTATTTTCGACCAATATTGGCGTCAATCATTCTAGGGTTGCAGAAATGGGTTGATATTTCAATGTCGATAATAGCAACGAACTAGTTGGTCGACTATTCAACTGAGTTGGGTAGAAATTTCGACCAATAGTTCATCAAAAAATGGTGCAAAATGTACTAGTGGAATCTTGCCACAATCCCAACTGCTAGAGAAATACCTGGTCTGATGTGAACAACACATTGAAACTTTCCAATCATGGATCTGTATAGAGTTTGGTTCACTTCAGTAGTGTCATCATTCTAAGAAAATTTTTATCCAATAGCCATGGGAGTACTTACTGTTGGAAATATAGATGCAGTAACTGAGAGGGGGGGTGAATCAGTTAACCACAATAATATTACCACTGATCCCTTAAATATCTTAATAAATTATTTACTGTGCCACTATGTAAATATATAGAGAAATGTTGAAAACTTGATCCTTGAAGTGTGTAATAATTAAACTGTTCTTAAGCATTCATCACTGATTAACTTACATGAATAAAGAAAATAACATGAACACAAGAGACAACAGATTTACTGTGGAAACCCAATATGGGAAAAACCACCAATGTAACTAGTTACTATTTTTCACTCTTCTGAAGTGATGCCCGGTTAGAAGCCAACCCGGTAAAAGGTTACAAAACACACTATTAGGTCTGACCTTGTTAGAGGATTTAATCACCCTGCTAGGAGTGGCCTTGTAAGAGGTCTTGAAACAATTCAATAGAACTGTTACCTTGTTAGAGGATTTACAAAATGGTTGTTAAACCAACTCGGTTAAGAGATTTTGATATCACTGCTACAATTGCTAGAGAGTAACAATAAAATGACCTACAACTGAATTGCTGAATATAGATCTATGTTCTATTTCACTAGATCCTTACTGATCAATTAAATCTTTGCTGCTCCTCAAGGATATCTGACCATCCTTCAAAATTCGCACACATCTTTCTTCAAAATGATTTTTCATGTTGTATATCTTTTATTCACCACTTGACCTTCTATATATATATGCCATTTTATAATCATTTAGATTGTCAAGTCGGCACTACTAATTATTATAACAGTCGGCTGTGATAAACAAACTATAATAAAAAAATTCTTTGAAAGGGCCGACCTTGCTCGGTAAACATTAATCCTGAAAAGATTTCCTTCGGTGACCGAGAGAACTCGGTAACCACATCAAATTCTGTAACATCCTTTAGAGACCGAGAGAGCTCGGTAACCACTAATTTTCCTTCGATAACCGAGGAGGCTCGGTTAACACTGTTACCCTGTCATGTTTCCTTTAGACACCTGAGAGAACTCGGTAGACACTAAAAACCGCCTAGCTGATCGACTGAGCTCGGTAGATACTAAAAACCACTTAGGTGACCGACTGAACTTGGTAGATACTAAGAGCGATAATTGATATGACATTTGTGTGACATCAAAGACAACACATAGCTAATCCAACAGTGTCCTTCAGACAATTGTATCCAACAATCTCCCTCTTTGGCATTGATGGCAACATAACATGTCATAGCACAATGAAATTTCACAGAGAAACCAAGAGTAAGAAACATATCCTTAGCTTCATTTTGATTCCCATCATCTTCAAACTTCTTTCTCTGACTGATAACTCTCCCTCTTAACTTCTCAAATTATTCTTCTTAGAAATTTCTTGAAATGACATCAAACTCTCCCTCTTTGACAACACATGCCAAAGACAACTTACATAGTTTCGGTAAATATCAATGTACCTTATGTACTGATTCATATGCAATGATTCCCTGACTATGCTGCATCAACTGATTGATCTTCAACATGTTCTGGTTGATGCATCACTAAAACTTTATTTAGTGAACCTCGGACAGGGGAGTGACCCCTAGCTTGCCTCTTAGATACAAGAATGCATCCTTAGGTAGTGGCTTGGTGAAGATATCTGCAATTTGTTCTTTTGTATGATTATATTCCAATCTGATTTCCTTGTCCTGCACCAATTCTCTGACAAAGTGATATTTAATTGCAATGTGCTTGGTTTTGGAATCCGTTACTAGATTCTTTGAAATATTTATTGCACTTGTATTATCACAGAACATAACAACTGGTTCTTTGATCTCAACCTTCATGCCTTCCAAAAGCTATTTAAACCATATAATATTAGAGCAGTTTACTACTGTAGCAACATATTCTACTTCTGCTATGGATTGGGATGTGTAGTTTTGCTTTTTACTAGTCCAAGATACTAACCTCTTGCCAAGAAAGAATGCTCCACCACTTGTACTCTTTCTGTCATCAATGTTTCCTACCCAATCAGCATCAGTAAACACTTTTAAATCTAGATTGCCTCCAAATTTATACCACAAGCCATAATCTTCAGTTCCCCTTAAATACCTCAAGATTCTTTTGATTGCCATCGTGTGATTTTCTCTGAGTTTAGCCGAGAATCTTGCCACTATTCCAACTGCTAAGGCAATATCAAGCCTTGTGTGTACTACATACTGTAATTTTCCAATCATTGATCTGTATAAGGTTTGATCTACTTCTTTTGAATCATCATCTTTGGTAAGCTTTAGTCCAGTATACATGGGTGTACCAACTAGTTTTGAATCTTCCATACCAAATTTCTTAAGTATTTCCCTGATATATTTAGACTGAGTAATGTAGATACCATTTTTGTTCTGCTGAATCTGAAGTCCAACAAAGAATTTTATCTGACCAAACATAGACATTTCAAATTCTTTGTTCATAAGCTCTGAAAATTCTTTGCACTGATCATCATTTCCTGTAAACACAGTATCATCCACAAATATTTCTGCCAAAACAATTTTGTTATCTGATCCTTCTTTGATGTATAAATTGCTGTTGTCATTAGCCCTTTTGAAATCAATCTGAGTAAGATAGTTATGTAATCTTTCATACCATGCTCTAGGAGCTTGTTTCAGACCATACAATGCTTTGTGTAATTTGCAGACCATATCCCTTTTGTCTGGATCAATAAAACCTTTAGGTTGCTCAATGTAGACTTCTTCCTCAAGAATACCATTGAGAAAGGCAGATTTGATATCCATCTGATATACCTTAAATCCTTTATGTGCTGCATATGCAAGTAAAGTCCTCACACCTTCTAATCTTGCAATAGGAGAAAAATTCTCTCCATAATCTATTCCTTCTTCTTAAGAATATCCTTTACATACCAATCTTGCTTTGTTTCTTGATACTTGACCATCTTCATTCAACTTATTTCTGAATACCCATTTTGTCCCAATTACATTTTTATTTTTAAGCCTAGCTACAAGAGTCCATGTCTTATTTTTCTCTATTTGCTCTATTTCTTCATTCATAGCCTCAATCCAACTTTCATTTTCTAATGCATCTTTGACATTTTTAGGTTCAAAATCAGCAAATAAACATGTACCTTTTAGTTTACTTCTTGTCATAGTACCATCTAATTTGTTTCCAATAATCTGATCTGGTTTATGATGCTTTCTAATGTACTTGGCTAATACAGGTTCCTTGCTTCCTGAATGAGTTACATTGTCATCTTCTTCATCTTCAGGTTTAGATTGCTCCGGCTCGGTAGATACTTGCTCAGTAGCTTCAGACTGAGACTCGGTACTTTGTGACTCGGTCTGAACTTCTTCTTGTGACTCAGTTACTGTACTAGTCTTGGTAGATGTAGTCTCCTTACATGTGTCTGGTAATGTATCAAGTTTGATGTAAACAAATTTTCTGTAATCCTCTGGCTCCTTTTTGCTTTCTTCTTCAATCTTTTCTGCAAACTCATCAATTCTCACATGTGCACTTTCTATGATTTTGTGAGTAGACAAATTTAGACATCTATATGCCTTAATTTTGCAAGAATATCCCAAAAATATTCCTTCATCACTTTTTACATCAAATTTTCCTTTTCTAGATTCTTTTAAGATGTAACACTTACTACCAAATACGTTTAGGTAACTTACAGTTGGTTTGTAGCCATACCATAGCTCATATGGAGTCTTGAATGTGTCTTTTCTTAACTGTACTCGGTTCAAGGTATGAACAGTAGTGCTGATAGCTTCCTTCCAGTATTTCATAGCAATGTTCTTTTCAATCATTAGAGTCCTTGCACAGTCGATGATAGATCTGTTCCTTCTTTCAGCTATTCCATTCTGCTCAGGAGCTCTTGGGGCTGATACCTGTCTTTTGATTCCTCTTTCAATGCAAAAGTTATTGAATTCATGGGAGATAAATTCACCACCTCTATCTGATCTCAAGCATTTTATTCTTTTTCCTGTTTCCTTTTCTACTCTTGCTAAATACCATTTGAACTTCTCAAATGCTTTAGACTTTTCTCTTAAATACATAACAGTCATCATTCTAGAATAATCATCAACAAAGAGAATAAAGAATTTTTCTCCAGTGTAGCTCTCAATTCCAATAGGTCCACATAAATCAGTATGCACAATTTCCAAAATATCTTCAGACTGATAGTTTTTACTTTTGAAACTAGACTTTCCCATTTTACCAATTTGACAATTCTTGCATAGACCAACATTAGGTTTCTTCAAAGTAGGAATACCTCTTACTTTCTTGAATTTGCTTATTTTTATCATGTTGCCAAAATTTAAATGACATAACCTTTTGTGCCATAACCAACTTTCTTCAATTTGAGCAATAAAACATGAGTAATCACCAAGATCAAGATAAAACAAGTTACCTTTGGTTTGTTTGCCTAATCCTATTAGTTTTCCTTTGTCATCCAACAGTTTTGCTTCGCCATTCATGAATTCAACCTTGAATCCAATGTTGATTAGCTGTGCTACACTTAGAAGATTATGCTTTAGTCCTTCGACCCAATATGCATTATCACATATAAGTTCTTTGGTTAATGAAATTCATCCCTTTCCTTTTATACAACAGGGTTCATTGTTTCCAAACCTTACATTACCACCATCAAAGTATTCAAAGTGTTCAAACTTGGTCCTGTCACCAGTCATATGATGTGAACATCCACTATCTATAATCCAGTATCATTCTTTCTTATGTGAGAGATAAGTGCCATCTCATCTTCATCATTATCAGATTCATCTTTTACAGCAATGAAAACAATTTCTTCTTCACTATCATCCGAATCTTTAGCTAAAAAACATGTTTTCTTACCTTTATCCTTGAATGATTTGAAATTTTTCTTGCCATTGTACTTGTAATTTTTCTTCTCATCTTTGCTTTGCTTGTTTGGACACCTAGCTGCAATATGACCAATTTCTTCACATGAAAAATAGATTAAGGGAGCTTTACCTTTGTATTTTCCTCTACCTCTTGAATACTTCTTTGCAAGTAATGCTTCAATAACTTCAAGATCACTATCAGAACTTTCCTCTGATTCTTCTTCACTTTCTGATTGGATTTTCTTCCCTTTCTTGAGTGAAAGTTTGGCCTCAAAAGCTGATTCAATATTTTTAGAAGTTGGAACATAGTTGTCATAGTTATCTAGTTCAAAGGTTGTCAATCTTCCAACTAAGGCATCCAAAGTTATATTGTGATTTTCTTCACATCTTCTTTCTTGAATAGTAGAAACTCTTATTGCATAAATAGGGAGTAATGTTCGAAGAACCTTACTTATAACCATTTCATCATCAATTTTTCCTCCAGAAGCTCTGATTGCACTAACACTTGTCTTGATCCTTTCAACATATTTTGCAATGTTTTCTTCTTCTCTCATTTTCATTTGATCAAATTGTCCTCTTAGGCTCTCTGCTTTGGCTCTCTTCACATTGTCATCACCGCCATAGATTTTCTTCAGCTTGTTCCACATTTCATGAGCAGTTGTGCAGTCTTTGATTTCATCAAATTCTTCATAGCTAAGAGCTGATGCAATGTCTGTCATCATAGTGTTATGGTTCTTCTTCTCTGCAATGTCTTCAACAGTTAATGTGCCAGTAGGCATTGTATATTCTTGATCAATATATTTGCATCTTGAATCACCAATGGAAGCCAGATGTAGTCTCATGAGACCTTGCCATGCTGAAAAGTTATTTCTGTTAAGCCTTGGGATTTCTCTTTTGTAAGACATCCTGATCTTTAGCTTAGGTCCTTGAAACCCTTCCTGTAAGCACCAAAAGCTCTGATACCAATTGTTGGAAATATAGATGCAGTAACTGAGAGGGGGGGTGAATCAGTTAACCACAATAATATTACCACTGATCCCTTAAATATCTTAACAAATTATTTACTGTGCCACTTAGTAAATATACAAAGAAATACTGAAAACTTGATCCTTGAAGTGTGTAATAATTAAACTGTTCTTAAGCATTCATCACTGATTAACTTACATGAATAAAGAAAATAACATGAACACAAGAGACAATAGATTTACCGTGAAAACCCAATATGGGAAAAACCACCAATGTAACTAGTTACTATTTTTGACTCTTTTGAAGTGATGCCCGGTTAGAAGCCAACCCGGTAAAAGGTTACAAAACACACTGTTAGGTGTGACCTTGTTAGAGGATTTAATCACCCTGCTAGGAGTGGCCTTGTAAGAGGTCTTGAAATAATTCAATAGAACTGTTACCTTGTTAGAGGATTTACAAAATGGTTGTTAAACCAACTCGGTTAAGAGATTTTGATATCACTGCTACAATTGCTAGAGAGTAACAATGAAATGACCTACAATTGAATTGCTGAATATAGATCTCTGTTCTATTTCACTAGATCCTTACTGATCAATTAAATATTTGCTGCTCCTCAAGGATATCTGACCATCCTTCAAAATTTGCACACACCTTTCTTCAAAATGATTTCTGCATGCTATATATCTTTTATTCACCACTTGACCTTCTATATATATATGCCATTTCATAATCATTTAGATTGTCAAGTCGGCACTAATAATTATTATAATAGTCAGCTGTGATAAACAAACTGTAATAACAAAATTCTTTGAAAGGGCCAACCTTTCTCGGTAAACATTAATCCTAAAAAGATTTCCTTCGGTGACCGAGAGAACTCGGTAACCACAGCGAATTCTGCAACATCCTTTGGAGACCGAGAGAGCTCGGTAACCACTAATTTTCCTTTGATAACCGAGGAGGCTCGGTTAACACTGTTACCCTGTCATGTTTCCTTTAGACACCTGAGGGAACTTGGTAGACACTAAAATCCACCTAGCTGACCGACTGAGCTCGGTAGATACTGAAAACTGCTTAGCTGACTGACTGAACTTGGTAGATACTAAGAGTGATAATTGATATGACATTTGTGTGACATCAAAGATAACACATAGCTAATCCAACAATGTCCTTCAGATAATTGTATCCAACACTTACTGGCCTTGAGTCCTCCATACCAAAGGTTTTCAGTATCTCTTTAACATATTTAGACTGTGTGATAAAAATATCTCTTTCCATCTGATAGACTTGCAAACCAATAAAGAACTTTATCTCACCAAACATAGACATTTCAAACTGAGTTTGCAACTCATTTGAAAATTTCTTACATAGGGCATCTTGTCCACCAAATATGATATCATCTATAAAAATATTAGCTAACAAAATCCCTTTACCTTCTTCATCTTTCATGTACAGATTGCTGGTGTCGTTTGTCCTTGAAAATCCAATTTGTATCAAGTAATTTTGTAGCCTCTCATACCATGCTTTGGAGGCTTTCTTCAAACCATACAGTGTCTTGTTCAACTTAAAAACCATAATTCTTTTGTTTGGATCAACAAATCCTTCAGGTTGCTCAATGTACACTTCTTCTAATATACCATTTTATGGAGGTGTTCTAGGTGCAGACATCTATTTCTTGATTCCTCTATCATTGTAGAATAGATTGAACTCCTTTGATATAAACTCTCCACCTTGGTCAGATCTCAGACATTTCAAGTTCCTACTTGTCTCCTTTTCAACCTCAGCCAAATACAACTTAAACAACTGAAATGCATCATATTTTTCTTTTAGAAACATTATAGTCATCATCCTAGTGTAATCATCAACAAACAGAATAAAGTATTTAGCACCACAATAGCTTTGTACACCCATTGGTCCACAAAGGTTAGTATGAACCAGATCTAAAGCATTTTCAGAAGTAAAGGTCTTTCTCTTGAAACTAGACTTTGTCATTTTACCTAGCTGACATTGCTTGTACATAACCTTATCAAGTTTCTTTAATCTTAGAAAACCTCTAACTTTATTCTTTTTACTAATATTTACCAAAATTGTCAAAGTTAACATGACATAGCCTCTTATGCCATAACCAAACATCATCAAATTATGCAATCAAGCATGTTTCTTTAGATAGGTCTAGATAGAAAAAATTACCTCTAGTCTGTTCTCCACTCCCAATCAATTCACCAGTGGCATCAAATATTTTAGCCTTTCTATGATGAAATTCCACTCGATAACTAGTGCTATTAAGTTGTGCAACACTTAGAAAATTATAGTTAAGACCCTCAACCCTATAAGCATTTTCATAAGTGATCTTATCAGTTAGCTTAATCGATCCTTTACCCTTTATAGGACATGGTGCATCATGACCAAACTTAACACTTCTACCTTTGTAATGATCTAGGGTATCAAATTTACTTTTGTCACTAGTCATGTGATGTGAGCAACCACTATCAATAATCCATTTATCACCTTTTATCACATAGGAAACAAGTACAACTTTCTCATCTTCATCAGACTCATCTTTCATAGCAACATAGACTACTTTAATTTCAAAATCGTCATTATCAGTGTCAGTTTCTTCTTCAATAATGTAGCATCATTTTTTACCTTTATCTTTGTACTCTTTGTACTTTCGATAACCTTTGTTAAATTCTCTTTTATCCTTGTATTTTTTGTCTTTCTCTTCATCCTTGTCATCCCTATGAGGACATCTTGCAGCTATATGGCTAGCTTTGTTACATGAAAAACATATGATAATGATTTTACTTTTATGTTTACCTTTTCCTCTTTTCAATCTTCTGGCCATAAGAACTTTAAGATCCTCTACTTCCTCATTAGAAGTGTCACTATCACTTTCACTCTCACTTATACATTTTTCTTTTTCCTTCTTAGATTTATGCAAAACCATTTGTGACTTGAATGTAGATTCAACATTTTCAATAGTGAAGTTATCATAATTAGAAAGCTCAAAAGCAGTAAGCTTACCAACAAGACTTTCCAGTATTAGAGCATTACCAAGGTTACATCTAGATTCTTGAATTGCTGAAATTTTGATAGCATATATAGGATGGAAAGTTCTCAATACCTTTCCAATAACAGTCTCATCATCAATAGTTCCATTAGCTGCTCTAATAGCATTTACAACCTCCTTGATTCTACCATAATATGGAGTAATATTTTCACCTTCTTTCATTTTCATTTCATCAAACTTACCTCCTAGGCTTTCAACTTTTTCCTTTAGTACATTTATGTCACCGCCATAGATGTTTGCAGGAGTGTCCCACATTTTCTTTACAATTTTGCAATCTTTAATGTCTTCACATTTAGGATAGCTTAAGGTAGATGCAATCTCCAACATTTCTTGGTTGTGTTCCTATTTAGCTCTCATCTCCTTGATAGTCAAAGGTGCAACAGGTGTAATATAGTGATGCAGGGATAGGGTAGATACAAGCAGAATCAACAGAATTGACTCCACTTGAATCCAAAAAAAAGCCCTTGCTCAAAGTTACAGAATGGAAGAAATAAAAAATGACATGAAAGTAATGAAATGACAATGGATATGAGACAATCAATTGGTAGCAACAACAGAGAATTATATTATTTCTTTCAACATGCCCGGTTGTGAGGCCTTCCGGGTTTTGGCCTTATACAATGAGAATTATGAATTCAGAATTACATCTTGCATCCTATCTTTGTCTCCAATGATGTATCTTGATAATCCTCTCTATATCTACCTCTTAATTTCCTCTTCCTTCTCTACTACATCAATCTAGACTCTTTATATAGCCAGCTAAGCCACAGGTTGGCCAGTCGGGCATTTAATTACATTATAGGTCCAGTCTCAAGATTTAAACTAAAAATAATGCTAGAATGAATATAAATTGATGCAACTTTGGATTTAGGTCCTTGAATGATCCAAGAACATTTCTTTAAGGGCACAAGGTCCCATTTGATCACATGGAACATCGCAAGAAGAAACACCACACGTTTCACCCGAAAACTGGTAGAAAATAGGTCCCCAAGAAAAATGGGCATAAATTTTTACTCATAATGAATTAGGGCTTGATCTCTTGGGAAATGATATTAATTTAGGTCCTCTAAATTAATTAAGAGCACAAAGGATGATTCCTTATGGATCACGATCACCACTATGAACAATCAGCACCAAAACTATAGGAAAGCGTGGTTTCGACGGCAAGGAAAATAGTTGTAACTTTGAAACAATCCATCCAAACTTTATGTGCTCATAGGAGAAGGTTCCCAAATAGGTCCTTAGAATAATGTAATCTTCACACACCATGAAACCAACAAATACAACCATTATAAAGAAAAAAATAGAAAATAGGTACAAAAATCAAGAAATGTTTTTAGTTGATGCAAGATTGCTCAAAGACCCAAGATGCTCCTGCATCAGACACCTGGGGTAAATAAAGAACTAATGTCCACATCAGGTACTACTCATATTCTAACCTGAATCATAAAGATCCAACTCAGCTTGTGTAATGCACGAACTATCTTCAACTAGCTTGTCTTTTCACTGAACTAGATATTCCATGTAGTCTTTTCCTCTTGTACTCTTGCTCACTCTTTTATTCAAGATCTTCTCAATGTTGTCTCTGTTCTTCTTAGGATAATCTAGATCATCTTCTATCTCATCATTTGATTCAAAGTACTCAAAGATATCAACGATATTGAATAGAGGTGATATACCATGTCCTCTGGTAATTCTACTTCATAAGCATTTCCACTGTCAAACTTCTTTAGAATCTTACAAGGTCCAAACTTCTTCATTTTCAGCTTGTTGTAGGTACCAATTGGAAATATATTCTTTTTCAAATGAATCATAACCTCATCTCCAACTTCAAAATATTTATGTCACCTTCTCTTGTCTTCTCTTTGTTTGTATTTCAAATTACTATCCCCCAAATTCCTTTTGACTTCATCATGTAAAGTTCTCATGTATTCTGCAAAATGAGCAGCTTCAACACTTCTTCTTGTCTCAGTAGGTAAATCTCTTAGCTCTGTAGTTCCCTTAGGATGAAATCTAGTAACAATCTCAAATGGTGTCCTCTTAGTGTTTCTATTCACAGAATTATTATATGCAAACTCTTCTTGTGCCAAAATCAAATCCCAATTAGCATGCTTATCTCCAACTAAACATCTCAACAAGTTTCCCAAACTTTTGTTCACAACTTCAGTCTAGCCATCTATCGAAGGGTGAAATGTAGAACTAAACTTCAATTCAGTATTCATCTTCTTCCAAAGTGTTCTCCAAAAGTAACTAGTAAACTTAGTATCTCTATCTGAAACAATAGATTTAGGAAAACCATGCAATCTTACCACTTTTTTGAAGAATAATTTAGCTACATGTAATGCATCAGATGTCTTCTTACAAGGTATGAAATGAGCCATCTTTGAAAATCTATCAACCACTACCAAAATAGAATCATTACCTCTCTAAGTTCTAGGCAATCCAAGAACAAAGTCAATGCTCACATCTTCCCAAGGTCTATCAGGTACAGGCAAAGGTGTATACAATCCCAAATTCTGACTAGTTCCTTTTTCTACTTGACAAATTCTGCAACCTTTAACCATTCTCTGTATATCTCTATAAATCTGTGGCCAAAAGTATCTTTCTGAAATCAAATTCACAGTCTTATCAATCCCAAAATATCTAGCAAGTCCACCACTATGTTTCTCCTTTATTATGTTCTCTCTCATAGATCCTCTACGTATGCACAACTGAATTCCCTTAAACAACATGTCTTCTTGAATGAAATAATCAGTCCACTTATCACTCACTATGTGTTCCTTACAAGCTTTCCAAGGTTCTGCAAAATCAATGTCAGTCTCATACAAGCACTTAAAATCATCAAAACCAAGAACCTCAACTCTCATCTCTATCAGCAAACTTCTTCTTCGGCTCAAGTTATCAACAACTTTATTTGACTATCCACTTTTATGCTTCAATGAAAAGAAAATATTGTATTCTTTCATTTCTCTTGTAAATGTTTTATCATCAAACAAGCATACTCTAACTGTGGTACAATGGCTTTCATCAAACTTCTCTATCAAAGGCAACAACACTTGTTTCTTTCCATCCATCCAAATAGTATATTGATTCAATCTACCATCATGCAAAGCTTGCCCATCATACTGCCAAGGTCTACCCAAAAGAATATGACAACAATCCATAGGCATAATATCACACAAGACTTCATCATGATAATTCCCAATTTTGAACTTAACAAGGCATTGCTCACTTACAAGTAGTTTATGCTCCTTCTAGATCCAAGCAATATGGTGAGGCTTTGGATATTTCAATCTCTGCAACTGCAATTTGTTAACAAGCTCTTCAGATGCCAAATTATTAGAACTTCCACTATCAATGATTACCTTGCAATATTTGTCAATGATCTTACATCTGGTTCTGAACAAACTTTTCCTCAAAATAGGTTCCTCATCAGCTTCTTCATTACACAAGATCCTTCTTAGCATCAAGTTCTCCCCATGTTCAGGTTCATTAGACATTTTCTCAACTTCTTCACAAGCCAAATTATTTCTACCATTACTTCCAGTCTTCTTTCCAGAGTTAGTACATTCAAAAGCTCTATGTCCTTCTTCACCACATTTGTAACAAGTACCTTTAAACTAAGATTTCTCTTCTCTTTTCCCATTATTGTTATTCCTAGAGTAACTAGTATAACTACCTCTAGAGTAGTTACCTCTTTTAGTAGGTTCATCTTTCCATCCTTTCTCTTATGTGGCATTGTCAGATCTGTTACTTTCTCCATCAGATCTACCTCTACTTCTCTAAAATATGCCACCTCTTCCTCTTTGTCTTTTTTCATGTCTCTCTGTCAATCTCTCTTCAGCCTTCAAAGCAAATTGATATGCTTCTTCCACACTTTCTATCTTCACATAGCTGATCTCATCTTGAATAGATGTCCTTAGGCCATTTAGATATCTAGCCACTTTCTCAACTTCATCATCCACATGTCCACATCTGATATCCAATTTGTAAAATTCCTCAGTATATTCTTTCACACTCATGTCCTTTTGTCATAGATTTTGCATTTTTCTCATCAAACTAACTTGGTAGTCAGCTGGAAGAAACTTCTTCTTCATCTTTCCAAGCATCTTCATCCATGTCTTGATCTTTTCTTTCCCTCTCTTTTGTCTCTTATTTTGTAAATGATCCCACCAAAGAGATGCATGACCTTTCAACTTTGTGACTGCTATCTTGACCTTCTTATTATCAGGAGTACCTTCATACTCAAAGTATTTATCCATCTCAGAGATCCAATCCAAAAGTGTATTTGTCTCAAGTCTTCCATCATAGCAAGCAACTTCAACCATAGGTCTGGAGTTAGCCTTAGAAAAAACTCTCAAGAGTCTTTCCTGATCTTGTTCAACTTCAAGTTCAGCATTAGATTTTTCTTCTTCTTCTTCATCACTAACATATTCAAGATGTGCTCCTCTTCTCTGGGCTATCTCTACAACTTCAAGCCTAGTTGCAATCTGCCTCAACATATCCATGATAGCATTATCATTTCCTCTACCATGAACCGTCTTCACAATTAGGTTCCAGCAAGATCGTAAAATTATACAAGTTATAGGTCAGATCTTAGATCTACCACCCTACAACCAATCCAATAAGGTTCTCCGTGATCCAATCCACAAGAAAGAACTCGCTCTGATACCACTTGATGCAAGGACAAGGTAGATACAAGCAGAAGCAGTAGAATTGACTCCACTTGAATCCACAAACAAGCCCTTGCTTAGAGTTACACAATAGAAGCAATATAAAATGACATGAAAGTAATGAAATCACAATGGATATGAGACAATCAACTGGTAGAAACAACAAAGAAATATATTATTTCTTTCAACATGCCCGACTGTGTGGCCTTCCGGGTTTCAACCTTATACAATGAGAATTATGAATTCAGAATTACAACTTGCATCCTATCTTTGTCTCCAATGATGTAGCTTGATAATCCTCTCTACATCTACCTCTTAATTTCCTCTTCCTTCCCTACTACATCAATCTAGATTCTTTATATAGCCAGCTAAGCCACAGGTCGGCTAGTCATGCATTTAATTACATTATAGGTCCAGTCTCAAGATTTAAACCAAAACTAATGCTAGAATGAATATAAATTGATGAGCCTTTGGATTTAGGTCCTTACATGACCCAAGAACATTCATTTAAGGGTGCAAGGTCCCATTTGATCACACGGAACATCACAAGAAGAAACACAACATGTTTCACCTAAAAACTATCATAAAATAGGTCTCCGAGAAAAATGGGCATAACTTTTTACTCATAATGAATTAGGGCATGTGCTCTTTGGAAACGATAGTACTTTAGGTTCTCTAAAATTAATTAGGAGAGAAAATTCTGATTCCTTATGGATCAAGATCTCCACTATGAACAATCAGCACCAAAACTGTAGGAAAATGTGGTTTCGACGGCAAGGAAAATAGTTGTAACTTTGAAATAGTCCATCCAAACTTTATGTGCTCATAGGAGAAGGTTCCCAAATAGATCCTCAGCATAATGTAAGCTTCACACACCATGAAACAAACAAATACAACAATTATAAAGAAAACAATAGCAAACAGGTACATAAATCAGGAAATGTTTTTGGTTGATGCAAGATTGCTCAAAGACCCAAGATGCTCCTACATCACATAGTAATTTTAAACATAATATTTCACTGAGTCACCAATACCAACTAGATGTAGTTTCATCAAACTTTGCCATGCAGGGAAGTTCTCTTTATTTAGCTTCGGTACCTCCTTTTTATACATCTTGATCATTTTCTTCAAGTACCTTCAAACTTTTTCTGTGTAAGCACCAACAACTCTTATACCAATTGCTAATATGATTTAGAACAATAGAGTGGGGGGGTGAATCAGTTGTTCTCAGGTCTAGATGTATAAAAAAAAATTTCAAACACTTAAACAAATTTAGATCTAACAACCAACAGCTACTTGGTCATTATAGAATGTATGCTAGAAACATATAACATTGCAATCCACTATCCAATAGTATTTAACTTGCAAAACATAGAAATGTTCAACACCAAAACATTCACACAAGTATTAACAATAGGATTTATAGTGGAAACCCAATTTGGGAAAAACCACTTTGTAACATGGTACTGATATATTCACTCTTCTGAAGTGAGCTCTGTGAAAAGCCAACCCTATCAAAGGTTTACAAACACACTTCTAGGTGTGACCCTGTTAAAGGATTTCAACCACCCTGTTAAGAGTGTGCCTTGTTAGAGGAATTAAGTACATTCCATTACAATGCAACCTTGATTAAAGGATTTAAACTAATAAAATGGTTAGAAAGTAGCAACAGTATTGATCTGAAAACATACAACTCACTTTGCAAATAATAGATCCAATTCATACATATATGTTGGCTTACTGACTAAGTTCCATTTCCATCTCCATCACTAATCTGCTCATAAATCCGTTCAAGCAATCACAACTCTGATCAACTCCTTCACCTTTAGCCTTTATACTATATCAATCAATAACAATAACTCTAGCATCTCTTCTCTCAACCTCACAGTTAGGTTTTCCTATATAGTTCCTCAATAGATAGATCCAACTTTTTCCGCTTAATCTCATTCATAAATCTTAGGTTTAGGTCAGATTCAATGAATCCTTCCATCATTTATGTTCTTCATCCATCCTTTTGAAAAAATATCCAATCTCCTTATTGGAATCACAATAAAATGGTTTACTGTGCAATAAATGCTCCAAAGACTTAACTAATAAAGTCAACATGATTTACATAATCCAAGAATTCAACTGTGTCAGCTAGGAATATGAATTCTCCCTCAAATGTAAATTAGTGATGCTCGGTCAATACTATGTTCAACTCCTCGGTCATCACTACACAACTCGGTCATCTCTTCAAACTATTACTCAACTAATATTGTCACTCGACAATAAACCTATGTTCGGTCAACACTAAATTTACTTGGCATATACTAACTTGGTCGACACTAACATCACTCAGCTTAAACTAGTTTTCTTCACTTTTTCTCGGTTAACCCTACTAGTTTAGTCTTTCTTCTTACTTAGATAAACAATACATTATCTTATCATTGTGCCACATAATAAAGTACTCATTCAAGTATCAAGATAAATCAACCTTTCCCTAGGTGCTATTATTACCAACCTTGCCCTAATCCTTCTCAACAATCAAATAGATAGAGTACTTTCTTAGATAGCAACAGTCTTACCAGTTAAGGTTTGACATCAATGACAATACAACAATTGCTTCAATTGTAGTTTCCAACACATACAACCAAATCTATAATAGTGTACATATCATGAGACTATCTCGTTGATATCTCACCAACTGACAAATCTCATGGTATAAGTGGGCTAGCATCCTGTGACCCCATGTGAAGATAGTCCTATCACTCTCCATCCTACATACAAGATGGGTGAAAGGTTCTTAAAAGACTATACCCTTTGTGTTGGGTACTACAACCAAAGATAGTATACATAGCATCACTCTTTGTACCAAGGGTGTAGGGCCTACCAGTATGGCTAATAGAGTGATCTGATCTACTCGGGTTTGCATCTATGGAACCTGTCCCAAGAAATATTCTTCATCTATGTGAATATCCTCAAGACCCCCACTATCTATTGGTCTACCAAGCTTGCCTTAGATCAGAAGTCATAGGATCTTATATACATTCTCCAGTGTCACAGTGATATCACTCATGGGAAGATGAAAGGATCATCTATCCTCATCCCACCTCTCTACGAGAGACGATAACATGGCTTGGTGGAGTCTGATCTGTGGTAGGACTGTTACCCATTATATTCCTACATCTCTCAATAACTACATCTCATCCTCGCTCATCTCAGATAGTATCTCTTTGATAACCACTAGTAACCCTCCAAAGTGATGCTCTGGGAGATAAACCAAGTCTTGTAAGCACAAAAAAACATCATATCAACATTCTAGAACAACAAATCTATAAATCCAACTTGACTAGGTCAAGGTCAACCTCAATTAGGTCAAGGTCAACCTTCCTAGGTCAGGGTTGACCTTTTTGGGTTAAGGTCAACCTCATTCCAGAAAAGGTGAAGATCTTCCAGTTCAGATTGACCTTTAAGGGTCAAGGTCAACATAACTGGGTTAAGGTCGACCTTGCCTACAAAAAAAGGAATTTGAGAAGTACAGAGATCAATAACAAAAAATCAACTTGGGAAGCAGTCATTCGGTAGCTAGGCACTGTCTCAGGAGGTCCATGTGTGTCGCTCAAAGTTCTTCTCTGCTCAACATTTTTCTTTCTCTCTTCAAATCTACAAATGGTAAGAATGAGTAAGTATGGGTTCTCTTTCCTTATTTATAGTCAAAATTAGGGTTTTTTTAGGGTTTTTCTTAGGGTTTACTTGTGTTAAATTTGAATTTCCCTTCATATGCATTTAGATAAACATTTACTCTTTTCATCATAACTTTAGTTTGGTAAATCCATTTTTAGTGTCATCAACGGTGTGGAATCGTAATTTAGATACCGAACCCCTGGAATTAGTTTAGGAAGGATGGGAATCCTTCTAATTGGTTTAGGAAAAGACTTTCTCAACAAACTACATATCCAGTGTATAAGGTTATCCTTATCACCCTGTTTCACCCTTTAGAAGTAGAAAGTTGAAACATGGGGCATAAGGGGCTCTATGCAATTCTCAATTTCATTCTAATAAGTCTTAGGTGATTTATGGATTTTCATTAACCTTGTGTACTGCAAGTACTAATAGTTTTCTGCAGGATATCTACATTGAGGACTTGGCTATATCCTTTTTATTTACTATGATGTTTTCTTACTTTAGCCTACATATTCATGTAGTGTCATATCTAAGATAAAGTGGGGGCTAAATATATCTTCTTAAAATGGAAGCACTTCCATCTTGACAGGTTTAGCACCCTCATTTAGTACATTTTTCATGATAGATTTGCATTTAGGATGCATTTGCACTTGGTTCTTTGTTTCTAGGTGAAATTATGGTTAGGATCCCAAGGATTATCCTTGATTTCTCTTCTTTATGGCTCTATTTTCTAGGTAGGATATAAGTATTGGTCCTCCTATTCCTCATCACATTCATTCTAGGTCTTTGTGCCCTTTTTAGGCACTCTGCCCTATTTTCTCATCATTCCAAGTCTTTGGCCAACCCCAGGACTTCCCTATTTTAAAAATTGACTGGGCATGAGCCTTTGGGTCAAGGTCAAGGTCGACCCTGACCTAGGTCAAGGTCAAGATTGACCTTGAACCCTATCCATTTTTGGTCCCCATTTTCAAATTGTGGTCACAACGGGCCCCAAAATTAATGTCGGGCCTCCAGATCTAAATGCGAAAGGGTTTTAATTTAAAATTCATTTAATTCTTTTTCCTCCTTAGTTAGTTATTGTGATTGGACAATAATTCGAGGTGAAATTTGAATTATGGGCCCTTACATTTCCCGAGGAGTCTTGCCTTGAGATCTCTATATAAACACTCTCTTTTGCCTTAATTTTCACCAAGTATCCATCAAGTGGACACACAATCAATTGAAGTAAGCAAGAGATGGTGAAGTGATGATGCAAGATTTCAAGAGGATGATATAGAAGATCAAGACATTGTTGATATCAAGAATTTTTGTGGACAAATCATTGTGGACATTCCTTTGAGCAAGAAAGATCCCTTCTTCCTTGATCCACCATTTTCAACATTCAAGCATTCAAAGATACAATCATGGGGTAGCAATTAAGGATTGTGAGTTTGGTAGGAGTACTTTAGCCTTGGGGGCTTGGTATGCTTTCTTTATCATATTCAAATCTATGCATTTCTTTCTCATATCAATTCATCCTAGGGTTTCAATATAGAGGATTTAGATCTTGGCATTGCGCATTCAAAACACAGACACATATTCTATTACATTCAGCTATTTGTGGAGGTGGAGATCACCAAAATAGGGGTTTGATTGAGGAAAAAACCCAATATAGCCACCCTAAAACACCATTTTCAGTTATCTACAGTCATTTTTTGGGGAGTTGTAGAGAAGACCTGAGTACTCTTTTTGACAAACTTTCAGGATCCATGAATAGAATTTCTATCGGAGTAGTGCAGGTCAAGGATGACATAAAGGGGTAAGATTGTGCACCAGGGCAAGATTGTGCCCCCGTATTTGGGTCAAGGTTGACCTTTCTTAGAAGGATAGAAGGTTTCTAGTTTTTCTTTGTCTTTGTCTTTCCAGGCTAGAGCCAGTTGCAAAATTTCCTGAAACTGAGTAAAGACACCAAAAAATAGGTATTTCTAGATCAGCTTTATTATGAGGTATGTATTTCATCTTATCTAATTTTAGTATTCTTTATAATAATTTCTAGATTTACTCTACTTATCATTACAATTTACATGTTTGGTGGTAAATGTTGGTTTAGGATCTCTATTATGTGCATTATTAAAACCCTACCTATCCATCATATTTTTCCACCCTATAGATATTTCATTAACCATTGCTTCATTTTTTGAAATGCAGATAGATAGTGAACTAGCTCTAGAATCCTTACCTTAATTGGATGCTAAGCCATTACCAATACTTTTATTCTTCAAAATAGGTGCAATAAATGCACCACCAGATGAAGCCTCCATAAGAGCTAAAGTATGGCTGAGGTCGAAGGGGTGGGGTTAACCAAGCAAAGGATAAAGAAAGAATTTAACTAGGGGTTAGAGAAATCAAACTAGACATGAGGAGGGAGAGCCTCCTCTATCACCACCTCAACACCTTCACATTAATCGCAGACCTTCGCATTAATCACCAAATTTATACATATTTAAAAATATCTATACACATATAATGATAAGTTTTTAATAAATATATTTTTTATATTAAGTTTATTTAAGATATATATTTTTTATATTAAGTTTATTTAAGATCCCATTTCAGGAATCGAACACAAGAGCTTGTTATTATAAAGAGAAGTAGCAACCGTTGCACTGCAGGCCAATGCCTAAAATAATAATATATTAATAATTATTATTATTCATATATACATATTCATTTAGTTTACTTCTACTCAAAAATTTTTTTATCATAATTTTATATGTTATATATTTTTAAATAAGAATATAAAATAACTAAGTATGAAATATTTTTTATATATGATATTATTTAAACTAGTTTTAAAATTATTAAATATAAATTTTTTACTAGTTCTAATATAATATTTTTTATATTAAAGATAGAGAAAACAACAAGATACAAAGTTCACCAGGTTACAAAAATGAGGCCAAGCCGACCTAGAAGCTCAGGAAGTCAAGCAACAGCTATACATCAAAACAAACTAATAGATGAGGCTATTGTCCATCTTCTTCCACCATTCATACCCATCTTTCATCTCATAAACAAACATCATGGCATGCCCATTTTTTAGGAATCTCATCAGCTTGTCCCATTCAACCATCATGTTGATAGAAACCTGCAAGAATATTGTAAAGTATGTGAGTTTTCTAAAAGAATCAGTAAGGATTCTAGGTGTGTTTTGGTATCTTTCTTCATTCCTGATTTTCCAAATATACCAAAGAATGTTAGAGGAAAGCATACACCAAAACAAGTTAGTTTCTTTCTTTAATCCATGAATATGACCAGTGATAATTTCCATAATATTAATATGCTGAGGAAAAACAAAACCAAACATTAACCAGATTTCCTTAACAATGGAGCAATAAAAAAGAATATGCATGCAAGTATATAATATTTGAAAATAGAATTATAAAATATGTATATATTACATTTAAATATTAATAAATATAACATGATAATATTATATATTTTTTATATAAATTTATAATTCTTATACTTAGTATTTTGTATTATACAACATGCCATATATCTTTTATTTATTATTTACTTATTTCTTGTCATTATAATTAAAATATGAAAACTTTTTTATTTTAAAATTTCCAAATTTAGATTTTGATCTTATTATAAAATTAAATTTATTAATAAATTACTATAAATTAATATAGAGAAAGCCTAGAGATATTGAGGCTTTAATTTACTTTTTAAAAAAATATTATATGTTAAAAAATTAAAGCCTCTCTCTAGCTATTGTATTCTAAAATAAAAGAAGAAATAATTAAATGCCAAGGGCCATGAAATGAGATGTTGCCAACTGTTGAGTACCACCTTTGGAGCACTGTGGCCTGGGTCTCAGGGTTATTGAAGAAAATAACAAAAATCCCTTTTTGAATTTGTCTACAGAAAGAGATATGGGACCCTAGTTTTAGATCCCAAAAGTTATAGAACCAATCATCCATGAATTTTTTGGCAGGATATTTATCAATTTCAACAGCCACAAAGAAAGTAGTAGAGTTCTTAAGTCTATTTTTTTCATTAGATATTTCATTAACCATTGTGTGATTAGTACAAATCTAATCTCTTTTGAAAGGCTTAGACATGTCAAACATTAGTTTATGAGCATATATCTAACTTATAGAGAAAGCTTTTTGCAAAGACACTCAGATAGAGCTTAAACGGGACCACCCTATGCCCGTTTGATTTTGTCTCACTTTAGGGATGTGAGTGTGCTCTTGAATCACTTGGAGCATATCCCTAATGATGATTAGGAGATATTAGGATTGGTTAGAGACCATAAGAACCCTATAGTGGCACAAAAATGGGTATAGGACACCCATTTTTTCCCCTAAGGCCTTAAGGATCCTACAAGCTCAATGATGCAAATCTAAGCACTGAATGATTATTCTAGATTGATTTTAATCCAAAGTAGATGTGATATGATGAAAAAGTTATGAGGAACAATGAAAGAAACTAAGATTTATCCCTTAATCTAAGCTATGATGACCTATGACAGCATGAAAATGGATTAAATCTAACAATTAGTATGAAAGATTTAAAGATTTAGAACTATTCTAGCATTATAACACTACTATGAATTGAAAGTGAATTGGTGTTTTTTTCTTAGGAAGTGAGGGTATTTATAAGATTTGGGAAGGCCTTGGATTAGGAGGATGAGTTAGGGTTAGGGATAAGGTTTGAGGTAGAGTAAGAGGTATGGTTTGGGGTATGGTAAGGTTTAGCTTGGGTTAGGGGTTTCTCACACATGTGTGAGAAACACTTGGGAAGTGTGCAAGGGGAACATGTATGGAAGAAGAGACATGGGTCTCTTTATGAGGCTGTAAGAAGCCTTAAAGAGTGTGTAAGAGATTGAAATGAGTGTGTGAGGCTCATTTGGAGAAGGGTTTGACTAAGAAAGTCAAAGAGACTTGGATTAGCTTAGGAAAAGTAGGTAACTTCTCCTAAATAGGTTTAGGAAAGATTAGAAAGGTTTAGGAAAGGATAGAAGGTTCTAGGTTTTTGAGGCTTTAAATAAATATGAAATTTATTTAGGGATTGTGACATCATTTATTGAATATTGATTCAATAATGATAGAAAAATCATTCAAATTTGATTTAAATTCTTTGGGGAAAGATTCTTTAATTAAAGATGCTTAATTAAAATAAAGGGAATTAATGGCATAAAAATATATTAATTAATTAATTAACAAATGATGATTTTATCAAGAATTTTTTAGAAAAATAAAAATACTTTATTTTCTAATGGATTTTTAGGTGTCTACATTTTTCCCCTCTTTGATGGGATGTCATAAGTTGCGTGGCATCAAACATAAGAAAATAAGATGCCCCGAGCTAGAATTTAGAGGAATAAGGGGTTGTACCCCGTCGAGAAAATTATGCAAAGAGGAAACATTATGGAATTTTCTTGAAAGGAAACAGAAGGGAAGGGAAAGAATAAAGGAAGAAGGGAGGATACATAACCAAGCTTCCAAGAGAAAAGATGGGTGAATGAAAGATGAGATGGAATGCAGAATGCAGGATGCAGCTACATGAAGATGCAAGATGCAAAATTAATCTAGATGATGTAGGATGTAGGGGGATTTGGGGAGCTCCAAGTACAAATGTGGAGAGCACAACCTAGTTTGATATAACAATGCTAGAGACCTACCAAAGTTACGGAAGAAAACAAGGCTTCATCACCAGTGTTGCATAGGATTGACACGAAAAAGACACATAGGGTTGTCCTAGCATCACACATGAACCCAAGAGGAAACATGGTAGAAATGATGCTAGAGAAACCACAAAAAAATGACATTTCCAAAGTGCACCATGTAACCCAGAAGATCACATGTGAAACGTGCAAGGGTCATATCTGACTAACTCACAGGTAGAAGCAAAAGATTAAAGACCTTGCCCCAGATTGCCCTCATTCGTAGGACACCATGATATAAATTATCATGGTGGCTTTGAGTAGAGAACAACGAGAAACCGTAAAAGATTAACAAGATCCAAAGGACAAAATCCAAGATCAAAATGATAACTCCAAAAAGACATCCTTTTCCAAGGAGAGAGATTTGATGTGACTAATTTGATTGATGGTGGGAAGATTGGTCTGAACGTGTGGAAGGATACATCGACACAGACCTGGTGTGATTGGTGGAAGATTAGGTCTGACAGGAGGAAGGATACATCCTCAAGGACCCACTGATGGATGAAAGAATGAGTGTTGTTATTCACTAGAAAATGATGAAGTTCAAGAATAATTGCTATGATTAAGAATAGTCAAAAATTGATGTTGCTGAAGTACAAGGCTGGATGGGACAATATTTTTGATCAAATGCTACTGCAGGACTGACAAGGATATGTACAATAGGATGTGATGACATGTACAATGCATGAGAAGAGATTTACAATTGCTATGTATAGAAGCTCAAGATTTGGGATAGGCAGATCTTGCTATATAGGATATATATAGGAAGGATTGCACTATACAAGAGATAGTACAAGATATGGTACAAGATATGGGTAGGTGGGATTGCAAATTTGCTTGAGGATTAAAAAGATGAATGTGGGGGATGGTGGTGGAGATGGGGATGGGAATTTGATAGAGAATGAATTAGTCCACTATGTATGGCACCTATTTGCTAGGTTTTCACCAACATACTTGTCCAAGGTGCTTAAATTGCCAAGTTTTCACTATTGGACGATTATTTTTCTTTTCTTTTTTGATTTTTTTGTATTTGTTTTGCTTTTTCCATTTTTTATGGATTTTCTGAATATGTAAGATCTAGTTCAGGCATAGAACCTCTTCAAATGTATGATTTTGATTGGATCATTCAAAGGCTCACCTTCTGGTGTAAATAGATGATAGGCTCCGGAGCTTAAACATGTTGTGACAATGTAGAGGCCTAGCCAAGTAGGCTCAAACTTACCTTTCTTTTCTCAATTTTCTTGGACCTTTTGGTTTTATTTTAGGACCATGTCACCAAATTGGGCCTATCTAGGATGGACCTTCTTGTTATAACTCCTTTTGAGTCAATTCTAGTATTCAACCAGGTGATCATATGCTTGCTGTCTCTTTTCATCTAACAGGTCTAGCTATGTGAGACGTGCCATGTGATAGTCCTCTTCAGTAGTATAGTTCTTCATAGAGACCCGCAATGATGGGATCTCAACCTCAATTGGAAAAATGGCTTTGACACCATATACAAGGGAATATGGGGTGGTGCCTTTGGGAGTGCGATAAGAAGTAAAATAGGCCTAGAGGGCAGGATTGATTTGAAGGTACCAGTCATGACCAAAATCATTGACAACCTTATTGAGGATTTTGAGGATTGTTTTATTGGTTGCCTCAGCTTGGTCATTTCCTTGCAGTAAATATAGACTGGAGAAGCGGTGATGGATGTGGAGTCTGGCACACAAGTCATCCACATGCTAGTTTTCAAAAGGTGTGCTGTGGTCTGTGAAGATGGTAGATGGTATGCCAAAGCGGCAAATGATATGGTAAAGCATGAACTTGGATATTTGGATACCCGTAGTTAGGGTGAGTGAAATCACCTCAACCCATTTTGTGAAGTACTCTGTGGTAGTTATTATGTACTTATGTCCATCTGAGGAAAGGGGAGTTATTAAGCCGATGAGGTCAAAGCCCCAACATGAAAATGGCCAAGGTGGCACAATGGGCTGCAAGTCTTGTGCTAGTGCATGAATAAGATTTGCATGTTTTTGACATGGTAAACATTTCCTGATGAACTCACAAGCATCATGTTCCATGGTTGGCCAATAATAACCAAATCGAAGAAACTATTTTGCTAGAACCATGCCACTTTTCTGGGCACCGCAAATTCCAGTGTGGACCTCTTGTAAAGCCAAGATGGCCTCATTTGAATCTAAACACCTAGAAAGGATATTTTGATGACCTCGATGATAAAGGGTGTTGGCTACAAGAGTGTAGCGGGAAGCTATGTGAATTAGGTTTTGACATTGGTTATTGGTAAGATAGGGAGATATGATACCATTCTTTAGATATGCATGGATATCATGGTACCATGGGGAATGAGGACTATTGGTGCTCAAAAATGTTGGACCATTTTTGGGGCCAAGTGATAGGCACAATAAATGCCTCTGCAATTCTGCTTTGATCAAACCAAGGCTGGTAGGCCTAAATTCACTTTAAACTATCAAATTTTGTATGTTGCACAACTGCATACATAAATAAACAAAGTTCCTCCCAAGGTGGTGAATGATCCTTCGAGGAAAGAAACAAATCCTCTAATAATCTCTATTCTATAAATCTTGACTAAAGTGGATTAAACTAAGGACTCAAAAGTACTATTTTTGAAATAATGATTATATAATCTACAAACCACAAAGTATGAACCAAATGACAATTTTCAAATTATAGTTAGATCAGTGCCTTCAAAATACTTGGGCTATAGAGTCATAAAACTTTCAATCCTATGTACAATCAAAGATGGTTTTAAGGTAACTCACTCCTATAAAGCGAGACCATCACCCTACAAGCTTCTATTGAAACAAAATTTAAAACAACTTATACAATAGGTCCTATGGTTTTTAACCCAACTTAAGAGCCCGAAAGGAAACAGTAACAGGTTCTCAGACCATGCTACCATTATTCAAATTGTACAAAAGAGTCATAAGTGAATACATCGAATAGAAAAAGATAGTAGGATACCCTAGTTCATAGAGTAATCTGAAAGACTAATTGAAAAAATATAACTTATAACCACAAATAAAAAGGAAGAGCACTTATCTTTATTAATATTGAAAAAAAATAGTACATTAGAGTTCATATTGTAGTTTTCATCGAATTATATCCTATGAAAGTATATCTTGTATTGTATTGTCTCTCTTTACATTTTACATTATGTATATATAGATGTTTGAGTGGCTTTCACACCTCTTTAGGGTGAAAAGACACACCCTTATTACAAATTGTTTTGAAAAAATGATAAACTAACTAAAAAATAACTACGTAACTTTCAGATTTGGGCTTGGTTGAAAAACCAAAACACCTCATGGAAAGCTAATATTTTAATTGGAGATAGGAAATTTCATTTCCCAAACTGGTTCTTTTTTAGTTTTCTAAAATTTGACGATCTTCTACCTCTGTCGACATCATCTTTGCAGCAGGTGGAAATTCTAACATTTTTTGAAGGCTTTGATCATAGAATTTTGATTGTTCTTGTCACAGAGCTTCCTTCCATAATATCTCAACTTTTGAATTAAAAATTATTGTAATATTTTATCCCATTTCATGTACTTCATCATTAATTATTTGGCATGGAAATTAAGAGGCCATTTTTTAGGGTTTTATCACTATATAAGACTCCAAATTTTGCCCAAACTTTAGAGCTCCAATAGGCTCTTTCTGGGGACGTATGCTCCATGTGAGCATAGCGATATTCCAGCTATCTCTAGGGAAGAAGACCAAGTATCCATACTAATCTGATGCAAAGTAAAATTGGGTGGCCCTAGGCGCCCCCAAAAATGAAACTCACTTCCTTCCTCTATCAAACACCCGATTCTGATCACATAACACCTTTATCCTTTCTACATTACACATGTCATCCTTATAGAAAATTCTCATTACTTCATCAATATGATCTTTGGAATCCAATCTATGTTCAGCCCTTGAGAAATCATCAGGTTCGTTGTAATCCTTGTTGAATAGAATATTTTGGTTAATCATACAAACCTCTAGGTTAGTCTTCTTTTTTCGGATACCTTCTTGTTCACAATCTATCCCATCTCTATATTTTGGATATTTTTTCTCCTCACCAAAAGGCTTTGAGAATACCTTATCTTCAAGAAGTACAAACTCTCTCTCACCAAGAGTTTGATCAGCTAGGACATTTCTAAAAATTTTAGAACTATGCTTCAACACATTCTCTTCACCATGTCTAGCTGATTCCATCTCATCTTCATATGTTTGGTGCACCTCTGGCTCAAAGGATGAACTCCAAGATATCTCACCCTCTGAATGCATTTCATGAGCTTCATCAAATTTAAAATTAGGACTTTTATCTTCATTATGATGTTGATGGATTCCATTGCATAAAGGATCCTCTTCAAATAATGGATTCGATAACATAGATAAATCAGACATATCTTCATCTACTTCCTCTTCAAACAAAAAATTTAGGAACATAGAGAATTCAATCATACATTCATGAGAATTTTCATTTGGATCATCAAGTTTTTCATCAACAAGACTAACATCTTCATTGACATTATCTCCTGAAACTTCCTCTTGTTCATGTAGTTCTATTTCATCTCCACAATTTTATTTCTCTTGAATATGGGCTGATCCATCTACCTCCTTACGATGGTGGATTGAGAAAAAAATTGAACCATTCTTTTCAGTGTGTCTTTGGTATTCTATGTCTAATAAAGTTGAAATTTCTCTTGTATTGAGAAGGTTTTCTTCCTCATCATCATGGTCATTGATACATGTTTCCATACACATCTCATCATGTACAAATTATTCTTCAGTCTGATCCAAATTTTTATCCTCCATGTCATCACAAGTATTATTATGGTTCTCACGAATGTATGCTTCTTTATCTTCTGTATGACTAGTGCATTCATCTTCCTCACCAAGATAATCATCAAGCACAAGGCCTTGTTCAATCTGAGCAATAGCCTCCCTTTTTTTGTCTTCATCATCTTCTTCTAATATATGCACAAGGAGCTTTACAGAAGGATCATCTAATGTAATTCCTAATTTTTTGACCTTTCTCATGATGTCTTTTTGTGAAGGCCTAATGTTTGAAGGTATTTCTTGAAGAATGTCCACCATTCTTATCAGCAAATGTGCAGAAGACTCCCCTTCAAATCTCTCCAAGCTAAAAAATGCATCAAGTGGAGACATGTAAGAGTCCTCTTCCATATTGTGATCTTGAATCTTGTCCTATTCATAATGAAACATATCAAGAAACCATTTCTCAAACTCTCTCCATGATGATATACTTTGTTTAGGTGTCATACTAAAAAGTAAACATGCATGATCTGTCAATGATCTTACAAATAATTTCATAATCACATCTTCTACATAGATATGACAATCTAGAATAAATTTACAAAATGCATGCAAATGCTCCATTGGTGATTTTGATCCATCTCCACAAAATTTTGGAACATATTTTTTTATTTTAAGAGGAATATCTTTCTGACCACTAGGGATGTTATCAAAACTTAATGGTCTATATACTTCAATAATAAATTTTGGTCTTGGGTCACAAAAGTTTGATACTTTATGTGAGTATGTATTTTGGTACATATTGAATATTTAAATTTGTAGTAAGTTTTTTCTTTATACATTAGGTTCTTTTCAATAGAGTCTCCACCTATTTAAAAAGGAAAACTTTACTTATCCCCTTCTAGGCCTTCTCCCTCAGTACAGTCACTAACTAAAATGTTTTGTTAAATAGAGTCACCACCTCATTTGAGGAATGTCTTTCTTCTAGGTTCTTTCTTCCGGTAGAGTGTGCTTCCAAACAAACTAATATAACTACTTTCTAATTCTGATCTACGAAATCTAAAATTTTAGGTAACTTCACAATATATATTGTGAACAACTCTTCCCAGTAGAGTCGCCAATTTGTTGGTGCTCAAAAATGCTGGACCATTTTTGGGGCCAATTGATAGGCACAATAAATTCCTCTGCAATTTTGGTTTGATCGAACCAAGGCTAGTAGGCCTAAATTCACTTTAAACTATCAAATTCTCTATGTTGCACAACTACGTACATAGATAAACAAAGTTCCTCCCAAGGTGGTGAATGATCCTTCGAGGAAAGAAAAAAATCCTCTAATAATCTCTATTCTATAAATCTTGACTAAAATGGATTAAACTAAGGACTCAAAAGTTATATTTTTGAAATAATGATTATATAATCTACAAACCACAAAGTATGAACCAGATGACAATTTCCAAATTATAGTTAGATCAGTGCCTTCTAAATACTTGGGCTATAGAGTCATAAAACTTTCAATCCTACATACAATTAGAGACGGTTTTAAGGTAACTCACTCCTATAAAGTGAGAGCATCACCCTACAAGCTTCTATTGAAACAAAATTTAAAACAACTTATACAATAGGTCCTATGGTTTTTAACCCAACTTAAGAGCCCAAAAGGAAACAGTAATAGGTTCTCAAACCATGCTACCATTATTCAAATTGTACAACTTAGTCATAAATGAACACATCAAATAGAAAAACATAGTAGGATACCCTAGTTCATAGAGTAATCTGAAAGACTAATTGAAAACATATAACTTATAACCACAAATAAAAAGGAAGAGCACTTATCTTTATTAATATTGAAAAAAAATAGTACATTAGAGTTCATATTGTAGTTTTCATCGAATTATATCCTAAGAAAGTATATCTTGTATTTTATTGTCTCTCTTTACATTTTACATTATGTATATATACATGTTTGAGTGGCTTTCACACCTCTTTAGGGTGAAAAGACAAACCCTTATTACAAATTGTTTTGAAAAAATGATAAACTAACTAAAAAATAACTACCTAATGTTTGGATTTGGGCTTGGTTGAAAAACAAAAACACCTCGTGTAAAGCTAATATTTTTATTAGAGATAGGAAATTTTATTTCCCAAACTGGGTCTTTTTTAGTTTTTTAAAATTCGACCATCTTCTACCTCTATCAAAATCATCTTTGTAGCAGGTCAAAATTCTAGCATTTTCTAAAGGCTTTGATCATAGAATTTTGATTGTTCTTGTCACAGAGCTTCCTTGCATAATATCTCAACTTTTTAATTGAAAATTAACGTAATATTTTATCCCATTTCATTTACTTCATCATTAATTATTTGGCATGGAAATTAAGAGGCCATTTTTTAGGGTTTTATCACTATATAGGACTCCAAATTTTGCCCAAAATTTAGAGCTCCAACAGGCTCTTTCTAGGGACGTATGCTCCATGTGAGCATAGTGAGATTCTAGCTATCTTTGGAGAAGCAGACCAAGTATCCATACTAATCTGATGCAAAGTAAAATTGGGTGGCCCTAGGCCCCCCAAAAAAATGAAACTCACTTCCTTCCTCTATCAAAGACCCGATTCTGATCACATAACACCTTTATCCTTGCTACATTACACAT
This sequence comes from Chamaecyparis obtusa, assembly GCA_027943335.1. Taxonomy (NCBI): domain Eukaryota; kingdom Viridiplantae; phylum Streptophyta; class Pinopsida; order Cupressales; family Cupressaceae; genus Chamaecyparis; species Chamaecyparis obtusa. The sequence goes on from BSBK01000094.1 coordinate 292,094, forward strand.
GTCATCCTTATAGACAATTCTCATCAGTTCATCAATACGATCTTTGGAATCCAATCTATGTTCAGCCCTTGAGAAATCATCAGGTTTGTTGTAATCCTTTTTGAATAGAAGATTTTGGTTAATCATACAAACCTCTAGGTTAGTCTTCTTTTTTCGGATACCTTCTTGTTCACAATCTATCGCATCTCTATATTTTGGATATTTTTTCTCCTTACCAAAAGGCTTTGAGAATACCTTATCTTCAAGAAGTACAAACTCTCTCTCACCAAGAGTTTGATCAGTTGGGATAGTTCTAAAAATTTTAGAACTATGCTTCAACACATTCTCTTCACCATGTCTAGCTGATTCCATCACATCTTCATATGTTTGGTGTACCTCTGGCTCAAAGGATGAACTCCAAGATATCTCACCCTCTGAATGCACTTCATGAGCTTCATCAAATTTAAAATTAGGACTTTTATCTTCATTATGATGCTAATGGATTCCATTGCATAAAGGATCCTCTTCAAATAATGGATTCGATAACATAGATAAATCAGACATATCTTCATCTACTTCCTCTTCAAACAACAAATTCAGGAACATAGAGAATTCAGGCATACATTCATGAGAATTTTCATTCGGATCATCAAGTTTTTCATCAACAAGACTAACATCTTCATTGACATTATCTCCTGAAACTTCCTCTTGTTCATGCAGTTCTATTTCATCTCCACAATTTGATTTCTCTTGAATATGGGCCGATCCATCTACCTCCTTACCATGGTGGATTGAGAAAAAATTTGGACCATTCTTTTCATTGTGTCTTTGGTATTCTATGTCTAATAAAGCTGAAATTTCTCTTGTATTTAGAAGGTTTTCTCCCTCATCATCATGGTCATTGATACATGTTTCCATACACATCTCATCATGTACAAATTCTTCTTCAATCCGATCCAAATTTCTATCCTCCATTTCATCACAAGTATTATTATGGTTCTCACGAATGTATGCTTCTTTATCTTCTGTATGACTAGTGCATTCATCTTCCTCACCAAGATAGTCATCAAGCACAAGGCCTTGTTCAATCTGAGCAATAGCCTCCCTTTTTTTTTCTTCATCATCTTCTTATAATATATGCACAAGGAGCTTTATAGAAGGATCATCTAATTTAATTCCTAATTTTTTGTCCTTTACAGAAGCAAGATTTGATTGATGAAGAGGATTTGAAGTAGTAGTGTTGCAATATTGGATTTTTGGAACATTGGATGTTTTTTCATCTATGTTTCCATTAATGCCAATGGGGGAGATTGTTAGGAATGAATTCTTGGTAGTCATTCTATAGTAGTTGTTGTTGCATTCATGACTATGATTGTCATTGAGGTCAACATAGTGATCTTCTAGAGACTTGCAGAGAAGCAGATAGAGTTTGAACTAGCGCACATGGGTTATTGTAGTTGGAGCTATGTGATGTTGAAGATATACTCTTTGATATGTTATATGTCTATGGTTAAGACTACAGATAGTAATTATTTTATTCATGGAAGTTATGAGCATTTTGGTGGAAGCAGTATTTAGGCAGTGTTCTTGAGTAGTGGTTTGTCAAAATCGGATGATATCTCCTAATCGAGATGGAATATGGTTTTGCATAGTTAAAGGGAAGTTTAAGACACATTGATAGTGATGTGGATGACATGAAAAACTTTTAGGTCATAGGAATGAAGATTTAATGTATTTGGAAGCTGAGAGTTTTGTGTAATTTTGATGTAGTGTGTGGAAACTTTTATTTTGTAATTGTATGCCGACTCATTTGTAATTATTTGAGAGTGGTATAAAGGAAGGAATGTGTTTCCTTGTTGTAATGTATAAGAGGATAGTAGTGTATGAATATGAAGTGAAGAAAAGAGCTAAATGTGAAAGTGAATTGTGAAGATAGACATGCGAAGTACAAAGATTTGAAATTGAGATCTGGTGTAACAATGAGTGTGGTTTGACACAGTCAGAGAAGAGGTAACATATTATTCTATTCAGTAATACAAAGATTATTTGGATAGTGTGTTCAGTGATCTTACCTTGAAGCTATTTGGGTAGTGGGTCCTTTTGTCTTTCATAACTCTTAACAAGGTTAGAATCTTTTAATAGGGATTAAAAATATTCTAACAGGGATTCATATGTACTGAATGTATTTCATAAGACTCCTAATAGATTATATCCTTTCACAAAGAATATTCATATTAGTGCATCTTTTGTGGACATCATTCCCATTGGGGTTTAGTCTTTGATCAAGAGGTTCCTGAGTCAACATATCTTGTGTCATTGTGTTATTGTGTATCAATATCTTTCTATGGTTGGTAATTGTATTGCTTACATGGTTTGATGCTATTGAAGTTGATAAAAGTTATAATTATTTGATAACTAATTCAACCCGCCCCCCCCCCCCCCCCTCTCAGTTATCTTGGTGGACTTTACTTTCTAACAAAGAATAGTATGCTCGACCAGTTCAAGTCATTTAAATTGCTCTTTCATGAGCTGGGAGACTTCAAGGAAAAAATCTAGGGCATCGAAAGAAACAAGGATCACATTGCCATTGAGGATCTTTGTCGCATGGACTCAAGGATTAACTAGATGGAGGAAAACATGAAGAGCCTTGAGGAAACACTCAAAGGTATTGCTGAGCAGAACTTCAACATCCTGAAGGCCTCAAATGAGCACACCAAATTGCTCATAGAAAATATGGAAGAAAATTTGGAAGGCAAGGATGTGCATATAATCAAAGAGGAAAAAAAGTAGAAGCCCAATGAAGGTCCAAGGAAGAGAACAAGGGTCAGGTCAAAGAAGAATAAGGACAGAGAAGACTCTAACGACATTTAGAAGTTTAAGGAGATGGTAGAGAAGAAGGAGCCTCTCGAAACCAATGCTACAGTGATGCTCAGGAACCTTTCCTGACCTTTCTTCCTAGTTATTTTTTCCTATCTCTTTTTTTCTCTATTTTAACTGTTCCATTTCAGTGGTAGCTTGTCTCTCGGCCTATCTGTGGCCTGTTTCATCTTTTTTTTTTGCTTCCTTAAGACTTGATCTCTTTATTTCTATATTTTAAGATGTTGTTAATTTTAGGAACCCTGTAAAACCCGTTTTACTTAATCAAAAACTCAAAATAAGCCTGGTAATAAATTACTTTCTATTATTTTTAAGTCAAAATAAATTGTTTTCTATTATTTTTAAATAAAAAGAAATACTTGAAATTAATCTATTATTTTTAAATAAAATAAATTCTTAAAGTTAAACTTTGAAAAGTTTATGTGAGAAATTTTAGAGGAGTCGTATACAGAATTAATTCAAGATCTCATTGAGATTAATAGTTTTTAATCTCACTAGGTGGGATATAATTTGTTAAATATAGCTTTTTTATTAGAATCTCAGGCATGCATTGGAATTCTAATTTTTTTCTTTGACCACTCCTTGTCCACCTTACCTAACAATCGGCTCAGACATGCACTAAAGCTGCAAAATAAAATAAGTCCAATAACAAAAGATAAGAATATTCATAATAGCTTGCAACTTATAAAGCATTTACATGTAAAATAAACTAATAATAAATATTCAAAATTCACTCCAGAGAAGATAAACTTCAGCCTTCTTACCATACTCGATTCTTATGTTTGTATCATCGTCATATATCTTATTACTCCTAATCTTTGATGGGAAATAAATTAAACAGTTAAAAAAGAAAACGATAGATAACTATATGATTGAAGGAAAAAAATTATATTATAGATTTTCATGGAAGGATTTCACATACTCAAATATTTTATTATTTGAGGATGTCTCTGTATGTGAGTTGACGACTTAAAAAATATTCTTGGCTTCTCATATTAAAAAATATCCTATAGAGATCATCATGTGTCAAAGGGTCAAAAAATGACCATTTCAAAGTGCTACCTAATACCTACTCAAAGATGCACCAATAATGGTTTAATCAAACATGCAAGTCTTTGTGGCCAAACGGCCTACTAGAGGTGCACAAATGGGCTAACGAAAAATGCTTAATTTTTATTTATTTATTGGTACATGTGTATTATCATTTTTGTGACTCCTCTAAAATTATTAATTGGGAGGTGAAGTGTGCATGGAGTGAAGAGTGCCTGATATTGTTATGGTGTTCTTCCCCTAGTTTACTATTTAAAGATAAATTTCAGTTTATAAATATAGATTATTATTTTTTAGTATTTTTAATATTAAATTTTTTATTATGAAAATAGATGATATTGAAAATATATAATAATATTTATATTTTCTAAATCTGGAAAATAGCAAAGATCTGCCTAATACTTGTCATGTTGACTCATAGATTTTTGAAAATGAAATGGTCGGATGGTACCATTGTGGAAAAACTTAAAGCTAAAAACATCTACAAAATTATTGCTGCTAAAAATGATATACTCTGGTATTCTAATCTTGATGATAATTTATGGAGAAAGTATCTTGATAGACTTTGGAAGGCTCCTATTGAACCTAAAATTTAATGTTTCAAATGGTTGTTTCTTCTTGACAGACTTCCTATTAGAAAAGATCATGATGCTGTCTGCAGATTTTGTGCACTTCAGGAAACTAGTAGACATATTTTTCTTGACTATTATTTTTCCAAAAGTATTTGGCGTATGTTTGGTATTAATTATCCTATGTTTGTTAATATCTTTGAAATTGTCACTAGTTATATTGATGGTGTTAAAAATGATATGAATATCTTCTAGAACATGTTATCCTCTAACATTCTTTGGAAGATATGGAAATGCAGGAATGAAGAAAGGTATGAAGACTCCCCCAGATCCCTTACTGAGTTTTTTCGTAAACTCCCATATTTAAAAATCTCCTCACAGGTTAACGTGAACATGACGCTAGATAAAAAGAAACTTAGAAGATTCCTTCAAGATGGGCATGCTACCATGTTCGTTTATGAGCTTAAGGATGGATATGACTAGAGAACCCACATAGACAACTTCACTAACTTTGATGAAACGCTAAAAAAGCTCATCAAGGAAGTTAACCATAACAAGAATGCTACCGATCAACAAATCTCTATGCTGTCTCAAATTCAAGACAAGAAAAATATTGTCTGCATGGAGGGCCCTGGGGGCTGGACCGCCTAGGTTGATGATAACAATGATATTCTATCTTAATATGTTCATCTTTCTACTCCGTAATTAACTCTCTATGAGCTTGTGTGGTTGAGGCTGGGCCTCTCCCAACGTACTCTTGATGTTTTTTGTTTTTTGATATCCTTATAGTTAATTAAAAAAAATCTTGAAAATAAGATAATAATTTTAAAATATGATAATATATATTAGATAATTGAATTATGAATATTGATTATGTAATTGTATTAGAATATATTTTTTTATAAATAATATTATTTTTTTAAAAAAATTGATAGAAAGAATAAATAACAAGCTGCAAAGTAGCAAGTTCCTACGAAAATGTAAGTTAGAAGGGTTGTTTGAAGCCATTTGTTAGAACAAATTGAAGGATAGAAATTGTACTATTTTAATAGTTTTGCCTTAAATATTTCTAAAATATAGAGCTTATGTCCCATAGTATGTTGGCAAAATTACTTTTCTCTTTCTTAAGTAGAAAATACAAGATTAGCAATTTCTTGTAATTTCACATTGTATTATTTTGATAAATACAAAGATTTTTTAGTGGGTTAGCAACTTGATAATTTTTGTTAAGACTTATGTGATAAATCCCTAAATTTCGTGCCTAGCCTACAATACAATATCAAATGTAATATCAAATGTTAGAATACAATATTTTAATTATAATAATAATATAAAAATAATAATAATTTTTTAATGTAATAAAATATAAAAAATTAATAATACTGTAATATAATAAATAATTATTATATATTTATTATAATAAAGATAATATAAGATAAATATAATAGTAATATAGTTAAAAACTAATAGAAAATGATATAAAACTAAAATTAATTAAAATATAATACTATCATAATAATAATATCTATATATATGTGATTCTAAATGTATTTTTAAAAATCAATATTAGATGATATAAAAATAAAATTAACTAAAATATAGTACTATTATAATGATAATATAATAACAATTCTAAAATATATATGTGTTTGAAATAAAAGAATGTTTCCAAACATATTTAAATAATAATATTATCCTCAACTTTTTAAAAAAATGATCACTATAAAAAATAGTAATATTGTTCAAATGCTTCATTTAAACTTAATCAAATGAAAGATAAATAATTTTATAAATTAGAAAAGTTAAATATTGTGCATTTTACTTTATCAAATATTAAAATTTGATATGACAAAAAGAAATTATGAAATTTGATTGGTTGGAGTTTACTAGTTTAATCACTAGTTAAAAATAGGTCGAAGCCTATAGTTCTACAGCCTATGGCAGGAACTAACATTTATGTGCTAATTTATATTTTCCACAAATATATTTAATATATTGATTTGTTTGAATATATTTATATAAATTAATATTTTTAATTAAAAAATAATTTATTATTTTAAGTAATATATAAAATGAAATCTCACTAGCCATTCGTAACTTCAAAAGCTTGTCTTTGTAATAAGTAATTCAAATTGTTGTTCTTCCTTGATTTTGAATATTTGGCATTCTTGTTCTATATCATTCACTATTTCTCTTATTATTTGTTTGCTGGTTTTGTTTTTATTTCTATTGTTATTTTGATTGTGTATTAGGATAGCATTAGGTCAATTATTAGATCTTTTGAAATTGTCTTTGTCAAGTCTAAATATTATATTTTTAATTAAATATCCATTAATTCAAAAATTTTAAATACAAGAAAAAATGAGATAATTTTTAAAATTGTTTGACAAAAGATAAATATTATATTGTTAAATAAAAAATGAAATAATAAAAATGATCTTCAATAAATATATAATGTATTTTATTAATTAATTAATTTTAAAATCAAATAGTTTATAAATAAATTTTTTAAAAAATATTTAACTAAATAATAATATGATCATTCAAAAAATAATTGAAAATATCATTGAAATAAATTTTAAATATCAATACTTACAACAAATTGCTTTCTATTACTTTTGAATCAAAAAAATACTTGAAATTAACCTAATATTTTTAAATAAAAAAATGCTTAAAGTCAAAGTTTTAAAAAATTATTTAAGAAATTAATTCAAGATCTTATTGAGATTAACATTTTTTTAATTTGACTAGGTCGGATTCTCGAAATATGCTAAATATAGCTTTTTTTATTAGAATCCCAAGCAATGCATTCGAATTATGATTTGTATTTTTGGACCACTCCTTAAATTCTGATATTTATCGAACTTGGGTGTTTGAAAGTTCTTAGGGAAAGGAACAATTTTGATTGACCGGTCAAATGGGTAGGGACACACCTCTTCAAAATTGAAGGTTTTATTGTCTGTACCAGCTTGGAGCTCCTTCAGAGCTTTCTTCATTGCTTCCCACTCGGAATGGACTGTCATTGGCGTGGGTACTCCCATTTGGAAAGGGTCTAGGGGTGCCGGTTAATAAGGATAATTTTGAGGTGGATATTGTGGAGTGGGATGGGGAGCTTGTCCAGCAAGATAGGTGGATTGGAATGGATTTTGGGATGATGATTGCTAGGGAGGATATTGTTGATGTGGTGTAGGGATATATTGCATTGGAGGATATGGGACTGCTTTCTAGTGTTGTGGGATGATGGGGATTTGTTGTTGCAATTGGTAGGAGGAAGCTTGTTGCTTCTATGGAATGATAGGGGTTTGTTGCTTCAATGGAAAGTGTTGTTGTTGTGGAGGAGGCTAATGAAATGGTGTAGCTTGCTGGTGAGACGGTCCTTGCTAAACTTGGCTTTACGCTTGGTTGATATAGGCTAGGTGCATTCCTATATTGCTTAAAGGTGGAACTGATGTAGGGAAGCTAGAAACAAAGGGTGGTTGGGCAAGATAACTTGCAAAATGAGATGAACTTTGCTATTGAGGTGGAGGAATGTGCTAAAGATCACTAGGTGTTGTGAATGGATAGCTTGCGAAGGATGAAGCTGGCGGAGGTTGAGATGGTTGTTGTTGCACTGCTTGGGAGAAGGTGTCTTGTTAGTTCATAGGTATGGATGTAGGAGAGTGAGTTGGTATGCCTAAGGCTTGCATTTATTCTTGAGTGAGGCCCCAACAAGAACCAGCGTGCAGTGGGAATTGTTATGCAGAGGATGCTAGAAAGGTAGATGTGATGAGAGTTTGGGACATGAATGGTGGGTTTGAAAAACCCATGGAAGGCATACCTATGTTGAAGGCATTTTGTTGTGCTTGTTCCTTGGTAGATGTTTTTTGGGGGGTGAATAAAGACAACGCTTGTGTTCCCCATGAAAAGGGTGATGCTAATGTGGAAGCTTTTTGAGTATGAAAGGGAAATGATTATGTTGCCCCAGGAATAGATGATGTTGATGCAGAGGTTTGTTGGGAGAAAGAGGGAAATGATTGCGTTGACCCCAAAAATGATGGTGTTTCTTGGTCCATGGAAGGTGGCAAAATTTCTTGTGTAAAGGCTTGCATTGGGGGTGGTGTTTGGTTTTGTGAAAATCTTTGGGTGGGGGTGATGTATTGAGCTTCTATGGAAGATGATGGTGTGCCTATGAGAGGGAATGGAGTGGATTGAGTTTCTTGTGTTGTAGGACCTATAAAACTACTTTGCAAAAGAGGAGGGATGTGCGAAGCTACTTATGATATGTGGAGAAGTGGATCAGGGATTTATTGGATGATGGGGGTGTATACTTCTGCTGGGATATAGATGTTATGGATGGGGATGTGAGGTTGGAGATATGGTTGAATGGGAGTACCCTCCTATGTGAGGTTAGCCCACATGTTTCATTGATTCTGAGTGGAAAGTACACTAACCACTTGTGCATTCCCCAGATGATTCATGAATGTTTCTATCGGAAAGGAAGTTTGAGGGATATTGGGATCATCCCATGCACTACTAGTTTTCTAAATTTGGGGATCATAAGCTACCATCGCACTGGTAGAAATGTTGAGATCAGATGAGCTAGGGACTTAATAAGGATCCATGTTCCTTCTTTTTTATATCTTGTCATGAAAGGCATGGAGTGGAGATGCATATGCTAGATGAATGAAAGATGTTTCCTAAAAGACTCTAAAGAATGATAGATGCAAGTCTAAATGATTTCTAAGGATGGTGGATATCTAGAATGCAATGCAAGGATTTGGATCAACTGAAGGATGGAGATGATGGTGAAGGATTGGTGGAATGCTCTGATTTGGATCGAGGATGACAGAGGATTGGTGGGGGATGGTCTACTTTGGATCAAGATTTGGTGGATGATTTGGTGGAATGTTGATGGAAGATTGCAAAGTGTGAACAAATGAGCTGTTGTTTTCCTAATGCAGGATCAGTGATAGGACTTGGTCAACCTAGGATAGACTAATGATCTTTGGTCAACTAGATTCTTATCAATGCAAGCCAATCTCTTGCTTGAAATGATGAGGCTATGCAATGACAAGTTGGATTTCCTTTAGACAATGCTCTATCAAAAGGGGATGATTTATGATTTAGGACGAAGATTTGAAAACAACTCAAAGGTTTTGATCACTAAGTGCTCTTGGATTTGGATCACTGGATTTGGTGCAAGGATTGGTGAGATTGACTTGGATGATGGATGCTAGATTTTGGATCAAGGGTTTGGGATTTGGATTATGGATCGCTGATGGGATGATGGTGAAGGATGGTGAAATGATGTTACTTCTAAAAAAGGATGATGTAGATGTAACTAGGAGGGATGAACTATGATGCTACTAGGAAGATGATGATGAATTCAACTAAGAACGTTTCTAGGATGCAAGGATGAAACTAGGATGAAGAATTGCCAAGATAGGACCTTGGATTCCAAAGAAAAAGTGGATATGTGATGACTCCAACTAGTCTTCTCTTTCAAGATTGACGTAGCGATGGTTAACTCCAAATTGATATACAAACTATTTGACTCTGGCATTGTAGCCCATGTTATCAAGCTTTTCTTGGTACTTTTCTTCGGCCTGGGTTGCTTCTACAAAAGATTGATGGCTTTTAAGGTTTCTCTCAATAAATTTCTTCTCTTGATAGGCTTGAGATTTGGGAAGTTTAGCCTTTGGGTGTCTGATCAAATCAGACATAACTTGGAGAGATTTTGATAATTGGATTGAGACAAAAGATTTGGGTATCTAATTTTTTAAGGATTCTTCTGCAAGGTTTTTTGAATATCTTGAGTCAAGTTGTAGATCAATTTGATGTTTTCCAATGGAAAAGGATAGATTTCAACAAAGACTTTTGGAAAAGAAATCTCCATAAGGGACAAAGTAACCTTGTGGGATACAAGAAAGATAACTGACTCCTGAATCTAAAAAAGATTTGAAAAGGTGTATGTTCCAACAAGTGTTTTCATGAAGTTTTTGACTATCAATCACTTCAAGAAGATCTACCTAAGGAAGGTGAGTATCAAAATCCTTGCCTGCAGCTTGGTACCCCCTAAAAGGGGATAAAAATGGTAAGTGATCTTGAGGTGATCCGGTAAACCCCTTGGATTGGTCCTTGCACAAGGATTCTGATACCTTTGGATGTGGATAGGGTAGCCTCTATTTTAACAGGTTTGTATTTGTTCTATGGAGTCCTCCCAATCAGTTTGTATGCACATGAATCACTTAAGAGCCTAGTTTACCATTCTACAATAGTATGGATTATTCACCTACCCTGGGCTATCGTCACCACACCTCACCTGAGCTTGAGGGGATATAAGCGAGAGTTCTCTTAGCGCATTATTTGTATACCAGTCGGGGAAGATACCGGGAGGTCATTCTCTAGAGAGGAAGTGTTTTTCTCCCTAGACAGACCTCACTAAAAGTAAAACAAGTGAACTTGTCTGAGTTCAAGTGTTTTACGTTACTTATTCTAACAAGGATTTTGTAAGAAATGGGAAAAATCCTAGATGCACATCATGAAGATTCTTTTTCCCAAGTGATTTTAAGTGTGTTTGAATTGAAAACTTTTGGAAGACACAAGTGTTTTAAAAGGTTTGATTTTTTCTTTCTCTCTTCAAAAGTAAATGTTTGAGTGTTTGCAAGTTCTTTTACTTGAGCATTTGAGATTGGGTTTGCGTGTTGCTTTAGAACTTTTAAGTGTGCTTTGTTTTGATCTTTAAGTCATTCAAGATTGAGTTTGCACGTGAACTGAATTTGAAAGAGGAAGGAATAGAGATGCTTTTCTTTCTCTTTTAAATCATTCAATATTGTGTCTGATTTTCAAAATGACAATGACTCAATTGGACTTGGGTTCATTCCTTTAGCTTCATTCAAGACTTGTTTTGTCTCTTGCTCAATTTTTAGACTCCAAAGGGAAAGTTCCTAGATTTATCTTTGATACATGAACTTTGAAAGGAATTCAAGATTTTTAAATAAGATACTTGTTAAGAATAAATAATAAAGCTTTAGGACTGATTTAGGAAATTTTTGAAACCTTTAGGAATGTTTCGGAACCAATTTGAAAAGACAGCAAAGATTTTGATTTTTAGTTCCTAGTTTGCTTTGAGACTTGAAGATATTTGTAAATGAAGTTCTTTTTAGCTATCTTTGATGCATTTGAGTTTGCTTTAGGACCACTTAGGAAGATTTTTGAGTTTTTTAGGAACCACTTAGTTTTGGAATGCAAACTTGATGTTCTTTTTATGCTCCGAAAAAATGACATCTTCCTACTTTGCATGTGTGACTCTTTGAAACCTTAGATTTATTTGATAGTTGTTCTTTTTAACCAAAAGAAAGCCATTATAAGTGAGTTTGAGTGTTTTAAGAACAAATAGGAACAATTTTAGTTGGTTAGGATTGATTAGGAAGCATTTAGGAAAGATTGCATATTTGTCCCTTAAGGGCACTCAAAAAGTTCATTTTAAGCCTAAAAATGAACTGTTTGTGGATCCCAAAATTTCACAAGAGTTCATGAGCCTTAAGGCTTTAGTTTTTTAGTGATTCTGATTCCTTCTAAGGGTACCTACAAAATATGGTGTCAAAAACTTTGAAACAAGTAGTCAAAAGGGCCTAAAAACCCCTAGGAAACCTAAAAAAACCAAGTTTTTCTTAGCCTAAAAGCCTTACACAACCTCCCTGTTTTCCATACAGGTAAATATTAGCAGGTTATCTGATGGTTATTACTCTTAAAAGTTATGGTTAGGTCTATTATGAGTCAGGATGGTTTGCAGCACGAGCAAACAAGGCCAGAGAGCTGAAAAGGCCAATTACAAGACAAAAATGGCTACTAGGACCCCATATGAGTAATGGGTCACCGTAGTATGAGTAATAGGTTGTCCAAGTATGATAATATACCCCCAAGGAGTTTACTCATATGAGAATCCTCACAGAATAGGATGAGATTGTTGAAAAAGTGAGTTTTTTGCTTGGAAAACCCTAGAAAATGCAGTTTCGAAGGTGTGTAGGGTCCTGTCGGGTGTGTCAAAATGTGATTAGTTCAAACCTAATATATTTTTAAAGGCTTAGACATGTCAACCATTATTTTATGAGCATATATCTAACTTATAGAGAAAACTATTTGCAAAGACACTCAAATAGAGCTTAAACGAGAGCACGCTGTGGCCGTTTGATTTGCTCTCGCTTTAGGGATGTGGGTGTGCTCTTGAATCACTTGGAGCATATCCATAATGATGATTAGGAGATATTATCATTGGTTAGGGACTATAATAACCCTATAGTGGCACAAAAATGGGTATAGGACACTTGTTTTTTCCCCTAAGGCCTTAAGGATCCTACAAGCTCAATGATGCAAATCTAAGCAATGAATTATTATTTTAGATTGATTTTAATGCAAAGTAGATCTGATATGATGCAAAAATATATGAAGAAAAATGAAAGAAACTAATATTTATCCATTATTCTAAGCTATGACAAGCTATGAAAGCATGAAAATGAATGAAATCTAACAATTAGTATGAAAGCTTTAAAGATTTAGAACTATTCTAGCATTATAACACTACTATGAATTGAAAGTGAATTGGTGTATTTCTTTTAGGAAGTGAGGTTATTTATAGGATTTGGGAAGGGATTGGATTAGGAGGATGAGTTAGAGTTAGGGGTAAGGTTTGATGTAGAGTAAGAGGTATGGTTTGGGGTATGGTAAGGTTTAGCTTGGGCTAGGGGTTGCTCACACATGTGTGATAAATGCTAGGGAAGTGTGCAAGGGGAACATGTATGGAAGAAGAGACATGGGTCTCTTTATGAGGTTGTAATAATCCTTAAATAGTGTGTAAGAGATTGAAATGAGTGTGTGAGGCTCATTTGGAAAAGGGTTTGACTAAGAAAGCCAAAGAGACTTGGATTAGCTTAGGACAAGTAGGTAACTTCTCCTAAATAGGTTTAGGAAAGATTAGAAGGGTTTAGGAAAGTCTAGAAGGTTCTAGGTTTTTGAGGCTTTAAATAAATGTGAAATTTATTTAGGGATTGTGACATCATTTATTGAATATTGATTCAATAATGATAGAAAAATCATTCAAATTTGATTTAAATGCTTTGGGGAAAGATTCTTTAATTATTGATGCTTAATTAAAATAAAGGGAATTAATGGCATAAAAATATATTAATTAAATAAATAATTAATTAATTAATTAATGATGATGTCATCAGGGGTTTTTTAGAGAAATAAAAATACTTTATTTTCTAATGAATTTTTTGGTGTCTACACATTGCTTCATTTGTCAAAATGGAGATAGCTAGTAGAGTAGCTCTAGAATCATTACCTTAATTGGATGTGAAGCCATTACCATTGATGAGGTTGAATTTGGCATTCACAACCATTGACAAAGCAGTGTTAGAGATGGCTTTAGTGAAAGACTTGCTAGTTTGGGTAGGAGAAATAATTTTATCCTTTGGAATAGGCGTGGTAAATGTGCCACCAGACTAAGGCTACATAAGAGCCAACGTATGACTGAGGATGGAGAGGTGAGGCTAACAAAGAAAAGAATGAAGAAAGAATTTAACTAGGGGTTAGAGAAATCAAACCAGACATGAGGAGGGAGAACCTCCTTATCGCCTCCTCGGTACCTTCGCATTAATCACAATGGTGATAGAGGAGGCTCTCCCTCCTCATATTAGGTTTGATTTCTATAACCGCTAGTTAAATTCTTTCTTCATTATTTTCTTGGTTAACCCCACCCCTTCGTCATTGGCCGTACTTTGACTCCTATAGAGCCTTAGTCTGGTGGCACATATACTGCTCTTGTTTCGAAGGATACAAGTATTTCTCCTTCCCAAACTAGCAAGTCTTTCACTAAAGCCATCTCTAGCAATGCTCTCTTGGTAGCTAGGAATGCCAAATTCAACCTCATCAATGGTAATGGCTTTGAGCATTGATTAAAATCTTCAATTTTTATGGGGCTTTGATTAAAATTAGTTTCTAAGATCACCTTTATTGAATCCTTTTTCTTCCAAACTCTTTGGGTGTTGTCCTCAATACCCTCCTAGGGCTTGTTGTTTTTCTCCCTTATTAGGAGTGTAGGAGCTAGAGTGGGAGCAAGAGGATTTTTGAATTCAAAGGCAGGCGGGAATCCTAGACTGCAGGCTGTGGGATCCTCAAGTGATGCAGGTAGACCCAACAAGAGAAAAAAATAAAAGCCCCAAGAGGGTATTGAGGCCAACACCCAAAGAGTGTGGAATAAAAAGGATTCAATAGAGGTGATCCTGAAAACTAATTCAAACCAAGCAGAAAAGGAAGAACAAAAAATAGATGAAGGGGAGATCTTCTTCCCTCAGAAAGAAAATCTAGAGCATAGGGGGGAGTTTCTTCCCTTGGATGGCATTGAAAAAATATTGGAAGTTAACATCCTGAAAGAGGTCTCTGAAGAGATCATTATTAAGGAAGATGAAGTGGAAGAAGAAGGAGATTCTTGCCCAAGGATGGACCGCATCTCCTTCATCCCAAACTCCCTCGAACCTTCATTGGAGGAAGGGTTCTTCAGTCTGAAGCATAACATGTAGAGAGGCATCCCTTCATAAATCCAAGCCTTTTTATGAGAAACTAGCCTTTGGACAATTTTAAAAAATGGAAGAACTGATGGAATCAGGTTCCCCAAGGAAGCTCACAAAAATGGAAGAGGTCTTTGTGAGATACAAAGAATTAAAGGAGGGAGACTGGACTTCAGTCCAAAAAAAGAAGAAATTCAATAGCAGAGATCCTTCACCGGTCTCCCCAATAGCAAACAGAAGTAGAAATAAAGCTGATGTAGGGGCCAAATCAAAAACACCAAGGAGAAAGAAAGAAAGTCAGGTCAGGCAAGAAGAAGCCAGCAAGAACATAGCGAATGGGACCCAGAAGACCATTCAAGAAGTTTACACTTCCAAAAAGAAATGAAATTCATATCTTGGAATATTCATGGGCTAAATAGCGCACATAAGCAGGACATTATTAGATATATGATAAGGGATCACAAACCTGATATGTTTTTAATCTAGGAAACCAAGATGAAGAAGGACAAGGTTGAAGGTATCAGATTTTGCAAAGCTATGGAAATAAAAGCTTCTAGCTCTGAAGGAGCCTCTAGAGGCTTGATGACTATGTGGAATTCCTTTCACCTCAAGGCTAAAGTAGTTCATGAAGAAGGTAATCTCCTCCTTATGAACTTTACTAAAATAAAAGACAATCAAAGTTGGTTTATTTTGAATATATAGGCTCCTAACTCCAAAAAGGAAAAAGGTCTTATTGGAAGAAAATCAAAACTATTTTGACTGGCTCAAATCTTTTTAAGGGGACTATCATGGGGGATTTCAATACTCCCCTCAAAGAAGGGGGAAAATAGGGAGGGATCTCTCAGACCTGGAAAGTAGGCAAGACTTAACAGACTTCATTAATGACCAAGCCCTCTTAGATCTGGAACTCCAGGGTGCTGATTTCACCTGGTCCAACAAAAGAATTGGAAGGGAATGCATTCAAGTCTGGTTGGACCATGCTTTGATCACTTTTGATTGGATGAATCACTATACTTATAACCTTTCCACCTTGGTTAGAATTGGCTCAAATCATTCTCCCATCTCCTTGTCTCTTGACAAGATTGCTAAGAAAAGGATCTTTCCTTTCAAATTTTAAAAAAAGTGGGTCTCTCATCCTAACTTGAAAAACCAAATTAAACACTGGTGCAATATAGAAGTAAAGGGCATTGCCATGTTTAGGGTGTCCAAAAAGCTTAGAAACATTAAATTTAATATCAAACAGTGGAACAAGGATGAATTTGTCAATATTTTCTCTGCTAAAGACAAGACGATCTTGGACCTAAATCTCATTCAAGAAGAAATCCAAAGAGAGAGCTATGATGAGATCAGACTAACTAAGAAGAAGTCTATGCCGTCAGAGTTTCATAATAGTATAGGACAGGAGGACACTTTCTGGAAGTATAGATTTGGGTCCATTTGGTTAAGGGAGGGAGACCAAAACACTCGGTTCTTCCATATTTCTACTATGAGACATAGAGCAACCAATGGAATAAGCAGTATTAAGAAGGGAGACCAGATTTTGTAGGAGGAAAAGGACATTGTGAAGGAAGCTATTTCTTTCTTCTCTTCTCTCCTATCTAAAGATCAAGAGATGTCAAAGGAGGATCAGGACATGCTTCTTAACAACATTCCCAAAATCATCTCTAAAGGCCAAAACAAAGTCTTATGTTCTATCCTAGACACGGCTAAAGTCAAGAAAGCCCTAGACTCTCTTCCAAGTGATAAAGCCCCTAGTCTTGATGGCTTCCTGATGTTTTTCTTTCATCTTTTCTAGGATGTTGTGAAATATGATGTGGTCAAAGCAGTGCAGGAATTCTTTGGCTCAAATAATCTCCTCAAAGAACATAATGCTACTTTTTTGGTGCTTATTCCTAAGATCATGGGGGTGGACTTGATGGAGCTCTTTAGACCCATAAGTGTGTGCAACTCCTTCTTCAAGATCATCTCTAAAGTAATTGCCTCTAGAATTCTTAAAGTGCTCCCCCTTATTATTGCTCCTTGGCAGTCTAGTTTTGTGCCCGGAAGATAGATTTTGGATTCCATCATGGCGATGCATGAAGTGATTCACACCTTAGAAGTTGGTGGAAGGCTTCCTTCTCAAGCTCGACTTGTCCAAGGCTTATGATCGGGTTGACTGGTAGTTCCTACTTAGGGTTCTTGGTGCCTTTGGATTCAATTCTCACTCTTGCAAGATCTTCCATCAAATCATCTCTACTCCGTCTCTGGTGATTTTGTTCAATGGCTCCCCGTCAGCCTTTTTCAAACCTATCAAGGATTTGAGACAAGGGTTTTAGAATACCTCGAAAGGCTCATATCTACCTCTAGGAGTTCTGGGGGTTTAAAAGGTATTAAATCATTGTCTGGGACTTATGTTTTCTCTCATCGGCAATTTGTTGATGACACTATTTTAGGTGCTGAGGCCTCAGTGGGTGAAGCTAAAGTGGTGAAGCATCTACTCAACTCCTATACCAGAGCTATTGGATAATCCATAAACTAGAATAAAAGCTCAATCTTCTTTATTAACACTCTTGAGGTGACACAGAGGAGAATTATTGACATCCTGGGCTATAGCATTAATTCTCTCCTAGTGAATATATGGGTCTTCCTTAAGGTGTTAATCCCTCGGAAGCATTCTGGAACAAATTAATTGATAAATTCAATAGGAAGATGGATGGTTGGAAAGGGCTTACTCTGAGTCAGATAGGAAAAATCCAATTGGTTAAATCTACTCTATAAAACCTCCCAACGTATGCATTAAGCCTCTTTTCCATTCCATCTAAAGTTGCAGAGGACATGGAAAGAATTTAGAGAAGATTTCCCTAGTTTGGGATTGAAGATCATAAGAGACTCCATCTTATAGCTTGGGAAATTTTTTTTCACCCTAACATGCTAGAGGCCTTAGGACAAGGAGGATTCGACCTTACAACAAAGCTCTCCAAGATAAATAATTATGGCGCATCTTCAATAGCACTGGGGAATGGCGTGACACTTTTGAAGATAATTATCTCACTAACAATTCTATTAAATGTTTCTTTGAAGATAATGATTTTCTAAAAGGATACTATATATGGAATGGTTTCCTCAATGCTAAGGATGTTGCCAAATCCAAGGCAAAATGGAAGATAGTGAATGGTCACTCCATAAACTTCTGGTATGATAAATGGCTTTAGTTGGGTCCCTTGAGGGATTGTTAGCCTTTCAATATCTAGATGGAGGAATGCATCCACATATATGGTTCCCAAGTCAGTAACTAGAGAATGGATAATTCCTAGGTAGACCTCTCCTATCTATCTTGGCACCTAATTCCTCTTATGATTTCCCTTAATGTAGTTTCCTTGTCCCCTTCTCAGGATGTGCTTATATGGAAATCTTCTTTGGATGGGACCTTCATGGAGGCCTCTACCTACTCCTCTCAATTGTCTCAGTATCAAGATGCCAATTCTCTTTGGGATAAAGCCTAGTTCCCTAGCCTTACCCCCAAAATTAACATCTTCTTCTGGCTCTTGCTTCAAAACCACATTCTTAAGGTCAATAATCCTATAAAGAGAGGT
Organism: Chamaecyparis obtusa; assembly: GCA_027943335.1. NCBI lineage: Eukaryota > Viridiplantae > Streptophyta > Pinopsida > Cupressales > Cupressaceae > Chamaecyparis > Chamaecyparis obtusa. Next base: position 310,688 of record BSBK01000094.1, read on the forward strand.
TTCTAGATCCCCAACAGGTGTGTGTTATATAGATGCCAAGATGAATCTGTGGACCACATGTTTATTCACTGCTCTTATGTAAGTAAAATCTAGCAATTTCTCCTTTCTGCTCTTGAGTTATCCTAGTGCTTTCTCCTTTCTTTTAAAGACCTTTTTACTCAATGGGATTTCTCCTCTAAAAATTATGATCCCTACTATTTTTTCTCTTGGATTCTTCCCCACTTATGTTGGGGAGTTTGGAAAGATCACAATAATCACATCTTTTGACATAGCTCTAGTCCACCTAAAATTATCTTTGAAAAGATCCACTTTGCTGTGAAAGAAATTTTTTTTTCTATGGTGGCTCTAACTCTTTTGTAGGAAAGGTCTAGGTTGTTGTCCCTAAGAGAAGCATGGAGAAAAGATATAATTGCACCTGGAGCTATCCCTCGGAAGGCTGGTCCAAGGGAAACTTCAATGGAGCAGCCAAAGGCAATCCTAGCATGGGGGGTAGTGGAGGTGTGATCAGGAATTTCTATGGTTTCAGGACTATTCTAGACATCATACCTCTCATATCTCAAATAAACCACTTTGTTGAAGCTAGTGATGCCCTCCAAGTCACCAAACTAGCCCATGACATAGGGGTTAAAAAGCTTTGGCTCGAAGAAGACTCCAAGAACATCATAAACTATTTAAACTTAAACCATTCCCCTTCATGGACTATATCCAATATGATAGAAGAAATGCAGGCTCTTTTAAATTATTTTGAAGAGGTTCACATATCCCACATGTATAGGGAAGCCAACCAAGTACCTGACTAGTTTTCCAACTTGGATGTTAAAAAGGACACAATGATGAGGTGGCATCATGGTAGAGATTTCCCTCATGACATGAATGATTTAGTTGAGAGGGATAGATACCAAGGAAAGGAGGCAATCATTAATGATAATAATGAATTGTAATGCAGTTTATTGGATGAGCCATTCCATAAGTTGCAAGTATAACTACGCATCCATTTTGCATGTTTTTTGGGTGTTCATTCCCAAGATTTATATCTATTTTCAAAAGCAAAAAGAAGAAATCTCAGGATGACCGTTGTCAGAAAAAATCAGAACGATAGCTATCTGTAAAACTAGAGAATTTCCCAAATCCATCTCAAACCGATGTGAGGGGAAAGACACAGAAGGGAGCCCATGAATGATAGTGTGAAATGGAAGAGATGAACTAAGGTTTGGAATGCTCTACAAAAAGGGTAAATCATGGCCTTCATTGAAAGGTTACATGGAATGAAGCAGGCGGCCACTAATATTTTTGTGAAAAGCTAGAATGAAGGGTGTGTGGAGATAGAGGGACATAATTTCTCAGTCACTGAGGAGGTCATCTCAAAAGTCACCGGTATCCCCATAGTGGGAAAATAATCCTATAGGGACTACAAAATCTCTAACACTGTCGTCAATGATTTCGTGAGAGATGAGGATGAGAAGAAAGCTATTGTTAAAATGGGTACATACTACCATCCTGAAGGAATCAAAATGATATGTAAATTTGTTCTCAAAGCCCTGATCTCTTATGTTACACTAGATGCAAGGTTTGATAGGATCAGGACATACCACTTCATGTTGCTGAATCATCTCAGACATGGTATGAAGGTTTCCATCCTGTTCTACTTGTATTCTTCAATAAATGATAATATAAATGGGTTTAGGGAGAAGAAAATAGCTAATCCTTCTTTACATGAGGCTTTGTTACTGTTAATTTGTGAATATTTCAAAGCCCAAACCCTGGGGAAGGAGATTGTGGACAATAATGAAAGAGAATATTTCTTTGGTTCAAACTATGTCCTCTTGGACCCAGATGATAGTGTGGGAATGCACTCATAGGACTGTGAAGATGAAGAGGTCAAAAAGCTGAAACAAGGCTCTTCCTTTAAGAAGAAAATTGTGAGCTTGGTTAAAAAAGAAAAACCCTTCAAAAAGAAGGCTAGAATGGAGATCTCCTCAGAAGAGGAGTATAATGACAATGTGGAAGAAATGAACACTGATGAAAAGGTGGATAAGTCTAGAGGTGAGGTCAAGAAGAAAAGGGAACAAACCAAGGGGAAGAATAACAATTCAAAGGAGGAATGCTCTGGCTATCTTTCTATTGATATTTCTATTAGCAAAGATTACACTCCCCCTCCCCCATCTAGAGCCCACAAAAAGACTCAGGACCCTAATACTGAGGTTCCTGATGATGACCAAGAAGATCCCTCAACCCAGTCCCCAAATCCACATAACTATTCATAAGATAAGAACCAGTCCAAAGGGGAGTATCACAGCAATGACTTTGGTAAGGGAAAAAAAGTGTGGTGTAACTGCAACTTGAACACTGTGCAGATGGGGACTATTAGGGAAGCTGTGAACCCCAAAATTCTCCAGGATATAGATGGAAGAATCTAGAAATAGGACCTGATTGACCCTGCCCTGGTCATCCTTAGCAACAAGGCTAGAGAAATGGAGCTAAATCTTCTCAATAATTGTAAGAATGTTAGGAATGAATGCTTGGTAGTCATTCTCTAGCATTTGTTGTTGCATTCATGACTATGATTATCATTGATGTCAACACATTGATCTTCTAAAGACTTGTAGAGAAGTAGATAGAGTTTAAATTAGCGCACATGGGTTATTGCAGTTGGCACTATATGATGTTGAGGATATACTCTTTGATATGTCATATGTCTATGGTTAAGAGTACAGACAATAATTCTTTTATTCATGGAATTTATGAGCATTTTGGTGGAAGCAGTATTCGAGCAGTGTTCCTGAATAGTGGTTTGTGGAAATAGGATGATATCTCCTAATCAGGATGGAATCTAGTTTTTTGTAGTTAAATGGAAGTTGCAGACACATTGATAGTGATGTGGATGATAGCACAAACTTCAAGGTCATTCGAATGATGATTTATTGTATTTGGAAGCTGACAGTTTTATGTAATTTTGATGTAGCATGTGGAAACTTTTATTTTGTAATTGTATGTCAACTCATTTGTAATTATTTGAGTGTGGTATAAAGGAAGGAATGTGTTTCCTTTTTGTAATGTAGAATAGGATAGCAGTGTATGAATATGAAGTGAAGAAAAGAGCTAAATGTGAAAGCGAATTTTGAAGGAAGACATGCGAAGTACAAAGATCTGAAATTGAGATCTGGTGTAATAGTGAGTGTAGTTTGGCACAGTTAGAGAAGAGGTAACATATTATTTTGTTGAGTAACACAAAGATTATTTGGACAGTGTGTTCAGTGATCTTACCCTAAAGCTATTTGGGCAGTGGGTCCTTCTATCTTCCATAACTCTTAACAGGGTTAGAATCTTTTAATAGGGATTCAAAATCTCCTAATAGGGATTCATATGTACTAAATGTATTTCATAAGACTCCTAACAGATTCCATCCTTTCACAAGGAATATTCATATTAGTACATCTTTTGTGGGCATCATTCCCACCAGGGTTTACTCTTTGATCAAGAGGTTCCCTAGTCAACATATCTTGTGTCATTGTGTTATTGTATATGAATATCTTTCTATGGTTGGTAATTAGATTGCTTACATGGTTTAATGTTGTTGAAGTTGATAAAATTTATAATTATCTGATAAATAATTCACCCCCCGCCCCTCTCAGTTATCTTGGTGGACTTTACTTTCTAACAATTGGTATCAGAGCGGTAGGTCATTGAAAAAGAATTTTAACAGCTTAAGGAGATCCATGGTGAATTTCAGGAAAGAAAGCCCTAAGTTTGATGGAGTAAATTTTGACAGCTAGAAAGAAAAGATGTAGACACACCTACTGTGTTTAGGACCAGGTTATTGGTTGATTACAAAGAATGATAAGACTATCATTAAAGAGGACAATCTTGAAACATGTACTGTTGATGAGAGAGATCTATTCATGTGTAACATACTTACAAGAGAAGCACTTTTGACAACCCTTCTAGAGAATGAGTAGAGTCAAGTAAAATGTTTGAAAAAATCTCATGAAATTTGGAAAGCTTTACACTCTACTTTTGAAGATGATGAACATGCAAAAAGAGTTAGATTACATAATTGGATATGTGCATTTGAAGATATAAGAATGTTGGAAGATGAATCTGTTAGAAGCTATATTGGTAGAATGTTAGAAATTGTTACAGTATAAAATCTTGTGGAGGAACAAAGATAGAGAATGAAGTGATATGGAAAATTCTAAGGACATTGACTCCTGTATTTAAGTAGACAACACAAATGATTGAACAAGTTATACCTTGTACTACAAACTTTACAAGAGATACTCTTCTTGGAAGATTGGAAGTAGCAGAGATGAACCTGAGGTTATCAGGGGACTTACCTAGAATGGAGACAACATTCAATGCTCTTAGTGTTCTCTCTACTTTGTCAAGAAGCATTAGTGTGAGCGGAGATTATGCTAGCACCAACAAATCTAGAAATGAAGAAGACAATAAGATTGAAGAAGGTATTGCCTTGCTTGTGAAGAAAGAACCAAATGGTAAGAAGAATTTTAAATGTTGGACTTGTCAAGAATATGGTCATTTTGCATCTAAATGTCCTAAGAGACTTAAAAAGTACAAAAACAATTTCAAACCTAGAAGATCTAAGGAATGTTATTATGCTAATGATGAAGATCTTGAAGCTAGTATAGAGAGAACCTTAAGTGAAAGCGATAATGAGAATAATGATGACATAGGATTGTAGCAATTAAAGAAGAAAATTCTAAAACTGATGTCAAGGAAGAAAAAGCCTTAGTTTCTCAAGTTGAAAAGAAAGCTGATTGGATTATAGATAGTGGTTGTTCACATCATATGACTGGAGACATTGAAAAGTTCATAAAGTTAAATGAATATGATGGAGGAGTTGTTAGAGTTGGAAACAATGCACCTTGTTTGATTAAAGGTATAGGATCTATTACTCTTGATGGACAGACTAATATTGGTGATGTTTATTTTGTGGATGGATTGAAACATAATCTTTTGAGTGTTGGATAGTTAGTTGATAAGGGATATCAAGTTTGGTTTACTGAGAAAACTTGTGTGATAAAGGATAAAGATGGAAATCTGATTGGAACTGGATCTAGAACTAGACGTAATGTATTTCAGTTGAATCCTACTGAGATGACATGTTTGATTACTAAAATTGATGATAGTTGGTTATGGCATATAAGGTTTTGTCACATAAACTTTGACAACATTGTGAAAGTAAGTACTACACTTGCAGTAAGAGATTTGCCTAAAATTATGAATCCTACTAACATGATTTGCAAAGAATGTGTGATGGCTAAATAGAAAAGAAGTTCTTTTCCCACTAAGAAGTTTAAATTTGTAGAAACGTTGGAAATTGTTCATACAGACTTGGGCGGTCCTACCAAGACTAGAGGATTGTGTGGAGAAAGGTATTTTATGATTCTTGTTGATGATTTTACAAGAATGATGTGGATTGCATTTCTTAAAGAAAAATCTGAAGCATTTGATAAGTTTAAGATTGTTAAGAATAAAGTTGAGAATGAATCTGGGATGAAGATTAAATGTTTAAGATCTGATGGAGGTGGAGAATTTACTTCTAGAGAGTTTAACACCTTTTGTGAAGAAAATGGCATTAAGAGACAAATCTCAGCCCCTAGAACACCTGAACAAAATGGTATTGTAGAAAGAAGAAATAGATCAGTGACTGAAGCAGCAAGAGCTATGTTATTTGAGAATGATTTGGCAAAGATATTCTGGAGAGAAGTAGTGAACACAGTAGTGTATACAATGAACAGAGTACAAATCAGAGTAGACACAGATAAGACACCTTATGCATTATGGTTTGGACATGCCCACTCAGTTAAGTATTTTAGAATTTTTGGATGCAAATGTTATATAAAGAGAGATGATGATATTGGAAAGTTTGATCCTAGAAGTGATGAAGGTATATTTCTTGGATATTCTTTGAAAAGCAAAGCCTATAGATATTACAATAAAAGAACTAAGACTATTGTTGAAAACGCAAATGTAAAGTTGATGAAAAGTTCAAAATTTAGGAAAGAATGCTTGATTATGAATCAGATGAAGAAGCTCATCCTAAACCTAACACTGGATCTACTGAATTATTTTATGAAACTGGCAGTGATTTGTTGAATGAAAGCCACAGTGAAGTCATTGAAGAGCTTGCCCCTGAAGTGAGATCTGAGACAGTGACACCTAGCAAGAGTTTGTTAAAGAATCATCCTATTGGACAAATTATTGGAAGCATCACGAGAGGAGTTCTAACTTGGAATAAGGTACAAGAATAGTTATGTTTGATTTCTCAAATTGAACCTAAAACTACTAGTGAAGCTTGTGAAGATGAAAGTTGGACTAATGCTATGAAAGAAGAACTAGATCAAATTGAAAAGAACAAGACATGGGAATTGGTCCCTAGACCTAAAGAGAAGAATGTTATTGGAACTAAATGGGTATTCAGAAACAAGATGAATGAACAAGGAGAAGTAGTAAGAAACAATTTAAGATTGGTATGTAAGGGATACTCATAGCAAGGAGGAATTGACTATGAAGAAACCTTTGCACCTATTGCAATAATTGAAGCAATAAGAATATTTTTGGCCTATGAAGCTTACAAGAAATTTAAAGTATATCAGATGGATGTGAAGTTAGCATTTCTAAATGGAGAATTGGAAGAAGAAGTCTACATTGAGTAGCCTAAAGGTTTTCCTTTGACTCAAGAAGGAGACATGGTATGTAAATTGAAGAAAGCTTTATATGGACTAAAACACGCACCTAGAACTTGGTATGCAAGATTGGACAAGTATTTGTTAAAGTTTGGATTTACAAAAGGAATGGCTGATAGCAATTTGTACACAAAAGAAATTGAAAATAGTTTGTTGGTTATAGTTATTTTTGTTGATGACATTATTTTTGGAGGAGAAGATGAAGCTAGTGACAAATTTGCTGATGAAATGAAGACTGAATTTGAAAGGAGTATGATTGGTGAAATGAATATTGGGATTATAGATAACATAGAACAATGATGGTATCTTTGTAAGTCAGACAAAGTACCTGAATGACTTGTTGAAAAGATTTGGAATGGAGAATTATAAACCAGTTGGAACACCTATGGTAACTGGACATAAGTTATCTAGCATAGATGAGACTCTTGCAGTAGAACAAAAGAATTACAGATCCATGATTGGAGGACTGCAGTATTCGACACATACAAGACCTGATATAGCACATTCAGTTGGAATTGTAGCAAGATTTCAAGCTAAACCCAAAGAATCACATTGTGCGGCAATAAAGAGGATACTCAGATATTTAAGAGGCACAATGGACTATGGATTATGGTATGAAAAATATGATGATTTTACCCTATGTGCATATACAGATGTTGATTGGGGAGGCAGTGTTGATGATAAGAAAAGCATCAATGGTGGAGCATTTTTCCTTGGAGGAAGATTGGTTTCTTGGCTAAGCAAGAAGCAGAATTGTATCTCACAAAGTACAGTAGAAGCAAAATATGTAGTAGCAGCAAACAATTGTAACCAAATAATTTGGATGAAGCAAATGATGAAGGATATTGGAAAAAATTTTGTTGAACCTATTGTCATACATTATGACAACACCAGCATAGTTAGTATGTCTAAGAATCATGTATTACAATCTAAGACAAAGCATATAGAGATCAAGTATCATGTTGTAAGAGAGAAAGTTGCTGAGAAAGAAGTCAAACTTGAGTACATAAGTAAAAAGGAGCAAATATCAGATATATTTACAAAGCCTTTCCCTAAGGATACATTTGAGTATCTAAGAGGTATTCTTGGGGTTATGCCCCAGCCTACTTTTGAGAAGTGATGCAGTTGGTTGCATCTGTCAAGTGGTATATGAGCCTTATCTTTCTTCTGGACTGGATGTTGGTACTTCCTCTATGGGGGAGTATGTGTATTTGATCTGAGTCATGAGAACTCTAGTGAATGTATTTTTTAAATAGTGTCTTTTGACATTGGAGTTGTTGTTCACATAGTGATGAAATTTCTGTCATTGATGTCAATGGGAGAGAAGTGTACATGAAAAAAATCTATTTGTACTATCTGAATAGGAAAACGAAGCAAGATTTGATTGATGAAGAGGATTTGAAGCAGCAGTGTTGCAATATTGGATTTTTGGAACATTGGATGTTTTTTCATCTATGTTTCCATCAATGCCAATGGGGGAGATTGTTAGGAATGAATTCTTGGCAGTCATTCTATAGTAGTTGTTGTTGCATTCATGACTATGATTGTCATTGATGTCAACACGGTGATCTTCTAGAGACTTGCAGAGAAGCAGACAGAGTTTGAATTAGCGCACATGGGTTATTGCAATTGGAGCTATGTGATGTTGAGTATATACTCTTTGATATGTTATATTTCTATGGTTAAGAGTGTAGATAGTAATTCTTTTATTCATGGAACTTATGAGCATTTTGGTGGAAGTAGTATTCAGGCAGTGTTCCTGAGTAGTGATTTGTCAAAATCGGATGATATCTCCTAATCAGGATGGAATCTAGTTTTGCATAGTTAAAGGGAAGTTGAAGACATATTGATAGTGATGTGGATGATAGCACAAACTTTGAGGTCATAGGAATGAAGATCTATTGTATTTGGAAGCTGACAGTTTTGTGTAATTTTGATGTAGTGTGTGGAAACTTTTATTTTGTAATTGTATGCCAACTCATTTGTAATTATTTGAGAGTGGTATAAAGGAAGGAATGTGTTTCCTTGTTGTAATGTATAAGAGGATAGTAGTGTATGAATATGAAGTGAAGAAAAGAGCTAAATGTGAAAGTGAATTTTGAAGGAAGACATGCGAAGTACAGAGATCTGAAATTGAGATCTGGTGTAACAGTGAGTGTAGTTTGGCACAGTCAGAGAAGAGGTATCATATTATTCTATTGATTAATACAAAGATTATTTGGACAGTGTGTTCAATGATCTTACCCTGAAGCTGTTTGGGTAGTGGGTTCTTCTGTCTTTCATAACTCTTAACAATGTTAGAATCTTTTAACAGGGATTAAAAATCTCCTAATAGGGATTCATATGTACTGAATGTATTTCATAAAACTCCTAACAGAGTCCATCCTTTCACAAGGAATATTCATATTAGTGCATCTTCTTTGGACATAATTCCCATCAGAGTTTACTCTTTGATCAAGAGGTTCCCTAGTCAACATATCTTGTGTTATTGTGTTATTGTGTATGAATATCTTTCTATGGTTGGTAATTATATTGCTTACATGGTTTGATGTTGTTGAAGTTGATAAAAGTTATAATTATTTGATAACTAATTCAACCCCCCCCCCCTCTCAGTTATCTTGGTGGACTTTACTTTCTAACAAAGAATAGTATGCTCGACCAGTTTAGGTAATTTAAATTGCTCTTTCATGAGCTGGGAAACCTCAAGGAAAAAATCTAGGGCATCGAAAGAAACAAGGATCACATTGCCATTGAGGATCTTTGTCACCTGGACTCAAGGATTAACCAGATGGAGGAAAACATGAAGATCCTTGAGGAAACCCTCAAAGGTATTATTGATCAAAACTTTAACATCTTGAAGCCCTCAAACGAGAACACCAAGTTGCACATAGACAAAATGGAAGAAAATTTGGAAGGTAAGGATGTGCAGATAATCAAAGAGGAAAAAAAGTAGAAGCCCAATGAAGGTCCAGGTAAGAGAACAAGGGTCAAGCCAAAGAATAATAAGGATGAAGAAGACTCTAACGACATTTAGAAGATCAAGGAGACGATAGAGAAGATGGAGCCTCTCGAAACCAATGTTGCAATGATGCTTAGGAACCTTTCTTGACCTTTCCTCCTAGTTATTTTTTGCTATCTCTTTTTTTCTCTGTTTTAACTATTCTGTTTCAGTGGTAGCTTGTCTCTCGGCCTATCTGTGGCCTATTTCATCTTTTGTTTTTGCTTCCTTAATACTTGATCTCTTTATTTTTATATTTTAAGATGTTGTGAATTTTAGGAACCCAGTAAAACCTGTTTTACTTAATCAAAAACTCAAAATAAGCCTGGTAATAAATTGCTTTCTATTATTTTTAAGTCAAAATAAATTGTTTTCTATTATTTTTAAATAAAAAGAAATACTTGAAATTAAGCTATTATTTTTAAATAAAATAAATTCTTAAAGTTAAACTTTGAAAAGTTTATGTGAGAAATTTTAGAGGAGTCGTATACAAAATTAATTCGAGATGTCATTGAGATTAATAGTTTTTTAATCTTACTGGGTGGGATATTGGGAATTTGTTAAATATAGCTTTTTTATTAGAATCCCAGGCATGCATTGGAATTCTAATTTTTTTCTTTGACCACTGCTTGTCCGCCTTACCTAACAATCAGCTCAGACATGCACTAAAGCTACAAAATAAAATAACTCCAATAATAAAAGATAAGAATATTCATAATAGCCTGCAACTTATAAAGCATTTACATGTAAAATAAACTAATAATAAATATTTGAAATTCACTCCAAAGAAGATAAACTTCAGCCTTCTTACTATACTCGATTCTTATGTTTGTATCATCGTCATATATCTTATTACTCCTAATCTTTGATGGGAAATAAATTAAATAGCTAAAAAAGAAAACAATTGATAACTATACGATTAAAGGAAAAAAATTATATTATAGATTTTCATGGAAGGATTTCACATACTCAAATATTCTATTATTTGAGGATGTCTTTGTATGTGAGTTGACAACTTAAAAAATATTCTTGGCTTCTCATATTAAAAAATATCCTATAGAGATCATCATGTGTCAAAGGGTCAAAAAATGACCATTTCAAAGTGCTACTTAATACCTACTCAAAGATGCACCAATAATGGTTTAATCAAACATGTAAGTCTTTGTGCCCAAATAGCATACTAGAGGCGCAAAAATGGGCTAAAGAAAAATGCTTAATTTTTTTTTTTTATTGGTATATATGTGTATTATCATTTTTGTGACTCCTCTAAAATTATTAATTGGGAGGTGAAGTGTGCATGGAGTGGAGAGAGTGTGATATTGTTATGGTGTTCTTCCCCTAGTTTACTATTTAAAGATACATTTCGATTTATAAATATAGATTATTATTTTTTAGTATTTTTAATATTAACTTTTTTATTATGAAAATAGATGATATTGAAAATATATAATGATATTTATATTTTCTAAATCTTGAAAATAGCAAAGATTTGCCTAATAATTGTCATGTTGACTCTCATAGATTTCTGAAAATGAAATGGTCGGATGGTACCATTGTGGAAAAACTTAAAGCTAAAAACATCTACAAAATTATTGCTGCTAAAAATGATATTACTAGGCATATAAACAGACTCTGGTATTGTAATCTTGATGATAATTTATGGAAAAAGTATCTTGACAGACTTTGGAAGGCTCCTATTGAACCTAAAATTTAATGTTTCAGATGGTTGTTTCTTCTTGACAGACTTCTTATTAGAAAAGATCATGATGCTGTCTGCAGATTTTGTGGGCTTTACGAAACTAGTAGACATATTTTTCTTGACTATTGTTTTTCCAAAAGTATTTGGCATATGTTTGGTATTAATTATCCTATTTTTGTTAATATCTTTGAAATTGTCACTAGTTATATTGATGGTGTTAAAAATGATATGAATATCTTCTGGAACATGTTATCCTTTAACATTCTTTGGAAGATCTAGAAATGCATGAATGAAGAAAGGTATGAAGACTCCCCCAGATCCCTTACTGATTTTTTTCGTAAACTCGCATATTTAAAAATCTCCTCATAGGTTAACATGAACATGACGCTAGATAAAAAGAAACTTAGAAGATTCCTTCAAGATGGGCATGCTACCATGTTCATTTACGAGCTTAAGGATGGATATGACTGGATAACCCACATAGACAACTTCGCCAACTTTGAAGAAATGCTGAAAAAGCTCATCAAGGAAGTTAACCATAACAAGAATGCTACCAATCAACAAATCTCCATGCTGTCTCAAATTTAGGACAAAAAAATATTGTCTGGATGGAGGGCCTTGGGGGTTGGACCGCCTGGGTTGATGATAACAATGATATTCTATCTTAATATGTTCATCTTTCTACTCTATAATTAACTCTCTGTGAGCTTGTGTGGTTGAGGCTGGGCCTCTCCCAATGTACTCTTGATGTTTTTTGTTTTTTGATATCCTTATAGTTAATTAAAAAAAATCTTGAAAAAAAGATAATAATTTTAAAATATGTTATATATATTAGATAATTGAATTATGAATATTGATTATGTAATTGTATTAGAATATATTTTTTTATAAATAATATTATTTTAAAAAAAAATTTGATAGAAAGAATAAATAACAAGCTGCAAAGCAGCAAGTTCCTGCCAAAATGTAAGTTAGAAGGGTTGTTTGAACCCATTTGTTAGTACAAATTGAAGGATAGAAATTGTACTATTTTAATAGTTTTGTCATAAATATTTCTAAAATATAGAGCTTATGTCCCATAGTATGTTGGCAAAATTATTTTTCTCTTTCTTAAGTAGAAAAAACAAGATTAGCAATTTCTTGTAATTTCACATTGTATTATTTTGATAAATACAAAGATTTTTTAGTGGGTTAGCAGCTTGATAATTTTTGTTAAGACTTATGTGATGAATCCCTAAATTTCTTGCGTAGCCTACAATACAATATCAAATGTAATAAATGTAATATCAAATGTTACAATACAATATTTTAATTATAATAATAATAGAACAATAATAATAATTTTTTAATGTAATAATAATATAAAAAATTAATAATACTGTAATATAATATATAATTATTATATATTTATTATAATAAAGATAATACAAGATAATATAATAGTAAAATAGTTAAAAATTAATAGAAAATGATATAAAACTAAAATTAATTAAAATATAATACTATCATAATCATAATATCATAATAATAATATCTATATATATGTGATTCTAAATGTATTTTTAAAAATCAATATTAGATGATATAAAAATAAAATTAACTAAAATATAGTACTATTATAATGATAATATAATAACAATATATATATATATATATATATATATATATATACACACACATACATATATACATACACACATATATGTATATGTATATATATATATATATATATATACATATATATATATACATATATATATACATATACATATATATATGTATATATATATGTATATATATGTATGTATATATATGTATGTATATATATATGTATGTATATATATATATATATATATATGTATGTATATATATATATATGTATGTATATATATATATGTATGTATATATATATATATACATACATACATATATATATATATATATATATGTATGTATATATATGTATGTATATATATGTATATCTGTGTGTGTATGTATATATATATACACATATACACACACACACACATATATATATATACACACATATATATTGTTGGCATTAAGCATGATTGTCATTAGTGACAACACTTATTCAGATCAATGCATACCAAGTAGATCAGTACTTACCGAGCAGATCAGTGCATACCGAGCTCGCAAAGTTTCACAGTGTTTACCGAGTGCTGCACGGTTAAACAGGAAATTTAGTTTCTACCAAGTAACACTTTGTCTACCGAGTCTCTAGTATTTACCGAGTTTGAAACTACGACCGAGTGGTTAGTATGGACCGAGCTTCCACTTCTACCAAGTGCATGACGATGTCGAGTAACGCAGTGGACACCGAGTATCAGAAAGTCACCGAGTTAGTTTGCAGTAACCGTGTAACTATATTTGGGCCAACTCAGTAATATTTGTGTTTACTTGTTTAAGAGCCGACTTTGTAATTGTTTTGGGATTGACTTAGATTGATATATAAACAATGTTTTATGTCATATCCAAGAATGACGAAATAGAGAAGTATGAAACAGAAAGAAAGGTAGAGATAAGCAAATTACAAAAGGCTACAATAGTATAAGAAGAAGAAAAGATCTATCCATCATAGAAGGTGATCAGTACATCAGAGAATCTCAATCAGTAAGTACAGTTGCAAGTAAGAGATCTACTATTTCATCCTAATAGGTGAATTAGCTTGAAATCCTTTAACCGAGTAGACTTAATAGTCTTTGTAAAAATCTCTTAACCAAGTGAATACTTCATTGTATGTTTGTAAAACCTCTAACAAGGTGGACCTAGAAGTCCTTATTGCTCCTAACAGGGTAGATCATCAGAAGTGATCATTGTAAGCCTTAACTGGCAAACTTTATACTGCAGTATTGAAGTTTTGTGGGTATCATCCCCACCCCAGTTTTACTTTCTACTTGGAAGGTTTCTGGGTCACCAAATCTCTGTGTTCTAAGTGTTATGAATGTTTTATTCTTTTTGTTACTCATGCATGCAGTCAGATTATCAATCTAATATTATTAAGATCTGAATCTGTTAAAAGTTTTGAAGTTACTGATTCACCCCTCCCCTCTCAGTAACCAAGATAGTCTTGAATATTTCCAACAATTGGTATCAGAGCTCAGTGGATCTTAGATTAAAGTTTGATAGCTTGAGAAAAGATTCAAGACAATGGAGATATTCAGACTGAACAAAGTAATTGAGAATGAAAAGCTAGATCTGGAAATGGCCATAACTCAACTCAAAGAAGCAAGAGAGCATCTTTCCCTTTCCCTAAAAAGAAGGAAGGAACTTGCAAATCAGATCAATGACCACCAGTATGTTGAAGAAAAGATTGAAGAATTTTTCCCTTCAAGCAGCTCAGATGAAGCAAACAATGCAATCAAAGAACTTCTAGAAAAGAATGGTTCTCTGCAAGAAGAAGTGAGAAAATTGAAAAGAGAACAGGAAATTCAGTCAACAAGATTCTGTGAAGTCTTGGAACAAAGAAACAAGATGAAAGATGAAATAGATGGAAAGAACAATGAAATCCAGAATAAAACTCTTCAGCTAGAAAATTTTATTGATCAAATTTCCAATGCAAATGAAGAAATCTTGACTCTAAGATCAGAAAATGAAAATATGAGAGAAGAGTTGAGATCTGAAAAGCAAATCAATTTAAGAGTGATGAGTGAGCTAGATGCTGAAAGGAAAATCAATGAGAGAATGTTGAAATCTCAAGAAGATATGAATTAGTTGTATGAACAAAACCTTCATAGGCAAAAAGGAAAAGCAGGACTTGGATACAAAGAGGAAGGTGAATCCTCCAAACAAGGTACTCAAAAGAATCAGAAACCTACCTGTAATCACTATGGAAAAATTGGTCATACTTCAAACAAATGTTGGAGCAATGGAAAAGCAAAATTCAATGGAAAATGCTATAATTGCAATCATCTTGGTCATAAAGCAAATGAATGCAAGGAAAAACCAAGATTTAAAGGCATATGTCACAAATGTAGCAAACAAGGACATAAGGCATCAGAATGCAGAACCAAAACACCCAATCCAGCGGAACAAATTATTAAAGCAATTTTTGGTTGGGATTACAACACTTGGTGTAGATGTCATTACTGTGGAGAATATGGACACATTGGCATGAATTGTGTAAGGCACCACTTGAGAAAAAGGGATTCTACCATAAGATGTTATAATTGCACTAAGCTTGGTCACATAGCTAAAAACTGCATGAATTTAGGCAAAATTGAAGATGAAAAGAAAGCAAAAGCAAATAACATTAGGAAGCAGATGAGATAGAAGTGGATTGCTAAATCTACCGAAAAAACCAATCCTGAAGTCACTAATGAAGGGAGTGGCTCTATGAGCTCTAACTAGTCTCCAAGAAAGCATTGGAACTGTATCTTCATAGACATATTACAAAATAGTTCCTGAATTGAAAGGAAGATAGATCCAAATCAGTATGCAAGATACAATAGGATCACAAGAAGGTCAGTATCAGTTACCACTGAGCAAGGTCGGGAGTAACCTAACTTCATTTGGTTACTGAGTAGGTCAAAGAAGTATGAATTCATGTGATCATCGAGTTACGGAGTCTTCACCGAGCAATTAATTCATAGTGGATGACAGCCTGTCTAATTCTATACCTAATTCGTACTGAGCATTAATGACAAAGTTTTAACAAAAGGAGTGAAATCAAGTTCACTATTCACCATGAACAAAAGTCTCCTAGTGTAATCAAGCATTTCGAAGCATATTTCAGCAAGATATTCTCTTTCCTCAAAGAATTTACTGTGTTCACCGAGCTACCATGGCATCATCCAATGCTAAAATGAAGAAAGATTCAGAAATGTTGGTTCATGGAGAATGGAAAGTACTAGATTTCAAACTCGTGCCTACAGTTGCCAAAACCCTAGACCTGAGTGGAGCTCAATCTCAAATTCCTCCTAAGGTACTCCTTATTAATGATATTCGCAATCATTTTAAGTGTACAATTCAAGAGCTTGGAACCCTAGAGATAGATACTATCCGTGAGGAACTATGTGTCGATGGTGTTCTCAAACCGGAGCATCAACATTTGGAAGATAAGGGTTTAGTTCACATCACACACTTGCCTCAGAGCTTTCAGATAAAATGGGTCAGTTATATCCTTAGTCAAGTACATGAAGGTAAAATATGGCTTGAGCAACCAGTAGAGATTACGAAGAAGATGATTCACCGAATCACTGGTCTTCCCATGCTCGATAAGGTAAAATTTTCAAAAACCCTAGGTCGGACAGAACTGGAAGAGAAAACCCTAGCCAAGTGGGATGGTAGAGGTATGAAGATAAGCAGAATTACTGATGTAGAATTGAAGTTTGGTATACATATCGTAGCTCACAAGATATATAGTTCAAGTAGGCAGAACAGTGTTCCGTGTGAAGAAGTTGACCTAGCATATAAATTTTAAAGAATAATCTGTCATTTGACCTAGCAGATCTTTTGTTGAGATAGTTCAACAAGAACATGGAGAGCATCCAAACCTCAAAGAACAATCCATGCAGCAAAACCAAGGATTGTACATGTGAAACCTCTTCCCTATGAGGTAAATATTGATGAAACCAAGAATATTATTGAAGCCCTAATTAATCAACCTATTAACCCAAAGGCACCATATTTTGGGACATATGAAGAAGCTAAGGAGAGAATTGAGTTTAGTATAAAGCTTCCATAGGTGGTTAACAAAGGAAGAAAGAGGTTGGCCAAAATACAAGCTATCACACCGCTGATGTCAACCGAGGAAAAAGGAGAGGACTTTGAAGAAGAAGAAGAGAAAAAGGATGAGGAGGAAGAAGAACAACTACCAACAAAGAAGAAAGGAAAAGTATTTATCACCAAGGCACCCAAGCAACCCTCTGTAGTATTTACAAGAAGGAGTACAAGAGGCAAGGCAGGAAAAGATAGTGAAGAAATAATATTCAAAAGGCCTCCTCCTTCATTAAAAGAAAAGATCAAGGACTTGAGAGAAGAATCTAGAATTGCAAACTTCAGATCTCTCAAATATGAAATCAGATCTGAGGAAGAGCAATAGGAAACTGAAGATGTTGTTATCGAGAAAATAGGAAGATGGAAATACTCACCTGAAGAGATAGCTTCTCAAATCCTAGGAACTCTGCTGAACAAAATTAGTTAAGATGGTCCAATGCAAGACAAACTGTCAAGGACATCTATGCTCAAACCTTGAGGAAATTAATGCCAAGTTTGAAAATGCTGAAATTAATAAGGCATTGATAGATAATGAAATTAAGATGACACTCAAATTCAACAGTTGTTTGATTTTGATCAAAGATATTGAGTCAGTTGTGAAGAGTGCCACTGCCACATGGAATAACATCTATAATCTTCACAAACCGAGTGTCAAAACTGTGATAATCAAGGATATTGATGATGATAGTGATGAACATGAAGAAGATACCGAGGTAGACAAGCAAAGTGATGAGGAAGATAATATTGTTTGGATAGCTGCAGAAGTCATTGCCTCACTTCCTCACTCTCCAGCAAAAGTTGCTACACCTAGCACGGAGATAACTTCAAGTATGATTATGACAACTTCCACAGATACATCAAATGTCAAATCATCACTACCACAACTCAATGAATCATCGATAGAAATGACTACCACATCTTTTACCGAGTTGTAGTCTCCTGTATCTACTTCAGTACCTTCTTCCATATCAAGTTTTCCAGAAGTAAGTACCTCAGTTCTGGATACTTCAGTAAGTATTTCAGTTTTTGATTCTACAATTGTGAATACTTCAATTTTGAGCCCTTCAAGTATTCCAGTTAGTAGTTTATCATTTTTCACAACTAGTCCTACAATGTCTACAATAACTTCTACAAAGGCATTAAGTGCAATAACAGTTGATCCTAAGGCTCAACCGAGTACAAGATTTTTGAGTAAGAATGTAGAAGAGGATATAGACTTAGATGAGGAGATAGAGATTCCAAAATTAGACTTTGCAAATCTTTCAGCAGACCAAATGCAAAA
The DNA here is from genome assembly GCA_027943335.1 of Chamaecyparis obtusa. NCBI lineage: Eukaryota > Viridiplantae > Streptophyta > Pinopsida > Cupressales > Cupressaceae > Chamaecyparis > Chamaecyparis obtusa. The sequence goes on from BSBK01000094.1 coordinate 329,113, forward strand.
CATTGGTGAACTCCTCCAAAAGAAAGCAAAGCAGAAGAAACTAAAAGAAGAAAGGGACAAGGAATATAAAATTATTGAAGATGCAAAGGATATTTTGTCAGAAGCATTAGGTATTAAATTTGATTCCTCTCAACATATTTTGTTATAGTTAGCTGAGGCAGTAAACAAGTTCCATGAGGATTCCTCTGCGTCAGAAAAGATTCTTGAGAAAACCAAGAAGAATTTTGACAATAAAGTGCTTGAGCAAGTTGCTCAGCATATAGCTATTAATCAAGTAGAATTATCTTCAGTTTTGATAGATATTGAATCCTCCTATTCCAATGTTACCTCACTTGTTGCTAAGCTATGTAATGTTGCCGAGTTCACTAAGGAAGTCAAGGAAAAATTGAATAAGATTGATGAGGATCTGAAGGATAGTGTACAGAGGTTGCATCTTGAACCTAGTTCAAGCTCTGCACATCATATGAAAATCACATTCCTATCAAATAGGTAGTCGAAATTATTAAAAGAAGATACAAAGATCCGGTCAACATTGCTAGATATTTAGAACATGATTCTTCCCATCATGGACATAATGCAAAAGCACATTGTTCACTCAAAAGCATTACTCCATGACAATCAATTTTCCATTGTAGATCACGATTGAACTCTCTGCAGAAGTCCAAATTGCACTCCAAACATGCAAGATTCTGCAAGAGAATTGGGACAGAACTCTGGCACTAATCATGAAGGTACATTCTGATTTTCTTTCACATTTTGGATTCTCCCTGTAAAAATACTTGTATATACACCTTTGGCATTATTGTCAAAAAAGGGGGAGAAAATGTATAGGAGAAAGTGTATAAGATTAAGGTGTGTAATACGAAAGGGGGAGAAAGTACTCTATAT